>VDFB02281408.1:0-22229 GCA_007258455.2 Sequoia sempervirens | reverse complement strand
TTGTGTCAATCAAGTTTTCACAAATATCAAGGATTGATAATAAAGCCGCAGATGCAATGGCTACCATTGCTTCCTTATTACAACTATCAGAAGATCAAACTAAGTATGAATTCTTGGTGGAACAATTGTTTTCTCCTGCCTATGATAATCCAGAGACTCAAGTCATATGTCATTTAACCGGTTCTGATTCACCTTTATATGGCAAGACTTATACCTATTTGAAAGATAATATCTTACCTTCGGATTTATCCCGTAACCAAAAACGGAATTTCATTCGCCAATCATCCCATTATACCTTAATTGCCAATATCCTTTATCGACGTGGTCTTGATGGTACACTCCTTAGATGTCTTGAACGTGACGAATCTGAAAAAGCCTTACAAGAGGTTCATGGTGGTATTTGTGGAACTCATTTGAGTGGTTTGACCTTAGCCAAGAAACTTGTTAGAATGGGATGCTATTGGCCTACCATGGAGAAAGATTCTTTTACTTTTGTCAAGAAGTGTTCTAAATGCCAGATCCACGGGAATCTTATTCATGCACCTGCACAAGAACTGCAATCTTTCACTCCGACATGGCCTTTTTCTCAATGGGGACTTGATCTTGTTGGAAAAATTCATCCTTCATCGTCAAATGGTCATAAATTCATCATTACAGCTACGGAGTATTTTACAAAATGGATTGAATTTGTTCCTTTGACAACAGTGACTAGTAAACAAATATCTTCGTTTATCCTGAATTACATTATCTGTAGATATGGAATTCCTAATTCTATCATCACTGATAATGGAAGGCCTTTTAAGAATCAGGATGTTGATGAACTTTGTGAAAGATTTCATATCCAACACAGGTTCTCTACACCTTATTATCCACAGGGTAATGGTCAAGCATGTTTCCCAACAAACCATCTTGAAGATATTGAAGAAGACAAGAATGACGCCGCACGGATTGGCATGTCCAATTAAACCCAGCTCTGTGGGCATATAGAACCAGCATTCGCACACCAACAGGAGCTACACCATATGCTTTGGTTTATGGAGCAGAAGCAATCTTACCATTAGAGGTTGAAATACCTTCACTTAGGGTCTCACTCAAGGGATTGATAAGTGATGAAGACTACAGAGTTTCTCGCCTCCAGGAGCTAGAACTGTTAGATGAAAGACGTCAACATGCAGCTAATCATTTGAAGGGTTATCAATAGGTTATGTCTCGTAGTTATAATCACAGAGTTAAATCATGAACATTTCAAGTGGGTGACTTAGTCTTGAGAGAAAATCCACGTAATCAGCAAGACAGAGAAAAGAAAGGGAAATTTGAACCTAACTGGCTTGGTCCATTTGTCATCATTACAACATATGGTTCTGGTGCATATCAGTTATCCACGTCAGAAGGGGACCTGTTTGAAGAGCTCTATCAATAGTATCTATCCGGCAGAAGTTCATGGTCTAAAAAATCGATAAAGTCCCAAAAATAAAAAAATCAAATAAAGTCCCCGAAAAAAAAAATTAGAAAAAATTATGAAAGTGCAATAAAACAAGTGGTGAAAACCTGGTAAACAAGCGCTACTTGTGATCAAAATGGGCTCCTCCATCTATTAGCTTATGTCTTGCATTTACTTTCGCTATCATTCGTTCATATTTATCAACTGTATATATCCATATCATATGACAGGGATTCTTATGTTTTGTCATGGCTTGATGAAATTTGTACATATCTTTCATCCTTAGGTTATGTTTACACTGGGGGAAAAAAGCAGAAATACAGACTAAACAAGAGAGGGACAATAAGCTTTTTGAACATCACAAACAGACACAAAATAGTTTGTCAAAACACAATAAACATGGCCGTATCAAATCAACCACAACATGCTTATTCAATGCCAATTGACATCAAAACAACATGATCCAAAATAAACATCAAAACGAGAACATCAATGATGATAACCAAACTTGGATGATCTTAATCTGAATAAATGTTTGAAATACTTTAAGCAAAATTTGAATGGTTGTTTTGATTTTTCTATCATATCTCTGGAGCGATTCGATGATGTACTGAATTAGAAAAGCAAGGAAGGAGTATGATTTTTATTTGTTTGCTGTTTGTGAGGAAATCTTTAGTACTATGCAAATTGGTCGCGAGACATGCTCTATCATAGATCATTGATGACATTTCAGAATTTGCATGGGAAACGGGTTAACTCTTCTCTGTTTATGCAAGCAATACTCAGGTCATCTCGGTTCAATTATACCTAGATGCTTGTATTAACTTGCTATATTAAAATCATGAAAGCAATACTCAGGTCATCACTGGTGCTAACATACCCTTTGATGCTTGTATTAACTTTCAACATTTCAATGTTCTATGATGATACAAAAGGCAAAAATAAGCTCTCCAAATGGAAATATTGTATGGATGTCCTGCATGGTTAGTATAGATTGCATTCATGTTAGAATTTGCATTTTGCATTCATAGATTTCTCAAAAAGCTGGCAAAGAATCAAATGGTTTATATCTTTTCGCATACATGACTGAGTATATTTTGACATTCACAAAAACAACATTTCATACATCATTTCATTTGCATTAGAAAATCATAAAATCAAAGCATACATCATATACATCATAAACATATACATTCATTCATCAAATAGATTTCATCTCATAAATCATGTATACATATATATATCATAACCATGAAACCATCATATCATAAAACATCATGCATACAAGAAAATAGACGCATTTATCTCATCATAAATCATCGTTGCATTTCATATATCTCAAAAATGAATGTCAAAATGTACAAGGATGTCAACTACAAATGATATAACATCATAAAAAATGAAATCATCTCAAGGTGTATACAAACTGTCTCAACAGAATATCATGAAAACATCATCTATAATGCACTAGGCAGTGCTATCCTCTGATGGCGCTGGTCTGGGACCTGCTCCACCTACCCCTGATGGACCTGTACCACCTGCCCCTGATGGACCTCCTGGAGGTAATGGATGTGTCACACCTCTACTGGTAGTACGAGAGCGACCATGAGTAGACCGTGACTGAGCATAACTCTCCCTCCGCTCAGGTGGAACTGCATCATGATATCTAGTCTTGTAAAACTTAGCCTCTCGGGTGGCTCTAGTCACCTCTCTCATCATATCACCAGTCAAGGTGCTACCTGCTACTCTCTGTAGGCTATCTGCCAAAGCAATGGCCTACTCACCTCGCTGTCTCGATGTATCCCTCTCAGTAGTAACTGAAGTCAGCTGTCCCTGCAACTGTGAAATCAAGGCCTGTGCCTGTGCAAGCTGAGTCTGCAAACTCTGTACTATACTCTGTAAAGAGGATACCTGACCTGATACTGCTAGATCTACTGAAGAAGATGGATCTGTGTGTCGCATCTGTGATCCACCTCTGCCACCTCTGCCACCTCTACCACCTCTCCTACCACCTCTATCATCACCCCTACCACCATCACCTCTACCTCCACCCTCCCCATCATCACCTCCCTCCTCATCATCTCCTCCACTCTCATCATCACTGTCCTTTGAATTGTCATCCTCTGAAGCTGAGTCTCTCTGTCATCATCTCTGTGCAGCAATAGGAGCAATAGCCTCATCAGGATCAAACATACGTGGTGCTGGATGCTCTAAGACATACTGAAAATACTCTGGTGTTGTCCCTATGTTAAGGACATCCACACGGTAATCCCACATCACTGCTCCTAAACTGGTGAACTCTGCCACCGCCATCTCATAGAAAATCCGTGGACCCCATACAGCAAGCTCTGGCTGTCGCTGTGCATAAATAGCCGAACCCACAGGCATACCCTGAATCCGTCCAAACTGCCGGCATACTCGTCCAACAAGAAATCTCTCAATAATCCATGGAGTCCGCCCAATCAAAAATCTGGAAGTACATACATATGGCATCTCCCTCGCATCCTCTGGCCATGGCTCACAATCTAAATATGGTCTCTAGCATACTGTATCCAGACTATCCAATAGCCGCTGCCAATGTACTAGTTTGCCCAGTCTCGGCTGAGCAATAATATGAGCATATCTCCATCTATACGATCGACCAGCCGGACGCTGTCCTCGAGTCAATGGTCGTAAAACAACAAAGTGCTCCCATGCCCATATATGTAGTAATGAGCACCCAACAGCAAAACTCTGGCCTCTACCATAAACAATATGATGTAACTCATCATATAAGTGGGCTAGCATGCATGTACCCCACACATACCGTGTCCCCTGCATCACCATACTCTCCAAAACACGACCCCACCCGATCGCGAACCCCTTCGACCTATGGTCGGGGCATAACACACCTCCAATGAATCCTACAAGTACAGCTGGTAAAGGTGGATATGTATCTGTCATCTCACCCCATGGAATGAAATATCCGACGATCTGATCATCTCTAAATACCCGTCTCAAAGAATCAGTGCCTCCAACCTCTCGGCTATCAAATACAACTATCTCTCCCATCACTGGGATCCGCAAGATGCGATATACATCCTCAGGGGTCACTGTAATCTCTCCAGTCAATAAATGAAATGTGTTGGTGTCACTATGCCATCGCTCTACAAGTGCTGTCAATAAAGTCCTGTTGAGGCGAACCTCAGGCATGTCAAGTAATGAACTCAATCCACATGCATCAATCACATCTCTATCTTACTGTAACAACTGTGGTATCAAACTCCATGTACTAGGAAATGCCTCCCGTGACTGCAAAACACCTAATCTCTCCTGTTGACACATCATCAAAGCAAAATCAATATCAAATGATCATGACTTATCAATCAAAACTGAACATCAAATTATTTGTTTTTCATCATCATGGAAAGCAGATAATCAAAATCATGTTTGTTTTTAACAACCTTAGAAGCAAACAAATCAATCAAACTATTTGGTTTTCATCATCATAGAAAGCAGATAATCAAAATTATATTTGTTTTTAACAACTTTAAAAGCAAAACTATCAGTTCTTACTTGTTTTCCAACAACTTTGGAAACAAATTTATCACTTGCAACAACAGTCAATCAAGGGCGCTACAGAAAACATCATGGGCACTACAGAATTCATCAAATGCGCTACGAAAATGATCAATAGCGCTGCAAAACCTATCATATGCGCTATAGAATCAAATGCGCTACGAAAATGATCAATAGCGCTATAAAACCTATCATATGTGCTACGAAATTAAATGCGCTACGAAAAATATCAAATGCACTATGAAAAGCCTTAAGGGCGCTAAAACATCAAATTTTTCAAATAAACATTGAAATACGTGCCACGAACAGAATTTTTTTGAAAAACAGGAGATTTACGGGATACATACCGGAGGTCCATAGTGCGCTGGCCGCTGATGTCATCGGATACGCTCGAAACGGTGTTGGCGAATGGGAAGTGCCATCTTTCTCACTCGAGAGCTTAAAATTTGCAAATTTTACTAGGTTAAAATTGATAATGACATGGAAAATGACATTTTTAACCTATATAAAGGTAAAATTGGTGGATTTTATCACATTTTAACATAGCAGGGGCAATTTATTCATCAATTTTTCAAATCCAATCTTTCCGGGTCAATTTCTTCACATCATTATTTTCAAAAGATGAATCGACATTTTCAAAATCATAAAAATCGAAAAAATCCACAAAAATCTAAAAAAATAAAAAATTCACAAAAATTCAAAATATTATCGATTCATCGTTCGCGGGGGCATATACCTATCGACATTTCGATAGTCAAAATCTGGGGCAAATTTCAAAATTCTTTGAAGCAATACGTAAAACACATCACTTCAAAGAGGGGCAAAATGTATACACCCAAAAATGGTCACATCACAATAGTCTAGCAATTAATTAAATATTTTTAATATTTAATTAAATATTTGAATTCAATCTACATATAAATAAATCTAAATAATTTATTTATATTGTTCATTCTTTCATTTCACTAAATAAATAAGTTTATTTAATCTACCTTTTCTTATTCATTTCTTAATTAATTAAATAAACATTATGATTTATTTATATTAATTATCATTTAATCTTGGCTTGGATATTTAATTCGAATAAAGATTAAATATTTCCTCTCTTTTAAATTAATTCCTTCTAAAAAATCCTCTCACAATTAAATATTCAAAATATTTAATTAATTCTTCTAAATATTTCATATTCTTCTAAAGTCATATCACAATTAAATATTCCAAAATATTTAATTAAATCTTTCATAGTTTTTAAAATCAAAAATCAAAATTCAATAAATGAAATTAAATAAATTTATTTATTTAATTAATTTGGGGATTATCTTCAACACCCGTGAAACAAACTGCCAAAACAGAAAAATTAATTTTCTCTGTTTCTGTGCAGGCTTGTTCCCGTGGGTTGAAGACATGAATCCATTCTTCTCTCCAACCTCCCAACCTCTTCCATCTTCTTCTCAACCTCTCCATCTCTCACCTTTCAATTCTACCAGACAATCTCACAGCCGTTGATCCTTGCCAGCCAGGATTTTGCCTGCAAAAATCTATAAATAAGACTGCCGGGTACTTCAAATCATATAGGAGCTTTCAGTAAGAAAATTATAGTTAATTTGCATTAAGCTTTTAGCATTCACAGTATTCAAAGTTAGCATAGCATAGCATAGAATCATAGCATAGAATCATGGCATCTTCCGTTTACAGCCCCTGTGCATAATCCACAGCCCCTGTCCATATCCGTGAGCATTTTCATATTCACTAGCATATAGGATAGAACTTTCCTTTGCATACTCATTCTACAACAGCCATTTGGAGAAGTTGAGCTTACACAAAATCTGAGAGCAGCAGCTTCGAATCTCTGGAGATAGAGGAAGATGGAACGCTTCTGAGGAATATTTTATTTCTTTGTTTGAAATTAAATCAATTAGCAATTTCTTCAGTATAATGTTCCATTAATTGTGTTTTTGTTTTCATTTAGATTACATAAATCTAACATACACAATTCTATCTCTTGAAATTCAGCTTCTTGTTCATGATCTGGTTCATATTCAACAATAGACGCCTCTTCCATTACCATGATGGATGTCATACTTGAAGATGATGGGTTTTCATTGACCCTCTACTTCTTAATCTTTGACTCTTCACTTGCAGCCTCCTTTTCCTTTGCTTGAAGACCTTCATTTATTACTTTCCTTTTACTTGATCCTAGAAGTTCATCAAGACCTTCTTCTCTTCTTTCAAATTCAACTGCTTCTCCTTTACTTTCTTCATTGCTTAGCTTGGTGTAGGTAAGGGAGACACCTTATTTTCTCAATCTGATGAATTGGTGATCTACCCACTCCCTAGAATTAGTTATAATATCCTTCATCAATAATTCAAACCTGTCAACTCAGGCTGTGTCCAATTTGGCAATAATATAGGATTATTATTTTTTTGTTCAAATTAAGCATGTACATACTCTCCATTGTCCTTTACCTGGTCAAGAATAGGAAATAAGTCACACTTCTTCACAAGGTCTACTGGAATTCTAGACCACATATTCTTTCTAACTCCATATTCATCCACCAAGTTAGACCAGTAGTCTTCTATTTACATAACATGAAGTGACTTCTTCCTGTGAACTCTCAAGTATGGATCAAAATTTGACCTTGGTTTATAGGTACCCAATTTATAAAATTGTAATTCTGATTTTGCTGTTTTGGCTACTTGCAATGAAGGGTAGACTTCTAACATTTTCCCAATCACAATAGAAAAATTCACTCCTTGTTTATTCTTTTTCTCTTGAATGGAATCCAAGTGAACCAACTGTCTTGCAATTTCAAGCATGACCATCTTATCTATCGGGTACCGTGGGAGTTTATATGGAGCTTTTGCAAATCCATGGATCCTTAAATATGTAAAGGTTGGAAATTGAATGAACCATGATCCAAATTTTTCAAGCAATGCCATAGCCTCCTTGGACAACCTCTTTTGGATTCCTCCTTGAAGTAACTGAGTGATATACATGAGAAATGTATTATTGGTTATTTTGTAATTGTCTTTGTAGTGCAACTGTAGCTGTGGGTAACAATCATATGCTTTGAACTGGTTACTATGAGGTCCTATTTATCCTTTGCAAATTAATCCTCTATACTTTGTAAATCGGGCTAAGATGTAGACTATGTAAGAACTCATGTAGAAAGTCTTGGTTTTCTCTAGATTTCTCAGTTGGATATCAATATTGTCACTTATTAGTTTAGCCCAATTTATCATTTCCATTCCCAACACAATTTCCTCCACATATGAGAACATCCACACTTCAAAGAAAACCCCCTGAGGAGTACCTACAATTCTGTTCAACATATGGATCATGTCACTGTACTCTTCCTTGAAATCTGTGCAAATTAGCCTCTTGGGTAACTTAGAGAGATGCTTCTTCAATTACTTGACCCAGTTGGAATTAACTATATGCATACAAGATTCTTTTGCCTGATCAAACATTGCTTATGATTCCTCTTGAGTTCTGCTCAACATTTTGTGATGATGAGGAATTTTGAACACTTCTCTGACTAAATCTTTAGTGAAATACACCAAATTGATCCCATTAGATGCTTTGATGGATCATGTTTGTGGGTTATATCTTCTAGCACATTCAACTATCAACTCACTACACTGAACTGTAGGTGGAAAACCATCTGCCTGGTGAATTCCATATTTGATGATGTTGGCTGCAATGGGCGTAGGAATTTCATGTTGAGTGTCGAACATCCTCTTCTTGTGCTAGATTACATTGAATTGTTCGAAGTTAGTGTCTGCAACTTTCTTCCATTTAGATGATAGTTGGGATTCTGGATAAAATCCCTACTTCTCTAACTTGATTCTTTCTAACTCCTTTGACATTCTTTGAGGTAGACATTGCACCTTTATGAAGCTTGAAGTTAGAAAATATTCATAAATTGCAAAGAAGGCATTATACTCAAGATTTTAAGGCTGGAGAGTATTTTTAATTTAAAATTATAGAACTCGACTGCAAAAGCTGATTAGAAAATAAATTTGAATAATTTTTTTACTAGAAACCCTTGTTAACTTTTCAAGAATATTCAGAGAATTTTTAAATAATTTATAGGAATTTGTGTGCCTGAAATTGGAGTTTTTCTTCAAATTAAATATTTAAATTCTTTTTCTTCTCCAAATTCTCCACTTATGATCTTGTAGATGTATGAGAAATCTAGAATTTGAAGAAAATATTTGACCTCCCGAGCCTGGATTGATCTAATTTTCAACTCATGCAAAGCTAGAGAAAGACGCCTATGGTTGCAATGAAGTTTGCTGAGAGAAATTTCAACTTGTGAATAATGAAAAATAACTCCTCAAGCACCTCCTTTTATAAGAAAAACCTTCCTTATTTACTTGGTTTGACCTCCCTTCTGATTGGCTACTTTGTCACAAAAAACATAAAGCAATCTTATCCTCTTTTTGATTTTTCTTGGGCACCCCTTTTGCTTGTTGGTGAAGTTTTCAAATTATAAAAAAAAAAGACTTAAGTTATTTTTACTTTATCATGTCTAGGAAAATCAACTTTTAAGTGGAATTTTCCACTTTGGATCTAGATTTTCTCTTTTTCACCAAGGTGACTTTATGCTTTAGTCAATTTTATGAATTTCTCCTTGGAAGTATTCCCTCCAACTAAAATTTTCATCATTTCAAGTATATTTCTTACCTTAAAGGGGGTATTTCGATTTGGAAGACTTCAACATGGAATTCTTGATGTTTTAACTAGATTTTTCACCATATGCCTTAGCTAATTTTATGAATTTTGAGTTGAATTACCACTTTTAGACATATTCACCCAACTAGAATTATTCCTCATCAAACTAGATTTCATTCTTGGAGATGGGTGAAATTTAAGTGGATTTCTTGTTATTTTAAGTCATGGATTTCATTTCAATGAATTTTATTTCAAATGGATTTTACTTCACAAGTGGATTTCTCAAGGATTCATCTGGATTTTTCACCATGGGTGCACTTTAAGTCTTAAAGATGATTTCTTCTTGCTTGGGGTAAACTTTATAGGTTTTCTACTTTGAAGTCTTTGAAACCCTAACCTTGGCACTTTCTAAAAATAAAAATTACTAAAAAATAGAAAAAAGCAAAAAGCAAAATTTCTAAAAATAGTAAATCCCCGATTGGTCCAAAAGTGCCAAAAATGAAAAAGCAAAAAGAAAAAAAAGCAAAATCCCTAAAAAAATAGGAAGTGTCAAAATTCGCCCATTGAATAGTCATTTTTACTACAACAGCCCTTCTGAGCTCTCTCGTGGCGTCAAAAACTTCATTTGACCCCCCGAGTACTGACCTAACCAACTGAGCCATTTCAAATCTTGACATATTCTCACTCAAACTCAGAACTTGAACATGCCAACCCATTCTTGCTTTGAAATAAACCCAAGGAAATTGAAGCTAATGCCAGAACTAACTCTAACACTAAGACCAAAAGGAGGGGTCCCCATTTTTGGTGGGGTGATGTGTGATTAGGTCATAACACTACCCTACATCAAACTCCAAACAAATGGAAGTTAGTCTGATATCTATATATCATAAAATCTCCATTGCATTTTCTCTATCTATGCATTTAATTAAAATAAACTTTTCTTTTCTAGGGAATCATAAACACAATTTATTCCTATTGAAATAAATCATAGCTCATATCATAATGACATAATTCCTTATTTCTCTAATAGAACTTAATCATAAAGATATCAACATTTCTTACAATATTCAATCTATATTTGCATCATTCATTTGTCATAATTGCAAAAATTAAAAGTGTTTTTAAAGCATCTAGGGTGGGATGTAACATCTCTCCCCCATTAAGAGTCATCATCCTCGATGATGTTTTAGTTCCTTAAATAAAAGTATAAGTTAATATATACAAATTAAAAAGGGATCTCATAATCTTCCAGGAGATGAGGAAATCTTTGCTTAATATCCTGGAAATCTTCCTAGTTGGCACCATCCTCGGTGTATTGGTCCCACTGGACCTTGCATTGAGTAAATTCTCGGTTGCACAGATGGATCTTACACATTTCAAGCACCTTGATGGGCTCTATCATTACCACTCCTAGATCCTGCACCTACAAAGCATTCCAATCGATCACATGATTACTGCCAGGAATACACTTCTTCAAGTATGAAACATGAAAGACATCATGCATGCTAGACAAGACTGACGGTAGAGCAATCCGATAGGCCACTGGATTAATTTCCTCCAAAACCTCAAAAGGTCCAACATAATGTGGTGCTAACTTTGTAGACTTCCCAAATCTAATGGCACTTTTCTGTGGTTTGACCCTTAAAAAAACCTTGTCTCCAATTGAGAATCGTCTAGGAGTTCTTTTGGAATCTGCATAACTCTTCTTCCTGCCATTGGATTATGCCAATCTTTTCATGATCATCTTGATTTGTTCTTTCATCTCTGAGAGCATTTCGAGGCCGAGGCTAATCCTATCTTCTAGCCTTTCCTAGCTTATAGGAGTGCAACACTTGCACCCGTATAATGCCTCAAATGGTGCCATCTTAATGGAAAAATGATATGTATTATTGTAAGAAAATTCTACAAGCGGAAGATAATCTTCCCACTTGTAATGTCGATCCATGCAGTAAACTCTCAGAAGGTCTTCCAGTACTTGGTTCACCCTTTTCATCTAATCATATGTCTCTCAGTGCTATGCTGAGCTTATATTTAGCTAGGTTCCAAGAGATGTGAAAAGTGTTTGCCGAAATTTGGAGGTCATTCTGGCATCCCTATCAGAAATAATCTTCTTTGGAACCCCGTGCAACCTTAATATTTCTTGCACAAATTTCCTTGCTATAATGGGTGCCCCATCTATTAGGTTCCCTGAAATAAAATGTGCTACCTTAGTAAGCTTATCCACCACCACCAAAATTGTGTTGTGCCTATTTATGGACATTGGAAGCCCCTACACACAATCCATGCTAATTACTTGCCACTTTCACTCAGGGATCTTGTGTGGATATAGCAACACTGCCGGGTGTTGATGTTCAACTTTGACTCTTTGACATTCTAAACACTCTGCCACATATTTTGTGGCATCCCTTTTCATCCCTTTCTAGAAGTACAATGGTCTAATATCTGCCACGAGTTTTGTTACTCCTAGATGTCTGGAATAGGGCACATTATGAGCCTCTTGCAAAACTACTTTCCTTAACTCCCCTGAGTCAGGAATGTATATCCTTGTACCTGAGCACCTTGTCAGCATCGAACCGAAAACCATCATATCTATGATCTTGAGAGTCTTTTGATAAGGCTTGTTTAACCTATTTATAGAATTTATCCCCTTCTGAGATCTGAAGTACTTGATTTCGAAAGTTTATCTAAATAGTCAACATAGAGGATATATGCCTCCTTCTGCTCAGGGCATCTGCCACTCAGTTCTCTTTCCCTTTGATGTAGCTAATTTCAAAGTCATAATACAATATTAGCTCAAGCCATCTTCTTTTCCAAGCATTCAGATTTGGTTGAGTAAATAGATACTGCAACCCTTGGTGGTTAGATCTCAATTTGAAGGGTTTTCCTAGCAAGTAATGCTTCCATACTTGTAGTGCATGCACTATTGCAACCAATTCAAGATCATGGGGAGCATAGTTTTGTTCATAATTTTTCAATTTTCGGGATTCATAGGCAATGAATCTTCCATCTTACATGAGTACACCACCCAACCCTTCACTTGAGGCATCTGTGGTGACCACAAAATGTCCTTCTAGATCTAGTACTTGTAGTACTGGTGCCGTTAGATTTTCTTTTAGGATTTCAAAAGCCTCCTGGCACTTATCTATCCAAACAAATATTTTCCCTTTCCTCTGAAGAGATGTGATGGGACATGCTATTATGGAGAAATTAGCCACAAAATTTCTATAGTATCTAGCCAACCCCATGAAACTTTGGACTTCATGCACATTTTTTGGCTCTGGCCATTCCAAGATGGCCCTGATCTTAGCCGGATCTACCACAGTTCCATTTGTAGAAATAATATGCCCTAAGTATTGTACTTCTTTTTGGAAAAATGAGCACTTGGAAAGTTTACGATAGAGTTTATTTTCTCTTAGCCATTGTAACGCAAAATTCAAAATTTGAAGGTGTTCTTCCTCATTTTTGGAGTATATCAAAATATCATCCAAAAACACCAACACAAACTTATCCAAACAATCCTTGAACACATTGTTCATTAAGTTCATGAATGCAACTGGGGCATTTTTTAACCCAAAGGGTAGTACAATGAATTCATAATGCCCATATCTAGTTTTGAAGGATGTTTTGTAAATGTCCTCCTCTCTCAACCTTAGTTGATGATAGCCTGATCATAGAATAATCTTAGAAAACACTGCTGCCCCTCGCATTTGATCAAAAAGATCATCTATGCGTGGCAAGGGGTATCTATTCTTTATGGTTACCTTATTGAGCATCTGATAATCAATACATAACCTAAGTGTACCATCCTTCTTTTTAAAAAAGATTACCAATGCTCCCTAAGGTGATACACTAGGTCGAATTAGACCTTTTTCCAAAAGTTCCTATAGTTGAGCTTTTAATTCCATCAATTATGTGGTCGTCATACAATAAGGGGGTTTAGATATTGGTTCATCCCTCGGTTGTATATCAATGGTGAAATCAAAAACCCTTTTGGGTGGAAAACTGGGTAACTCAGCAGGAAAAACATATGCAAAATCTCGCAGATATGGGTATTTATCTATTTCCTCACTCATATCCTGTGATGTCTTTTCTTCCATTCCCGACTCCTTCAAGTTTTCAAAGTAAGCTAGGTCATCCAACCAATAGGATTCCTCATTTCTATTGGATTTTCCATTACTTCCATTTTAACTAAAAATAATTGGCAACCCTTACGTTTGGCACTCTTAAGTTGTAGGGCACAAATCTGCCTTATCATGACTGGCCTTATAGTTCCTTGAATGAACACCTTATGCCCTAGATCATCAAGACACTCCATCATCTTGGAAAATAAATCTACTTGGGCTTTGTGCCTCCATAGCCAATTAATTCCTAGTATGACATCGTAAGTACCTAAGGGATCCACGTAAAGGTTTACTTCTATTGAGAAACTGGGTAAATCAATCCAGGCCTCAAATAAGCATTGCTCTACCTGAGCCTTTGAATTGTTTACATATTCTACTAACCAAGTATTTTGCATATAACTATCCTTTCTAGATATCTTATTCAAGACCCTAGGAGATACAAAGCATTCAATTGATCTTGTGTCAATAAGAATTAAAACGAGGGTTCCAAATAGCTTACCCAAAGTTTCAATAGGAGTAATATGATACTCTACTTGCTTGTTATCAACCACTACATGAATGCACTGCTGGAACACAACCTATTGAGATTGTAACTGATTCCCTCAAGGGGACGGTCCAACTATTTTTGTGGGGCACTAGTTTTCATAATGGTCTCCACCACATGTGAAACATCCTTCGGGTGGACCCCTTCTCTTAGTCGGTTTCCCAATGTCTTGATTCTTGTTGTTGTTCTGATTATCCTCACCTTTCTTGTCCTTTCAATTTCCACCCTTTTGATCTTGGTGACCTTTATCATTTTTATGCTAGAAATCGGGCTTCTCCCCTTTCTTTTTAAAGGATTAAGGAGTTGAAGGAAACTTAGCTTTCTTTTTCTTCTCCCTATTTGCAGCTATGGGTTGCAACTTTTGCTCTTGCTTGATTGCTTTTTCATACGCTTGGTCCATAGTGGTTGGACCCAACAAATCCACATGTTCCCCAATTTGGGGTTTCAACCCTAATATAAACTTTCTAACTCATAAGTATTCGTCCCCATGGTACTGTGGAACATACTTTAGGAGACAGATGAATTTCTTCTAATACTGGTTTATAGATAGATCTCCCTGTGTCAAAATTTGGAAATCGGTAAGCTTTTGGTCATAAAACAACTGAGGCAACCACCTCTGCCTAAATATAGCTACAAATTCTGATTATGTCAATCCCTTGGCCTTTGTTCCAAGCTCCAACTTCTTGCTCATCCACAAGGTGGATGCTTCTCTAGACAACTGTTAAGCTTCCCACAATGCCTTCTTGTCTTTAGTGTAATACCTAATCTCAAAATACTTTTCCATTTCCACAAGCCATGCCTCAACAACATCTCTAGATTCTGACCCATCAAATTTTGGGGGAGTCACCTTTTTCATGTCATGTGACAGTTCCAAATTTATCTGATCTTTACCTGCGTCATGAGTTTCTCCCCCATAGTCTCATCCTCCTATTCACTTGGTATCATATCCTCATGGTGACTTTTAGTGTCACCACCCCTTGAGGGATCCTTTTTATCTATTTTTGTTTCAAGGTGGGTTACATGAGGCTTGGTGTCTTGAAGAAGTGCAAGTAATTGATCTAACTTATTTTCAACATTGCTAGAGGTCTGATCTACTTCATGTCCCCCTTCTGGGTTACTGCGCATACACATCTTTTAAAGATATTTTCTACTTGAATTTTCAGTTAAACATTATATTAGATTAAGGTTTAAATCCCTTCAATTTGTATTAATGTGATAATTAACACAACATAATTTTTGGTTACTTAAGCTTGCTGATGCAATACCAACTATCCACAACATCATTTCATCTGGGAACTTCTATCCAAACATAATTGAGAGGGTCACTTTGCAAATTCATCAAGAACTCTTTATTCATTTCACCAAATTCACTTCTTTACCCAACAAATCCCTTGGCCATCCACAAGGAAAACAATCCTCCATTTTCCCAAAACAACATACCACATCATCATTAAACTTAAAAACAACTTATTTAGTACCAATTCAATGACTCCATTAGAAATTATGAATCAATGTATACTTACACTAGTCATCCAACTTACCACTCTTGTCAGCTTGATTCAATTTAGGAAAAAATGAAGCATTCACTCTATCTCACTCCCAAGCTCTCAACAAAACTGCCATTACTTTCATCCACACTATTTAGAATGAAACAAAGCAATTATCAGATAAGGAAATTTTGTCTCTACCCAATCTTTCACCATGCACTAAATTTTTCCCATCTATGCAACTCACTCAACAATGACAACAAAACCATGTATTTTTACCTTCAAGCTATCATTAGTCCTGTTGGAGCCTAAAATTTCATGCAAATTTTAGTTTCCCATATGTGAAAATTTGATTTTGGCACTCAGAAGTAAAGTTGAAAAATCTGCTTATGTGGCTCATTTTGAAAAATCATAACTTTGGATTTGTTCGTTTTTATGCCAAACCACTTTATATACATGTTTGTATAACATATGGGAGTATGCACGCCAGTTTTCAACTTCATCCGATCAATTTTGAAAAAGTTTCGAAGTGACAAGTTGAAGGGTTTTCTAGAAAATCTGCTGTCAGCATAGTGAAATCTGTTAAAGTGGCCTACTTTGAATGAAAACATTAAGCATCTGAAAAGATATTATGATAGACCAATTGGTGCTCTTGAATCTCCATGTCTTAAGGTGCATCCATGCCAATTTTTAGGATGTTTAGACATCATTTGGTATTTTTGCAAAATCAAAACCAAACTAATTTTGCACAGTTTTATGATTGCATTCCCAGAACAACTACAAAGTGATCAAGTTTGATTTTTAATATTTTTTGGAGGAAGAGGATTTGTGAAAAACCCATTTTCCTACATGTTCATGTTACCCAAACAAACCAATCCCCATGAGGGTAGATCCCCAAAATCTGATTTGATATTTTTCTAAAAAAGGCAAATTGGCAAGTTTTAGTTCAGTTTAAACAGTTGCAAAAATGGTTGAACAAGCAACTTCGATTGTGAAAAACTTTCAATCCCAATAACTTCATGCCAAACCATTTCACAATCACACTCCCCTACCATCAATTGACATACTAGTGCGATTTCATGGCTTAAGGAAAAGTTTTGATCAGTTTTCCACATAGATTTTGGAGGCTACTTGACCCATTTTTGTCACAATGCAAAATGTCAAAAGACAGATTTTGACAAATACCCACTTCAATTTAGAAATAAAGCATCATGAAATCTGATCAATTGGAGAAGAGGCATTTAAGAAGCATTGGACAAAAGTGGTCGAACTGGATGGCACTTATAATGGGAATTAGGTGTAAAAGACAATACAACCGCCAAAGGAAATTAGTGTTGTTTATCTTGATGATACTCCCAAATTGTGTATGTTGGTATACACCATAGCATAAAACACATCAAGTACATTTATTGGCTAAAGGGCTAAAATGACAGTCAGCATATCCATAAAACAAAAGTAAAAGAGCAATGTGCAATGGCATGAATGGTAGTAATTATCAAAAGAGGATAAAGGAACAATTCAAATATCCCAATGGGAAATAAATTAAAAGAGCCACGGGATAATAATCTTGACATTCCCAAACAAATGAATGAATTTTGTCCCACATTTTCACAGCAGAGTAAATTTCTCCTTAAATTTGAGCAATATCACCAATATAAATACACATATAGCTGCAGGGCAAGAAAAGATGGATCAACTTATTGGTAATTAGAACATGTGTGAAGGAATTGTTTCAACACCATTGCAGTCTCTTTTGATACCCGGTTGACTCAATGTACAAAGATATTACTTCAAATTTTCCCTCAAAGAGTAATGGTATCTAAGCATAGAAGCTAAAGGCATGCATGAACCCTCCAACCATCACACTTTGGACGCATCTGTATATCGTTTTAAATATCCATTTCTGTATACGTCATGGGGATGCAACAACAATGATTGTCAAAGAATCCTTTTTCACATACAATTATGTTTACTTGAAGGAAACAAATTGTGCTAACTTAGCAATCATAAAATTACGAAAACATTCAAAGGCAATGATATAAAAGCATCTTTCTCTTGTGCATAAAGCACGTATAGTGATTCTTACTAATAACAAGAAGGTACATAGATGCACATTGAGGAGTCCCTCTATGCAATAATGGGATGGCTGGCAACCTGAAATAGATGTCATCAGAAATATGCTAAATCAGTGTGGAATACAATGTTGAGAAGAGTATAAACATATTGTTTGAAATGTTGGAAATTTTGTCTAAAATTCATTGTGAGGACCGTGAGTTAGGGAGGACCAGATAGAAGTCACTTAGAGTTTTTGCAATTAAATCTATTATAGATTTTGAGCTCCAAAATGGAGTCATGTAAATACAGAGAGGATCGAATCAAGGTGGACAATGGAGCTTTTACTGTTTGTTCAAAACATTCCATCACGAGTAATGCCTCATATCAGTTGTAACTGAATGCAAGATGATAAATAGAAGAGGAAGATTATAGATATACACGATGATTTTGATCATAGACGAACAAAAAAACAAAAAACCCTAAATTCATCGGCAAGAGATACTACATCGGCATAAATTTGCCCGACAGTGAAAGTTACACCGATGGGAACTTCATCGGGGAGACATTCTAAAGTCGGTGGAAGAAATAAAAATCTCCTCAAGTCACTCTGATTATCTAATACACGGGAAGAAAACATTATTGAAGTATTTTGTTCGATAAAATGAAATATGGAATGGAGAAATAAAACAAAATGGGATTTATTGAGATAGAACATGATATAAAGTTTTACACTCAATAATGTAAAATAAAATTACATTTTCATTTGGGGGTTAAATATTTTCACCGAGAAATTGAAGAAATAAAATGGTAAAATGAGTAATTATATTTCCACCGGAGAAATAGTTGATCATTTTACTCAATTTTTTAAATGAGAAATACAACAAAGGGGAATAAGTTCATCAAAAGAGATTAAATAGCGGGTAATTATTTACCCTAAGGGGTGATCAATTAAATTGGATAAAATATTTCAACCACACGGAGTATTTTTTACCAAAGGAATTACGAGCTGACAATAGGTAATTATTCCAAGAAAGTATTTACTTGATGAAAATAAATGCAAAAGAGGAAATATTATTATTCACGAAGACACAAGGATGAAGATTAAAATATTTAATTTGTCGATAAGGCAACTAATTAAATATTTTATTTTGCTGAGAACAATTAAAGAAAGAGCTGCACCAAAAAGAAGAGTTGCACCAGATGGATGTCGTGAAAGGTCACAACCCTAAAAAAACAATGTATATATGTACAATAAAATCATGTCATTGGGGCGATTTGAGATTTAAGGAGAAATAAGTAGGTTAGGTAGTTGGATAGGGTGAATTGTTGCTGAAATAAATATCATGCTATACATTGTAAAATCTTTTAAAATTATATAATGGAGAAGAACATATTTATCTTTTGTCGAATTTATTGAAAACATTATCTGGTTGTCTCCAAGGTTGTCATTTCTTGACTATTTAAATTGAAATATCAAGGATATTTTTCAATTTATCAAAGCAAACTTGCTGCTCTTGTGTGGTTCAATTAACTGGTTCCTGCAAGAAATGATTAAATCCTTTTGATTAATCACAATAATTTGGAAAAGGACATTTGGATCATTAAGAAGAATTTGATAATTATACTCTTGCACGTTTACACAAGCTGTAAACAGTCACAAGTGCCAAGCAATTTGAATTATAGCCATTAAGGAAGTCACCCATTATACAAATCTTGACTCCATTAGCCCAATAGAAGTAGGCACTGGTCACACCTTTCATATTTTAGAATTTCATAAAATCTTATTAAAACATCCATATCTCAATTTCAATACTAGGAGTAGGAATAGTTAGCAAGCTTTCATCTATTACACTTTGTTCCATTGTAATAGATCCATCAAATCAATCAAGTCATACAAATTTAAGTCTGATTTATTCATATAGGTACACCCGCCTAGGTCTAGCGACACCTAAAGAGAAGAAGGTCTAAACCATTTGGCCTTGTCTATTACCCTGAAACGTATCAAGAGATTGGCAACCTCTTGAGGTATTCTTACCTGCATTTTTGAGAGCTAAAAAGTCATTCCAAGACACAACATTCATCATAACTTTGGTTGAAACTAACCAAGAACTTATTCACTTAACATTGTTCTAGCAGTTACTTTGATTTTAATAGTCAAAACTGCATCTTGCTCATTGGAGTCACATTGTCAAAAAATTCAAAACAACACACACTTCATTCTAAACTTTTCCAAGGCATTAAGACTTCTTTGAAAACTTCAATAAATCAATTACCAAGCATTTATGATCAATTCTTTCTCCGTTTTATCAAAATACAAGTTTCTTGCATTCAAAGGCCACTTTTCTTGTAGCATTGCCATACACTCAAAACATGTATACTAGTCATTACATATTAAAACTCCTTGAGCCAATCACTATTATGGAAGCCCATTTATACCAATTTAATCATATAACAACATCAAGTATAGTTGCATGGAATAAAAACATCATAAAATGGATTATACACTATTAAAAACCATTCAATTAGCCCAAGATTACAAAGGAGGTCCTCTTTAATCTTCACCAAAACACTAAATCTATTCAAAAAGTCCTTATTCAAGTCATAAAACTCTAGATTCAATCAATTTTAAGGATAGAAAGGCTCACTAAAGCATTAAATAACAAAACCCTTGTTTTTAGGCTTTTATATGCAAAATGAAGAGGGTTTATTGAAAGTGAATAATGCAAACCTCTACAATAGTTATACCTTCAAAACCATGACTGTAGCAACAACAATTTCTTGGGAATCACTATTTTTTTCCTCTTGGAGCAGAAATCAAAATCTCTAATCTTGCATTCCCTGTTCCTGTACACACATATGTACACTAAACACACAAAAATACACTTTATTCAATCCATCCCATCAACCAACTATTCCTACATCGATGGGATGGATGCTTTATTCTTTAAAAGACTCTCAAATCCTAATTTTGAGGGTTTATTAAATTCTTGTTTTCAAAACCACCTAAAACTAAATAAGTCTCTTCAAAACACTTCTAAATGATGGTTTGTTCACTGTCCTATAAAAAGCAACAAAATTTATAACTTCTAGGTCTTAATACAATTTGTACAAGGACTGGTAAAATAAGAAAAACTCATAAAATTGTAGAACATGGGTCTTTATTTCAAAATTTGATTACAAGAGTATAAAGTTCATCTCTTCCACACCTTTACCAAATTTTTAAAGATGTTTCCCACTCAATAACTACCTCTTCAACTTCCCTCATCAGCCTATCCTTTTAGTTTCTCCTCAAAGACTCTTGAACTTCCTTGATTTTTTATTTTTACCAATTTAATAACTTTTACAATTTCTTTACAATTTTGTTTTTTTTTGTTTTCTCATCCTTTTACCACCTAGAACCTATTTGAGACTCAATTACAATTAAATAGGTCTTATCATGACCTTTTACAATGCTTTACAATAGAAAATTGAAATTTTGCAATTTTTTTTCCTTTTAAGGACATTTAATGCCAAGGTGCTCCTACACCATACAACCAATCAACAAAACTTTTCCAAGTCCCTTGGAAACACATTGCGTCATCTTTGTTTGGACCTACAAAACAAATTCAATCTACCTTGGACTGCTTGCTCTTCCTTGTTCTTGAATCTTCATCTATCTTAGCCTTTGTCTTCATCACTTGTCTTCACTTTCCTTTTCCTTACCTTTTTCCTTTCTCATTCTTTATCATCAGGTTCACATTCACTATTCAAAAGGACACAAGACTGTCCTTTCTCAACACTCATCTTTTCACCAACTCTTTTCTCTCAACCAAGGGCACATAACTGTCCTTGCAAACTTTCCTCTTTCTTTCACAATTCATCCTTGACCTTCTCTAACCAATCACCTTTTCATCATCTCAACTACTCCCATCAGTGGAGTACTCTTCATGTTGCAAACTCAAGTGCTTCTTAGTCAGGAATCCATCTCTTTCTTATTTCAACACAACACAACTTAGCAAAATTCCTTTCCTCACCTAGGTGTCTTTGCTTTCTCTCCCTACTATTTTGGAAACCATCAACCAGGTTCTTTCTTAACCTACACACAACCTCAAACTCACAAACAACAAAATTTCTCTCTACAACTTAGATGGATCAAGCACTTGCAACCAAACTCAACAAGTCATCATCAACAATAACAACTTCATCAAATCATCAATTCAACCAATCAACAGAACCTTGCTGGCTTTGATACCAATTTTATGCAATACCAAATATCAATAGCATCATTTCATCTGGGACCTTCTATCCCAAACATAATTGAGAGGGTCAGTTTGCAAATTTATTAAGAAATCTTTATTCATTTCAC
>VDFB02281407.1:0-24132 GCA_007258455.2 Sequoia sempervirens | reverse complement strand
CAAACCTCTACAATAGTTATACCTTCAAAACCATGACTGTAGCAACAACAATTTCTTGGGAATCACTATTTTTTTCCTCTTGGAGCAGAAATCAAAATCTCTAATCTTGCATTCCCTGTTCCTGTACACACATATGTACACTAAACACACAAAAATACACTTTATTCAATCCATCCCATCAACCAACTATTCCTACATCGATGGGATGGATGCTTTATTCTTTAAAAGACTCTCAAATCCTAATTTTGAGGGTTTATTAAATTCTTGTTTTCAAAACCACCTAAAACTAAATAAGTCTCTTCAAAACACTTCTAAATGATGGTTTGTTCACTGTCCTATAAAAAGCAACAAAATTTATAACTTCTAGGTCTTAATACAATTTGTACAAGGACTGGTAAAATAAGAAAAACTCATAAAATTGTAGAACATGGGTCTTTATTTCAAAATTTGATTACAAGAGTATAAAGTTCATCTCTTCCACACCTTTACCAAATTTTTAAAGATGTTTCCCACTCAATAACTACCTCTTCAACTTCCCTCATCAGCCTATCCTTTTAGTTTCTCCTCAAAGACTCTTGAACTTCCTTGATTTTTTATTTTTACCAATTTAATAACTTTTACAATTTCTTTACAATTTTGTTTTTTTTTGTTTTCTCATCCTTTTACCACCTAGAACCTATTTGAGACTCAATTACAATTAAATAGGTCTTATCATGACCTTTTACAATGCTTTACAATAGAAAATTGAAATTTTGCAATTTTTTTTCCTTTTAAGGACATTTAATGCCAAGGTGCTCCTACACCATACAACCAATCAACAAAACTTTTCCAAGTCCCTTGGAAACACATTGCGTCATCTTTGTTTGGACCTACAAAACAAATTCAATCTACCTTGGACTGCTTGCTCTTCCTTGTTCTTGAATCTTCATCTATCTTAGCCTTTGTCTTCATCACTTGTCTTCACTTTCCTTTTCCTTACCTTTTTCCTTTCTCATTCTTTATCATCAGGTTCACATTCACTATTCAAAAGGACACAAGACTGTCCTTTCTCAACACTCATCTTTTCACCAACTCTTTTCTCTCAACCAAGGGCACATAACTGTCCTTGCAAACTTTCCTCTTTCTTTCACAATTCATCCTTGACCTTCTCTAACCAATCACCTTTTCATCATCTCAACTACTCCCATCAGTGGAGTACTCTTCATGTTGCAAACTCAAGTGCTTCTTAGTCAGGAATCCATCTCTTTCTTATTGCAACACAACACAACTTAGCAAAATTCCTTTCCTCACCTAGGTGTCTTTGCTTTCTCTCCCTACTATTTTGGAAACCATCAACCAGGTTCTTTCTTAACCTACACACAACCTCAAACTCACAAACAACAAAATTTCTCTCTACAACTTAGATGGATCAAGCACTTGCAACCAAACTCAACAAGTCATCATCAACAATAACAACTTCATCAAATCATCAATTCAACCAATCAACAGAACCTTGCTGGCTTTGATACCAATTTTATGCAATACCAAATATCAATAGCATCATTTCATCTGGGACCTTCTATCCCAAACATAATTGAGAGGGTTAGTTTGCAAATTTATTAAGAAATCTTTATTCATTTCACCAAATTCACTTCTTTACCTGACAAATCCCTTGGCCATCCACAAGGAAAACAATCCTCCATTTTCAAAAAACAACATACCACATCATCATCAAACGTAAACACAACTTATTCAATTCTAATTCAATGACTCCATTAGAAATTATGAATCAATCTATACTTACACTAGTCATCCAACTTACCACTCTTGTCAGCTTGATTCAATTTAGGAAAAAAGGAAACATTCAGTCTATCTTGCTTCCAAGCTATCAACAAACCTTCCATTACATTCATCCACACTATTTAGATTGAAACAAAGCAATTATCAAATCAGGAAATTTTGACTCTACCCATTCTTTCACCATGCAATAAATTTTTCCCATCTATGCAACTCACTCAACAATGACAAAAAAACCATGTATTCTTACTTTCAAGCTATTATTAGTCATTCCAAGACACAAAATTCATCATCACTTTGGTTGAAACTAACCAAAAACTTATTCACTTAACACTATTCTAGTAGTTACTTTGATTTTAGCAGTCAAAACTCCATCTTGCTCATTGGAGTCACATTGTAAAAAAATTCAAAACAACACACAATTCATTCTAAACTTTTCCAATGCATTAAGACTTCTTTGACAACTTCAATAAATCAGTTACCAAGCATTTATGATCAACTCTTTCTCTGTTTTATCATAATACAAGTTTCTTACATTCAAAGGCCACTTTTCTTGTAGCACTACCATACACTCAAAACGGGTATACCATTCATTAAATATTAAAAATCCTTGAACCAATCATAGTTATAGAAGCCCTTTTATGCTAATTTAATCATAACACAACATCAAGTACAGTTGCTTGGAAGAAAAACATCAGAAAATGGACTGTACGTTGCTAAAAATCCTTCAATTAGCCCAAGATTACAAAGGAGGTCCTCTTTAATCTTCACCAAAAAACTAAATCTCTTCAAAAAGTCCTTATTCAAGTCATAAAACTCTAGATTCAATCATTTTTAAGGATTGAAAGGCTCACTAAAGCATTAAATAACAAAACCCTTGTTTATAGGCTTTTACAATGCAAAATGTAGAGGGTTTATTGAAAGTGAATGATGCAAACCTCCATAAACTCTGCCACCTATTAAAACATGTTTTTTAAGGTCTTTATATGCTCTAGAATCCTTCATCAAACCTCTGTAATAGTTATACCTTCAAAACCATGACTGTAACAACAATAATTTCTTAGGAATCTCTATTTTTTACTCTTGGAGCAACAATCAAACTCTCTAATCTTGCATTCCCTATTCCTGTACACACATATATACACTAAAAACACAAAAAGAAACTTTATTCAGTCCATCCCATTGACCAACTATTCCTACATCGATGGGATGGAGGCTTTATTCTTTAAAAGACTCTCAAACCCTGATTTTGAGGGTTTACTAAATTCTTGTTTTCAAAACCCCCTAAAACTGAATAAGCCTCTTCAAAAAACTTCTAAATGATGGTTAGTTCACTATCCTATAAAAACAACAAAATTTATAACTTCTAGGTCTTAATATAGTTCGTGCAAGGACTGGTAAAATAAGAAAAACTTAGAAAATTGCAGAACAAGGGTCTTTATTTCAAAATTTGATTACAAGAGTATAAATTTGATCTCTTCCACACCTTTACTAGATTTTTAAAGATTTTTCCCACTCAATAAATACCTCTTCAACTTCCCTCATCGACCTATTCTTTCATTTTCTCCTCAAGGACTCTTGAACTTCCTTGATTTTTGCTTTTTACCAATTTAACAACTTTTACAATTTCTTAGCAATTTTTTTTTTCTCATCCTTTGACCCCACAGAACCTATTTGAGACTCAACTACAATTAAATAGGTCTTATCATGATCTTTTACAATTCTTTACAATAGAAAATTTAAAATTTTCAAATATTTACCTTTTAAGGACATTTAATGCCAAGGTGCTCCTACACCATACAACCAACAAACAAAAATTTTCCAAGTCCCTTGGAAACACATTGCATCATCTTTGTTTGGACCTGCAAAACAAATTTAATTTACCTTGGACTGCTTGCTCTTCCTTGTTCTTAAATCTTCATCTGTCTTAGCCTTTGTCTTCATCACTTTTCTTCACTTTCCTTTTCCTTACCTTTTGCCTTTCTCATTCTCTATCATCAGGTTCACATTCACTATTCAAAAGGACACAAGACTGTCCTTTCTCAACACTCATCTTTTCACCAAGTCTTTTCTCTCAACCAAGGACACATGATTGTCCTTGAAAAATTTCCTCTTTCTTTCACAATTCATCCTTGACCTTCTCTGACCAATCACCTTTTCATCATCTCAACTACTCCCATCAATGGAGTACTCTTCAGGCTGCAAACTCAAGTGCTTCTTAGTTAGGAATCCATCTCTTTCTTATTGCAACACAACACAACTTAGCAAACTTCCTTGCCTCACCTTGGTGTCTTTGCTTTCTCTCCCTAGTATTTTGGCAACCATCAACCAGGTTCTTTCTTAACCTGCACACAACCTAAAAATCACAAACAACAAACTTTCTCTCTGCAACTTAGATGGATCAAGCACTTGCAACCAAACTCAACAACTCATCATCAATAATAACAACTTCAACAAACCATCAATTCAATTTGGTGTATGAGAATTTCCAAGTTTGTTTTGCACTCACCAACAAGAAGACCCCACTGCCTTTCCACCAAGAACCCTGACAAATTCTAGGCTCGGCCCGACTTAGATCATTAACTAAGCCTGCCTAACTCTGCTTCAAGAGTTCCTACCTTGTGCTTACCTTAGGTAGACAAACACCACTTGAAACTACAATCTTTCTCACTACACCTAGAAGGGTCTAGATGCCAACATCATCATCTGACTTGAACTCTTTGCAAGGGAGTTAGGAACTCTGTTTCCATGTATTTCAATGCCAATGGGATACATTTTGGAAGTTCTTTAGGTTTCAATGCACCCGATCTCAAGAAATTTCCTTGGTGAGGCCTATTCCCTAGTAGCCCTTACCAGTCGGTTTTTGGCTTATCTCTCTCAAACTTGACAAACAACCCATCAAACAAAAGACACTTTCAAGCACCCTTTTTAGAGCTTTAAATCTTCCAGTATGTTTTAGACCTCTGTCACTGCCATACAGTACATTCCTATCATCTAGGACAAAAGGGCTAATTGACCTATTTCTTAGGGTTTCTGTGCTTTCTTCTCCAAATCTCCTTCTAGTGGATTGATTGAAGTCCCAATCCCTTTGGCATGTAAAGACCTTACCTTACCCCACCTGGAACCGTACGGATTCTGTACAGTGGCACCTTTCCCCTGCCTAAGTTCTCAACTCTTCTCTTCCAAACTCCTAACCGGGTAGCTAACACTCGCCTAGGGTTTGGTAATACAAACTCTTGCTTGGCTCTTTGGTTTTCCTAATATTAAATATATACAAAGGACTGGCTCCACTCCCATATTCCACCAATTTTAGGATATCCCCGTGATCAGTGTTTATGGGGGAGCCATTCCAATTCACACTGCCCAAAACAAAGGAAACTAACCACCTACAATCTAATCTAGGAATTCAAATCAATAAATCTATTCTATGGAACCTAAATGAACGATGAGAATTGATCTAAAACTATTCTAAGAACACAAAAATAGAGATAGAACTATATCTACAAAGCCTTTTATGCCACTGTTTCTCAAAAACACACAGGATTTTCAGCAAACACAGAAATCTGCTAAAACTGTCTTCTATTCCACACACCAAAAACTTGTTACAATGCCACTACTTGTTCTCTACGAGCCACACATTTACATGGATGTCTTTTCCACCATTCAAGGAGATTAGATCGATCCCACACCCCTGATTTCAAGGGAATCCAAGACAACAAGTTTGCATGCAACTCCACAATTGCTATCATGCAACTTTTGCAATATTCTTGCAACTCCTTCCATTCCCCTGCATTTTAGGATCTTTATCTCCTTGATCTCGAGCCAACAACATCTCTAACTGTCCATTAGCATCTTCTAACAACAAAGATGTGTTTAACACACACTTAATGCATTATATCCTAACTCATGTTGTCCAAAGCTAAATGTAACAACATTTATCAACATAATAACTAAGATGATATTAATCCTAATGATTAACTCATCACACTCCACCAAGACCTTCTAAGGTCCAAATCAAACACTCAAACATATTAACATCCCTGACTTGGCTAAGGTCAGTACAAGCCAAAATTGTTAACCAAAAGGTGGAGGTCAGCCTAGGTGCTCCTGCACCACAATCAATCAATAGAACCTTGCTGGATTTGATACCAATTTGATGCAATACCAACTATCCACAACATCATTTCATCTGGGAACTTCTGTCCAAAACATAATTGAGAGGGTCAATTTGCAAATTCATCAAGAACTCTTTATTCATTTCACCAAATTCACTTCTTTACCCTACAAATCCCTTGGCCATCCACAAGGAAAACAATCCTCCATTTTACCAAAACAACATACCACATCATCATTAAACTTAAACAAAACTTATTTAGTACCAATTCAATGACTCCATTAGAAATTATGAATCAATCTATACTTAAACTAGTCATCCAACTTACCACTCTTGTTAGCTTGATTCAATTTAGGAAAAAAGGAAACATTCACTCTATCTCACTTCCATGATCTCAACATACCTTCCATTACTTTCATCCACACTATTTAGAATGAAACAAAGCAATTATCAGATAAGGAAATTTTGTCTCTACCCATTCTTTCACCATGCACTAAATTTTTCCCATCTATGCAACTCACTTAACAACGAAGACAAAACCATGTATTCTTACCTTCAAGCTATCATTAGTCATTCCAAGACACAACATTCATCATCAATTTGGTTGAAACTAACCAAGAACTTAATCACTTAGCATTGTTCTAGCAGTTACTTTGATTTTAGTAGTCAAAACTTCAGCTTGCTCATTGGAGTCACATTGTCAAAACATTCAAAACAACATGCACTTCATTCTAAAATTTTCCAAGGAATTAAGACTTTTTTGAAAACTTCAATAAATTAGTTACCAAGCATTTATGATCAATTCTTTCTCTGTTTTATTAGAATACAAGTTTCTTGCATTCAAAGACCACTTTTCTTGTAGCACTGCCATACACTCAAAATGGGTATATTAGTCATTACATATTAAAAATCCTTGAACCAATCACTATTATGGAAGCCCATTTATACCAATTTAATCATATCACAACATCAAGTATAATTTCTTGAAAGAAAAACATTAGAAAATGAACTGTACGCTGCTAAAAACCCTTCAATTAGCCCAAAATTACAAAGGAGGTCCTCTTTAATCTTCACCAAAACACTAAATCTCCTCAAAAAGTCCTTATTAAAGTCATAAAACTCCATATTCAATATTTTTTAAGGATTGAAAGGCTTACTAAAGCATTAAATAACAAAACCCTTGTTTATAGGCTTTTACAATGCAAAATGAAGAGGGTTTATTGAAAGTGAGTGATGCAAACCTCCATAAACTCTGCCACCTATTAAAACATGTTTTTTTAGGTCTATATATTCTCCAGAACCCTTCATCAAACCTTTGCAATAGTTATACCTTCAAAACCATGACTGTAGCAACAACAAATTCTTGGGAATCACTATTTTTTTCCTCTTGTAGCAATAATCAAACTCTTTAATCTTGCATTCCCTATTCCTGTACACACACATATACACTAAACACACAAAAGGCACTTTATTCAATCCATCCCATCAACTAACTATTCCTACATTGATGGGATGGAGGCTTTATTCTTTAAAAGACTCTCAAACCCTGATTTTGAGGGTTTACTAAATTCTTGTTTTCAAAACCCCCTAAAACTAAATAAGCCTCTTCTTGTTTTCAAAACACTTCTAAATGATGGTTTGTTCACTGTCCTATAAAAGCAACAAAATTTATAACTTCTAGGTCTTAATACAATTTGTACAAGGACTGGTAAAATAAGAAAAACTCATAAAATTGCAGAACATGGGTCTTTATTTCAAAATTTGATTACAAGAGTACAAAGTTGATCTCTTCCACACCTTTACCAACTTTTAAAAGATGTTTACCACTCAATAACTACCTCTTCAACTTCCCTCATTGAACTATCCTTTTAGTTTCTCCTCAAAGACCCTTGAACTTCCTTGATTTTATCTTTTTACCAATTTAGCAACTTTTACAATTTCTTTGCAATTTTTTTTTTCTCATCCTTTGACCACCTAGAACCTATTTGAGACTCAATTACAATTAAATAGGTCTTTTCATGACCTTTTACAATGCTTCACAATAGAAAATTGAAATTTTGCAATTTTTTTCCTTTTAAGGACATTTAATGCCAAGGTGTTGTTACACTCCTTGCAAATTTAATTCTTTACACAAGATGTGTTCAACATGCACATAAGCATTTTATTATTAGCAAAACTTGCATACAATATATATATATATATATGATTCCATTTTATCTTAAGGTGATAGAGGTGTGTAATCCTTAGACTCATTTGAGCTGATTACAATTATTTCAAGAGGGGGTTGCATACACCGGTGCTCCTCATCTTTCTTTTTTTTCTTTATTGGGTTATTGCATCTGTTTTCACTAGGTATATGGTGGGTTGGGGGTAGTTTCTTATCCAAATCGGCTTGGATACTAGAAACCACTTTCTCAGACCACTTTATTTCATCCTTCATGATGGAGCTTCTAAAATTTTGAGGAATTTTCTCTTTGCCCCATGGGCTTAGTCTCCATTTTGAACCCTTGTCCCCATGAAGGAGTAGGGTTTTATATACAAGAGTATGCAAACATTATAATTGCAAGTTGACTTGCTCCGTCAGTCACCAATTTCTTAAGTCATCTCTTGAGCCATATTGCATGTCAATTTACCGGCCCTGCTAGCTCGAAGCACTGGTCATCAACTCTTCCATCGACCTTAGCCTTTTCCCTAAGTTGGATTTTAAATTTGACCTAGTGACTTAAGCTTAAGTCATTTACCCTCAATGGTCATATCACCGTTGGCTAAACCAAGTCCTTTCCTTTTAATGCTAGCATTGTATGGAGTGCAGGTTTTGAGATTTGAGGATCCATGATGAAATCTTAGCCGTAACCCACCAGATCACAAATGTTAAGTGTCGACAGGTTAAAAGTAGTGAGGCTGGCGAAAAGCAGACGTGTGTCCCTGTACAATCATGGGGCCCACTCCCCACTACTGTGCCCATGGACTGACGCTTTCAACAAGTGGCTGAGATCAGATCTCGAGAATGATCTCCACCATTCCTCGCTGGTTCATTGGGAGAAAATGAACACTAGTTAAGACTAGTGAGGTCAACAAGATCACGACACATGCCTCCAACTACTCAATCTATGAGACATATGAAGCTTTCCGAAGGGGAAACTGTTGTCTGAGGTGGATCACTACCATTTTCCAAGATCAAACTAGTGATGCTTTGTTGGATTTCAAACTCGGTCAGCCTAGGGTGAACCGTTCGATTTGTCACCCAGGCAGAGGATCAACGGGTAATATTCAAAGTTGGAAAATGACTCGTGATAGTCATTTTACTCTACAAACAACTCACATTAATGACTAGATTTTTGTAGAGTGATTGAATTGATCTCAATTCGTGTGGAAATGCAAATGCTAGTAATCATGAAGTGTGATCTATGGATTTCCATGCAATTGGGAATTAAACGATGATAGTACATACGCCAACGAGATACTTGGATTACACATGTGTGCTAAGCATTGATTGTGGGCACCATCGCTTCACATGATAAATATAGAAGGAATAGTTGCTATTCGTGTCATTCACACTTAGCAATTAGAAGTTTTCTTGATAAAGACAAGGTGAGTTTGAGTAATTGATAGACAAGGAAAATGAGTGAACCAATAAGGAGGTCTGCTCACCTGAGCTCTCAAAATCCTGATGCTAGTGTTCCAGAAGGTGCCTCAACTATGGAGGTCAACATTCATGTTGGAAAGACCATACTTGCACCCACAAGGTGCATAAAGGTTGCAATTTCAGAGTGTGGCTATAGAGAAGGCTGACGACAAAGGAAAGAATCCAGTAAGGTCCACTGCTGGAGCGGGAAGAAAGATAAGGTATGGGCATGACTCCTTCAAATTCCATAATTCACCCATTGACCTCACAAGTAGCTCGTTGGATAGTGAGACATAGACCAATTCTGACTACAACTGATACCTCACAACCTTGGGTCAAAATCTAGCCCCTGGTGAAGAGGTGTTATCTATCCCATCACTGGCAGTCAGAATTCCAAGCGGGCGGACTGGTATAGTGCTATGTAAGGAAAATGATGAGGAAGAAGCTGAGGTTTCCTCGCCTTCCCTTGTGATGAATTAGAGCAGACATGTATATCGTGGTCTGGGAACTTGTAAGAGGGGGGTGGCTAGTAGATAAAGAATTGTTGTGTGTGATGGAAATTTTTTGGTTTTGGTATATTGCTGTGGTGGTTAGTTTCTTCTTTGGAATACGTGACTATTAATTTTGGGTCTGATGTTGAATGTGTGCCCTCGTGGTGATGTGGAAATCTAATGTGGTGTGTACTGGGTGATAAAGGGATATTTTGGTGGGCCTTTGCATTTTCTCTTTTGGGTGGCGGCTATAATTTTCATTTTTCTCTGTGTTCAACGTGTTCGTGCATAATTAGTATGTGGGAATTTTGAAATGCAAATGAAATTCTGGGTGAAATGAAAATTTGTGATGAAATTGCATGTGAGCTTGAAGCTTGTTGCTCCCTTGTTCTATAAAAGGGAATTCAAGGCTCATTTTGCAAAGGAGGAAGATTCTGGTTAGGTTTTGAGTCAGGTGTATATGAGTATAATGATAAGAATAGAATAGATAGTCTGTTTTGAGATTTTGAAGGAACATGTGCAAATTATCTTAAATTTTTATGTAGATATGACTAATAAACATGAATGAACGTATAATTCTAATATATTTTCTCTCCTTATGTGAGTTTGTGTGAATTTTGAATGGAGTGTTAATGATATTTTCAGTCTTCTTTGAACATCTGTTTGAATGTATGTCTCTTTTTCTACTTTGATTCAAGCAATCAATTAAATGCTTAAATGGAGTCTTAGATTCACAATTATTCGCAGGGGGTCTAACAAGCAATTATGCATCAGAAAGAGTGAGCTCCATAATGAAAAGTTGTTATGAGGGTAGTCAATCCCATTAAATTTTAAAGTCATTGTTGTATTACTGGTTCTTGTGGGTGTGACTCTATTGTCCAATTTAACAAGGCACTAGTCTATTCCTTAATGATTTACATAAAGGGTTAATCAAATAATTATCAGATGGTCGACCTAAAGTCAAGATTGAAATTCATTTTAAAATTCATTAATCTCAATGCATGTATTTGTCAACCATCAGGTAGAATGTCCTTTGTTTTGATGAATGGGTAGCAAGTTACTTAGAAACAAGCCAATTTCGTAGTAAGTTTGCACAATTATCCTTCATTCAAACTGATTTGTGAAAGTGGTGTTCTATAAAGTATAATTCAAATGAACATGAATAGGAACACCCTCCTTGGCCCCACAGAGCCTAAAGTGCAGAAGATCTCAGTCTTTGACTGAATCTTGTCAATTGGCCAGTCATTTCAGGGGTCTTGAGCATAGGAATTGGCTATCCCTTAGAGATTCCTTAGGTGCACTAGAAAAAAGAACCAACACTTCAAATCATGAATCCTTTCCATAGCATGGGAAAAAGTCTCATTCTCCTTCAACCAACCTTCACCCTCAACGTTCTTCCCCTATACAGACTTTGTTAATGCTTCTCTCTCCTTCTTACACTGCAAATAGCAAGCGTACTTCCCTACTATAGAATTACGAGCAATTTGTTTGGTTTGTACCATGTCTGGCACAAAATGGTTCACATTACTATTACAAGTCACGAATCTATAAGTGTGTAATGGACTCATAGGCCCTAACGTGCAACTGCTCTCTGATACCACATGTAACATCAGGCTTTCATTTAACTTAAAAACAAATAAGATATCATACTCAAACAAGAGTAATTTTTTTTTTGAAAGAGACATAGTAAGATGCTAATCATTAGCTATTGTAATAAAAAGTAAGATAGTATTCTACTTAAGAACATAAGCAAAGCTAAATTCATAAATTCAAGTATTATAAGAGGAGTTACAGAGGTAAGAGATTAGAAGTCCTCATATGGATACTGCGTCTTCCAAGACTCGGCTCACCATCTGCATGAGAGGGAAAACATCATCTAAGTGCTTTTCCACCAACCACGGACTTGTGTGGTCCCCTGTAGACCTTCCTAACTGGAAGGGTCCCTTCCCTTCTTACGAAAGGAAATGTTGGAAACCCTTAAGAAATTCCATTTGAGCTTTGGTGGTAAACCCTACCTATCTAACTCTGCCATGCTACTAAGGGTACCTTCCTACTAAGCTGGCAACTCTAGTTAGTTAGGTATTTGGGTTGCTGTGAGTACTAAAGTGTAGTCAGTGACACCTGCACCTACTATGGCCATAGTTTTGTACTTACATACAGACTCACCCACCTTGCTCAACTTGGAAAACTCTTCTAACCTAGGGCATTTAGGATACTTTCTCTCCACCCTTACTCCTACAAAGGACACCTGTCTTAGGGCACATTTTCTTGACCTAATTTTGGTTTTCCAAACAATACACACTCTTACTTGGCTATTTGCCACACGTAACCATTATATACAAAACTAGGGTTTTTACAAAACCCTTCACGACTTCCATGGCTGACAGTTCAACTTGGAATACACTTTTCTAGTACAACAATAACAAGGATTTCATACCAAGGAGGCAAAGAAGAAACCTTTTTAAACCCTCTAGACAATTCCTATGCTCATACTGCACTTAATACATATTGACCATCAAAAAGGTATGCATGACAAGATACTTAGCAACATGCAATCATAAACCAAGCATTAATTCTTCCATCAAGCAACAAACAATTCACTTTCCTTTAATTGAAAATATCTTTCATTTATTGTCTAAATAATTGCATGTTCATTCTAGTAATTTATTTCTTTCCATTCTTTATAATATCATTGTTTATGGTTAATCTCCATTCTAACCCTCTTGATTTCTTATCATTTCTTGCTAGGAGAACAATGGAAAATTAAATGCATGCTATAGGTTTGGCCTACAGATGCTTTTCCAAAATAACCAATGAAATGGTTTGGCACTAAGAAGCTGTAGCTAAGGATTTCATCTATCAAAGACATAAAAAAACAAACCTGCTACTACAAGCACACCATAATCATGCTATATTGAACATACTATGAGCAAGAAACAGTTATATGTATTTAAGAAAATGAAACACATGTTGCATTATTCGTATGGACTTTTATTTTATCAATAAAGCACTTATTTCCCATAAATAATTTACTCAAAGAGTATTACATACCTGATGTCAATTTTTGGAACTAAAATTTTGAAAGTGAGCAATATGGAAGCAAGAACTTCAAGCTTTCCTTCGCTTAGACCTAGCTCCTACTGTAGACGCCTGCATTCTTCCTCTTTTTAAAAGAAATTAATGCTAAGGATAGTTCTATTCTCAGCCTTGACTATTCTCTTCCTCCCAACATAAAACCATCGAATCTTCCTTCCCCAACCAAGATTATGAGTTTTTTTTTCAAAAGAAGACAATACTAAAACGGGTCGAATGGTTTCAAGGTAGTTATGGTAACCTCTCCTAAAATTTCTCTAACTCTCTCCACATGATTCAATCAAAAATTTGATAACTTCAATAATAAAAACCAAAAGATGAGTTTGAAGGAGACAAATAAAGCCATGCTAGATTTCCTTTTCTTCTACGCCACCTTTGTAGCTAGAAATTAGGAACTGCCTTTGCAAGTTTTAGCCAATGTCCAAGAAATGTGGCAATATTAGTTTTAATAAAATTAATAAAGATATAACACATTCACCAACTCAAGGTGGACCTAGTTCTTCATTTTAAATGTGTGGGTTATCAATATATATTTTAAATATTTAAATCTTTATCTTTATCTCTATCAATTTGGCGGAAAACCAAATATAACTTCCTCTTTCAGACTTTGATAAATATTCACTTTTTAAAATATAAATCACTTAAATACTTATATATTTGAAACATTGGTCTTTCAAACCTTAAGAAGGTATTCAAATATTTAATTAAATTCCTCCAGGAAATGTCATGCATCAATATTGTACTTTGCCTATAGTAGTATAAATAATGGCAATATATATTTAGTAAGGCCAATTGGCACAATTTTTAGACTCAAAATGTAGTAATACCTTAGTTATGAATTTAAGGTGTTAAAATAAGTTTTACCATCAAGAAAGAAATAAATTAAACTAAACAGTCATCCATGCACATATTTAGGCCTGCATTCGTCAGTACGCGTATGCGCATATGTATGCATATGCACGATCATAGGAATGTAATTCATCTATCATCATGCACCTATATCCATACACTTATACCCATAGTGATGTATGCAAGTTCTTGCTACGTGTGCATATACATTTTTTTGGCTTAATTTTGACAGTAAGGAAGTAGAAAATTGGTATTGAAACCCTAAAACCACTTACAAAAAAACCACACTAAAGACTTACCTCAACTTAAGACTCCTATTACACTCTTCTAGGGTTCCTAGATTCTTCTAACCTAGTCTTGAATTAGATGGTAATTTCCAGATCATCCCAATCACTACCTTTCTACTCAGATGATACCATCCCTCCTTTGGAGATTGTGGTATGGGCTACCCTGCATCAAATTCCAAACAAATGGAAGTTAGTCTGACATCTATATATCATAAAATATCCATTGCATATTCTCTATCTATGCATTTAATGAAAATAAACTTTTCTTTTCTAGGGCATCATAATTTTTTTTATTCCTATTGAAATAAATAATAGCTCATATCATAATGGCATAATTCCTTATTTCTCTGTATAAGAGCGAATTTGCATCCTAGGCGCAATTCCCCTTTTTTCCTCTTTACACTTTAGAAAACCTAAGTCAGAGGCTTAAATCACTTAAGTCCGCTGATGGTAGTCCACTTAGTGCCTGTTTTGTGTGTTGGTGGAGGTGTTTCTATTGGGGATGCCTATGCGGTGCGTAGACGTCCACTTGATGCACTTACGTCCCTGGAAAATTCTTGCGGCTGAGCCAACAGAGGCGTTCTTCCCATTGGTAGCGAAGTTGTAATGCCTCCTTCAGCCACCTAACCTGAATATGGTCATTTTCTTTCTCATTCCTTCATAATTAGTCTTTGAACTTGCATTTGGAGGTTGGAAGAAATCTTGAACAAACTTGGCTATCATACTCTCATTCTCACAAGCTCACTTCCAAGCATTCCAAGCATTCGATAGCAACAGTATCACGTTGGTAGAGCAAGTTTGGGACCACACAATTGTAGCAAAGGCTTGAGCTTGAGTGCTCTTGGTAGAGGTGCTAAGCTTCCCTCTCCTCTCCTTTATCATTTGATTGAGTAACATAGTACTGTTGGTAGTGCTTGTGTTTTTATCACTTCTTTATCCTTTTTCCATTGGCTTTCCATGGAGGTGGGAATCCCTAAATGGGGGTTTGACTGAGGCAGACCCCTATACAACTACTCCCCAACATTCTCTATCTTATTGTGTGTAGGTGTGTGAGCTCTTGGAGGATCAGTTGGTGAACAAGTTCATTGGTGAGATTCTCCTCATCTTTATCACTTTCGCTCATTTGCTTTATAACATTAGATATTATTTAATCTATTTAGTTACATCATTCTGGCCTTTTAGTTAAATAGCTAGGTTGGTAAGTCATTTTGGTGTGTTTAACCTTGTCTTGACTGTTGTCTAGCCGTACGGACTACAATGCACTTTCGAGACACCAGCGTGCCACATTGTCATCCATAGTATGCGTTGACGTCCCAAGACAAAGAGCCCTCTGAGGCACAAAGTTGGATTTAAAAACTAACTTGCCTAGCCCTGTATCAAAACTTGGATTGTAGAGTGATTGTAGGACCTAAAAATCCTCATCATTCTCATCCTCATACCCTAAACAATACATTTAGCTGAGGTAAGTTAGGGTAGCCTCTCGCGTCTTGACCCTCCGTGACCTAGGGTCTTGCATGCATTGGTCCCCCTCTCTTAGATTTTTGGTGAACCTAATGTGAACCAACGTTTGTTCATTTATTGGTGTTAAAACTCCCCTTGGATATTTCTTGGTTGTTGTGACCTTGCTTGTTGTGAAGGTTTATGAGGATCACAACCCAGTCCACAACTTCTGGGCATATCGTGAGGAGAAGTATATGACACCTCCCGATGGATAGAACGAAGGTCTCACTTGGTCTCTCTACAAGTCTCTTCTTTGGTCCAGCTGTTAGCTTGGCCACGTAGGAACAATTATTGAGGAATGAGATGGGGTTTTCTAACAAAACTGATCACATTCCCACTCCTCTTGCATCTCCCATGCCATCTTCAGTGGATGAGCATGAGGCCGTTCAAATCCCTATTGAATATGTGTCCACCCTTACAAGAGGGTTGGGTAAGCTTGAAAATAATTTAGAAAGAAATTCAAAGATGGCTAGATCCACTTAGGTTGTTAGTGAATTAAAACACATGATGAACAAAGATCAAACAGGTGTAGAGCTTCTGAGTAGTCTCTTTGGTATCGTCGAAGCGTGCACTCCTTTAGGAAACTTTGGCTTTGCACAAGGAGTCACCTTCAAAGAACATGAGATATAGATAGGAGTGTCAATGCAACCCACTTTTGTCTACATGGCTGATGCGGTCCCTTCTATTAGTATCCCTTCCATCCTTGAACAACCAGAAACTATCAAGGTGAATAAGGTCTTGTTGGGATTTAGCTTTACCCCTTCTTTCACCTTCGGTGGTGGAGGCCTTAACATAATAGGTGGTGGAGGCTTTGGTAGTGGTGGTGGATTCAGTAGTGGAGGTGGTGCTAGCGGAGGTGGTTTTGATGGAGGTCGTGGAGGTGGTTCTAGTGGTGGCCCTACTGGTGGCAGTGCCTCTGGTAGTGGTTCTGGTAGAAGTCACACTGGTGGTGGTTCTGGAAGTTGACCTAGTGGTGGTTCTAGAGGAGGAGGTTCCTTTGGACCTCTATCTTCTAAGGACCCTATTTTGAATACTCTACTTCAAAATATGGTTAAGATGCAGAGTCAGTTAGCGAGCCTCTCCCAAGCCTCTGCCCAACCTATTTTCTAGCCCTTCTTTTGACATAGCCCATTGTCGGTCGCTATCTTAAACACTCCTTTCCCTTAGGGAATGGCGATTCCAAAGTTTGAGAAGTTCGGTGGCAAGGGGGATCCGCAGACACATGTGTCTGCCTTTAATGCTCTCTACATTGATTTCTTCCATCATGACGCTTTGATGGCTAAACTATTTTCCCGATCTCTCAAGGACACATCACTCAAGTGGTACTGTTCCTTGCCTAATAACTCTATTTTCTCATTCGATTAGCTTGTTAACCAATTCCTTAGGCAGTTGCAAGAAAACATCGGGCCAAAGATGACCTTGAATCTCATCTGATGTAAGCAAGGAGACAATGAAAAGATCACTGATTTCATAGCACGTTATCAAGCGCTTCTTTCACAAATCTCGTATCAGCTGCCTGATTTTGACGTGTAGAAGGTATTCATAGGCAACTTGCAAAGGCCTTGGTAAGAGAAGTTTTCCTTGATGAAATATCCCTCTTTCACACACTTGTGTGCAACTTTACGAGAATACCAACAAATAGTTGCTTAGTTCAGGGGATATTCCTCGCGCTCTTGTTCTGAGGGGAAATCCATTGTGTCAATCTCCGAAAAAGGAAAAGCCATTATGAATGTAGTAGCCACTGACAATGAAAATGAACTCAAATGCAACCAAAAGTTCACAAAGTTATTAGAATCGTATACCTCCATCTTACAAAAGTTGTTGAGGGATAAGATCATAACCTTGCCAGCTCCTAATCTTGTTAAGGAACCTTACCCTAACTGGTATGATGGGAGCACCTACTATCAGTACCATTGTGTTAATGGACATGATACTGAACGTTGTATGCGATTGCGTCATGAAATATAAGATCGCATCAAAGATAGTAGCATTCGTCTCAATGGGAGTAAACAAAACACTAACAAATCAGTGGAAAAATAAAATAGTGAACTATAGATATACATGGACCCATTTCCATCATGTTCTGCTAACATGATTATCAATCACATTGATTCTACTTCTCAACCTGAGGCCTATGTGAATATGGTCATAGTGACTTTCGCTATTTCACCCACACCCAATTCACTGGATATTACATTTACAACAGATGATCTACCTTTGAACAACAAACCCTCACCTCTTTACATTCCAACTTGTATCAATGGTAACATTGTGACAAGAGTCTTGATAGACCCTGCGAGCAGTGTGAATGTTATTATCGAAGAAACATTAGTATTAAATTCACTGCAAAAAGAAAAATATGAAGATACAAGATCTACCATCCATACCCAAGATCGTATGAATCTCAAACCTTATGGCTCAATCACCCTATCCATCCTAGTTGGACCTAGGACTATCGACATGGTCTTCGATGTCATTTCAGAGTCAAACTTGTTCAGAGTGAAGCTAGGTATTTCTTGGCTGGCTTCCATAAATGGGGTCACCTCTGTTATCCAAAAATGTTTAAAGTTCTCCCATGAGGGTGTTGTGCATGTAGTACATGATACTGGATATCAATCTTTGGTATCTCATGGTGGATATTCATTGGATCACTTTTGGCCCTTTCCAATTGGCCCGCTTCCTCTGAGAATGGACCTACTTTACAAGAAATATGTGGAGTATAAAACTGGAGGCAAATGGGACTGAAAGCTGACCCTTCCTATAACAGAGCAACCAGTTACCTCCTCTTCCCAGGAAGAGAAGAAGGAGCTCGTGCTTACGACTACTCCCTCTCCAAGAGAGAAAGAGAAGCCCATGTCAGTCCCTTCTCCTTCCCACAAAGGTAAAGGGAAGGTTACACCGTCCACTCCCTCTTCCCTGAAGGAGGAGAAGCCCATGGTGGCTCCCTCTTCTTCCCATAAGGGTAAAGGGAAAATGACCTTTTCATAGATTTCCCCGTACTCTTCCCTTTCTTGGGAAGAGTATTGGATGAGAAAGCCTGGTGGCTATCTGTTAAATCTAATGATTTCTCCTTTGCTTAGGCCCAATATTAGAATCATGGACCTTCCCAATGAATTTCTAGGACCATGGTACTACTTATACGACATAAAGAAGGGTTCTCACAGAGAATTCAACCCCCAGCCTCCCACTACTCCTACTCCTAAGGTAGTGAGCGAAAAGAGGCCCGCTACTGAGGCTCTTGAGTTGACTCGTCCCATCACTCCTTAGCCTGCTCCCCCTGCTCTTGCATAGGAACCCGTTCCTCTTCCTGACATGACCATAGTGGATATTCCTATGATTGAGCAGGAACCTCCCATCCCTTCGCAAGATCTGACTTCTAACTCAAAGAGCCGTAGGAATCTCCTTGCACATGAGTACAAGCGCCAAAAAAAGGCTCCCTTGGCTGAGTAGGCCACTTCACAATAGAAGGAGGAAGAAATGATTTCCCCTGCTTCAGGGCCCTCTACAGTATCTTCTTCCTCCCATCCTATTGTGTCTCTTTTGCTTGATCCACTCCTAACTTCTGTTGTGAGCACAAACGTGCCTAACCGTAAATAGGTGCAAGTGTTTATCACTCCTTCAGTGGAGCCTCCTTTGCTGATGACCATTCTGGATATTCAACCCTTCCCTAAACCCATGGATATAGTTAACACTTTGGTCATATGCACTTTGGTTCTTTCCTCCTCCTCCTCTACATCTCTAGCTTTGTCTGTGGGGAGTTTGTCCCCTCCCGTGAAGAAAGAGGCAAAGGCTAGTCCTCCTCGCAATAAGGGACATAGGAGGAGCCCACCTTCACAAGGTGGCCCTGTGATGACCTGTTCTATCCTTGTGATAGAATTGGTCCTAGCCTCTCTTGAGTTTGTCACTGCTCCCGAATCATTCAGCGAGCCTAGCGGTGGATCTTAGGCATAGCTTGTCCCATCTGTTGAGGTAAGACATGGCGCTCCCATGGGGTGCATGTTTAACTCTATGGATGGAGTCTTGACCCTGTCGGTGATCTTTGCGAAGTCATTGACTTTGACTCCACAAGATCTTGGTGGAGAGGACCTCGAGGGGCCCTCTTCCTTGGCCCTTGTTGCAGGAGGTCTCGACGCCACTCCTCTTAACATTCCACCCTTGTAGGCTCGTCCTCCTTCCCCTTATGAGGATTTAGATTGGGAAGCAGATGACCTTTTGGATGATCATTGTTAGGAGGAGGTCCCCCCTTTCTTGATCTTGTGTGTGTGTGTGCTTGTTTTGTAATGTGTTCCCCCATATTTGTGCTATGTGTGCATGGATGACCCTATCCACCCTTGTTGGTGCGTGGATACAGGTGTGGTTTATGTGTTGTAAAACTTCTTCTATTTGTACCATCATTCTTCCATGTTTGTGCTTGATTTTTGATAAATTAGGGATGATGCAAAGTGTTAGGGGTATTTAGGCTTCCCTTCCATGTTGACCCAATTTTTTATTTTACTTTTTTTTTCATACATTCTTCTTGATCTGGTTGAGGATTGGTGATTTTTCACCTTGCATTGCGGTTACCTACTATTATATGAGCTCGGATAGATCTGACCCTGCTAAACCAGATCCCCTAGTGCCCTTTGTTTGTACTTTTCACTTTCTCTTTATCTTTCTCTCTTCTTTGCTTGAGTTGTCCCTCCTATGTGTGACAACATTCTTTAACACTTCAAATTTTCGATAACGAATTCGCTGCCAACAAATCTTTTCTTGAAATTCATCACAATGCCTTTTTTCCTTGGAAGCGCATGCTCAACTTAGAACCCTAATGAAATGTGTTTCCTTCATCACAGGTTTGTAAAGAAAGGACTTGAAGACCCTCCTCCGAAGTGAGAACTACTTTGACTTCCCCTCGCATGGGCGCATGACCTTCCTTTTGAATTACTTGATGAAGTGAACATCTTTCGAAAGGATCCCTTGATAAAAAATCGCTCTAAGATGGCAACGTTTGAATTGTGTGTCCCTTGAGTGGACCCCCCTTATACTTCATGGTGGGTTACTCAAGGACCCTTTCTTCAAAATCCTTTGTAATGAATAGAATTTTTCACATCTAGCCTGGGGGCAGCCTGACTAGACTCGTTCCATTCATCCTTTTGCGTCTAGCTTGGGGGCAACCTAACTAGACCTTAATTTTTCAAATCATGCATTCCTTGAGTGGACCTCTCTCCTTTTGAAGGGTTCCCAAGGGAGCCCTTTGAAATTTTTTTAGTCTGCGTGACCGACCACTTTAGACATGTTTTGTTTGCTGGTAGACATGTCACCACTTTTAGATACGTTCTATCTGTGGGGAGACGTATCGAAGCTTTAGACATGTTCTATCTGTGGGTAGACATGTCGCTGCTTTTAGATGCATTCTATCTGTGGGTAGACGTATTGACGCTTTAGACATGTGCTATTTGCAGGTAGATATGTCGCCACTTTTAGATGTGTTCTATCTGTGGGTAGATGCACCGATGCTTTAGACACACTCTATCTGTGGGTGGACATGTTACCGCTTCTGACATGTTCTATCTGTGGGTAGACATGTCACCTCTTCGTAACTCCACGGAGTCCACTTCCTTAGGACTTCCTCCATGTGAGAGATCCTAGGGGTTTCCTCCTTGTAGGTCTGTGGGCCTGTAAGGTGCTTTTTTGTTCCAACTTCATAGTTTCGAGCAGCTATGGAGTCCTTTGTTTTTCCCACATCTTCAGGTTCGCCAGATCGCAGTCTGCTTCCTCGATGATTCAGGTATACTTTTATAACCCTACTCTCTTCTTGATCTAATTTACTGAGCACTTATCAGTACTTGTGCTCGCTAAAGTGGGGGAAAAATGTATAAGAGCGAATTTGAACCCTAGGTGCAATTCCCCTTTTTGCCTCTTTACACTTTAGAAAACCTAAGTCAAAGGCTTAAATCACTTAAGCTCACTGATGGAAGTCCACTTGGCACCTATTTTGTGTGTTGGTGGAGGCGTTTCTATCGGGGATGCTCGCATGACGCGCAAATTTCCATACGATGCGCTTACATCTTTGGTAGATTCCTGCGGTTGAGCCAGCAGAGGCATTACTCTTCCCATTGGCAGCGAAGTTGTAACGCCTCCTTCGACCACCCGACTTGAATATGGCCATTTTCTTTCTCATTCATTCATAATCAGTCTTTGAACTTGCATTTGGAGGTTGGAAGAAATCTTGAACATACTTGGCTCTCATACTCTCACTCTCACAAGCTCACTTCCAAGCATTTGATAGCAACAATATCTCACTCCATCACATCAGTAGAGAAATTTTGGGACCATGCCATTGCAACAAAGGCTCGAGTTCCTCTCATTTATCCCCCAAGCAGTCTTGAGTGCTCTTGGCGGAGGTGGTAATCTTCCCTCTCCTCTCCTCTATCATTTGATTGAGTAACATAGTACTGTTGGTAGTGCTTGTGTTTTTATCACTTCTTTATCCTTTTTCCATTGTCTGTGGAGGTGGGAACACCTAAATGGGGGTTTGAGTGAGGCATACCCCTATACAGCCACCCCCTAACATTCTCTCTCTTGTGTGTAGGTGTGTGAGCTCTTGGAGGATCAGTTGGTGAATGAGTTCATTGGTGAGATTCTCCTCATCTTTATCACTTTCGCTTGTTTTCTTTATAACATTAGAGATTACTTAATCTATTTAGTTACACCATTCTGGCCTTTTAGTTAAATAGCTAGGCTGGTAAGTCATTTTGGTGTGTTTAACCTTGTCTCGGCTGTTGTCTGGCCATATGGACTACAACGTGCTTTCAAGATGCCAGCGCGCTGTGTTGTCGTCCATAGTACGCACTGACATCCTCGAACATAGAGCTCTCTCAGGCACAAAGTTGGACCTAAAAACTGACTCGCCTAGCCCTGTATCAAAACTTGGATCGTAGAGTGATCTTAGGACCTAAAAATCCTCATCATTCTCATCCTCATACCCTAAACAATACATTTAGCTGAGGTAAGTTAGGGTAGCCTCTCGTGTCTTGAACCTTCATGACCTGGGGTCTTGAATGCGGTGGTCCCCCTCTCTTACATTCTCTAATAGAACTTAATCATAGAGATCTTAACATTTCTTGCAGTATTCAATCACAATGTGCATCATTCATTTGTCATAATTGCAAAAAGTAAAAGTGTTTTTAAAGAATCTAGAGTGGGATGTAACAGGTTGTAAGTGACCTTAACACCTTTTCAACAACTGTATTCTCCTCCAAAGTCTCTCCAAGGCCCCAAATAGCATTGACTGTTTCTTGAACCCTTAAAAGATAATCAACAATCTTCTCATCTTTGCACATTGTTAACCCTTCAAATTTAGCTCTAAAGTTATGCAACTTAGCTTCCTTGACTTTATCATCACCCTGATAGATACTAGTTAACCTATCCCACACATCTTTTTCTAATTTATAGTCCATAACCTTGACAAGAATATAATTTGTCAATCCACAACAAATAGCATTTTTTTCTTTAGCATTACATTCATAATCCCTTTTCTTAGTTGCAATAGTAGGTGTTGTATTTACATTATATTTAGTTTCAACTATTGCCCAAACATCATAACCTTGAGAAGTTAAATAGTTTTTCATTCTAAAATTCCAAAGGAAAAGCCCAAACCATCAAATAATGGTGCATTAGAGGTAGAACAATCTTCTTGATTAGCCATAATGAGTACTCCTTTACTAGAATCTCCCAAGTTGTTTAAACTTATTCAAAGGGACCTATGGATCTAATACCACTTGTTGAAGTACAAGACCACTGAGAGGGGGGTGAATCAACGGTCAAATTAAAATCAATCTCATAAACTAAACTTTCTTGATAAACCAAAGATACTGTATTTCATGAAAGACACTAAGATGTGCAATTTAGAATATCACATAAGAACTTGAAGTAATGAACCATATACAAAACAACACATCATTAAGATAAAAGAGACACCAAATTAATGAGTGGAAAAACTATGAAAAGGGTGAAAAACCACTCTCAATAAAAGATTTATTAGGCCTCACTAGCCAAAAATTTGCTGAATACAAATTGTGTGTCTCACTAACAACACAACAAGCCTCATCGACTATCACACAATATGTCTCACTGACACTTGCCTCACTGGAAATACAAAGCTGATATGATCACCCACTCCTTATCACTCCATCTCCAAGGTCTCACTGACCAATCTCCAATCTTGATTCTTTGTTACATATTTTTTTCCTCAACTCAAATGGAGGAGTGGGCTGATTGTTATTTACCATAAAGTGAAATTGCAGATTGAATTCTAAAAGCTGTTTCACATTATCTTTATGCATCAAACAATAGTTATGCATTTTAAAGAAAGATGGAGTTTTAGAGTGCCATTCAAATGTTGCAGATTTAAAAGAA
>VDFB02281406.1:230742-272511 GCA_007258455.2 Sequoia sempervirens | reverse complement strand
AATTTAGTCAACATCACAAAAAACTACAAATTAAGATAACATTAGGAATTTCAAAAACTATGCAAGTAGATATATTACTTGGTTGTACTAGATCTGATATGTGGTCAAAGTCAATTGATGATTCCATCTATGTCAGTTCCAATGTCATTAGAAGCTGATATGTGTCAAGTGGGCTAAGGAAACTTAACCACCATTCGTCAACCCACTCCTTTGACTCACACTCATTCCAAGATTAAATTGTACATGAAGAGAAAAAGCATTCCATTTTTTGCATATGGATACTCCATGAACCCATATTTCAGCTTATGAAAGAGTGTAGCTCACTTGATCCTGTTAGTGTACAAAAATCCTCATATTGTGCAATGTTAGTATCATCTATCAACCAAAAAAATCTACAAATTGAAGACTTACCTTCATTACCTAGAACCATCAAAGCATTACACCACTTGGAAATTGATTTTTCATCTATCAACTTTTCATTTTCTTTATAGCTTAACTCTTCTCATGCTATGGCTCTTTTGATACATGCTCTTGCACCATCATGTTCACCCTTTCCATGCTCGGCCTCACAAAAGTTCCACATATGTTGAGCACCTTTAATATTATGCATCCTTCTTAACCAATAAAACATCCACAAGTTCTTGAATTGTAATGCACAATTATCTGACCATATGATATGTAAGACTAAATTATATTCCCCTTCTAGCCAAATCATTATAGAACACCTGAAAGAAACCTTGCATGAACTTTGTTGAATGCATGTGATTAGATCATTGATATAAAAATGATACTCCTTTGTGATCTTTATTTCATCCTCTGTACTATCATTGGCATGAATAAATGCAATGTGCACAAATATAGAAACCTGTGTGGAGCTGTAATATTGTGATTGCACCTCATGTTCTGGCTATAGACTATAGTTCTCTACAAAGTTGATGACCGAAATGATGCTATAAAATGGAATTTTTTCCTCGCATAACTTGAATTGCAAGTCCAACCATCGAGCTCTATGGGTATGCCTTGCATAATCATACACTATATTGTCACAAAATGTAGACATAAAATGATACACTAGAATCTTTTTAATAACCAAATCACACCTTTTTTCTTCTTTACAATATTGTGTACGGTAGGCCACTATTTTATACTTTCAAAACTCTACTAGTTCATTTCCAACCGCAATTGTACTTTCCATATATTCACATATTGGCATATGTTGCAAGCCACCACAATGCTGACATGTGCCATCCAAGCATAATTTATTGTAGAATATTTGACCTTCCTCTCTTTCTCATAAAATTGTTGATATGAAGTCTCTTGAAGATGTAGGTGGGGCATATATGTCACAGTCCTACAAAACATTATTAGTATGCAAATCTAAACATATAGACCAATAAACATCAAAATGGTTAGAAAATTCAATATGTAATATACAACAACAAGTAGTGCATGTGTGATTTATTTTGACACAAAAAATATTTAGCATTTCAAAACATCTTTAAGAAAATTTAACTTGAGGATAAATCTCTAGAAATTTACCAAAAAATTGTGTTTGAGTCATATCAAAAAAATATTTTGGATGTGGCTCACGGTTTTGACTACTGATTCTCCTCCTTACTACATCCCTTTGATTCAAAGATACCCTTGTGTAATTATTCCAAAAAAATTCAATTAGTGATCTCAATGCTTCAAAAATTATTTTATGTTTTTCGTGGTAGTCTCCCTGAGAATTCACATAATTCATTGTCATTAGTGTCCTTGATTCTTTGACGCCTTCCAATGGCTCTTGATAAAATTTTCCTATTTATTCTCAATTCTTGACTTGTCTTTCTAATGAGATGAAATGTGTTTATTTGATTACTTACTATTTTCGATTGAATGACACATCATTTGACATTACTATTTTTTGTGTGTGAGGTGTTACCCACACTCTTATATGCACTCATTAGATTCTTCACAATAGATTTTTCACTTGAAACCTCTGATGTTCTCAACCCAAGAGTATTGATGATGGAAGTATACTTTATACTTCACATCATTTCAACAAATAGTTGACATCTTCTGGTCTCATTTAATTTTTCAAAAAACACTCTCGAAATCTTATGAGCATATCTTCTACAAGTGTGTTTTAGAATCTAATCTTTCATTGGCTACAAAATATTCTCATCAATATCAATCAAATACTTGGGATTTGTATGTAAAATTCTAGGTGGTTTTCTCAAAGGTAAAGTCCTCTCAATATATACACCATTAAAACTTAAAATAAAACTAATACAATAAAAAAAAACTATCATAAATATTGCTAACCATGATGCATGGTTAAGCACACTAGATAAATAATGTAGGAGTTTGATGCACTATATTCATGATGGAATCTTCACTCAAAAGGCATGAAAATCAAAGGATATTATGTCATTCAACCTTAATTCACACCATATATGACATAAAATTTGATCCATTACACACTAGAGTTGATTTCACTCAACCATGGTGAATGTGCAAGCACACTAGGCATGACATAATAGTTTCATGTATATTAGCCATATAAGTAATGTCAATATTCCTAATACATAAGTGCACTAGGACACACCATAAGACTAAATAGCATGCATGGTATTGGATGATCAAAATTTGATCCTTATAATCAATTACACATAGTTAATGCCATCAATCCTAATACATAAGAACACTAGCCATATCGTGTAGCCTTCATGGAATATTTCCTTTCATCTCTAGCCATGAAAATTGCTAGATATTTACCATATCAGACCTTAACTAACATTTTCATTTGAAATGTTTGTCATATATAAGTGAATTTTTCTAGTTTGGGGAGAATTTGAAGTTATTTCCTAGCCATAGAGGGTTTGACAAGTTTGTAACAATTACTTTAGAGAAACAAAGGGTAAATTGGATTGTGTTTGGATTGCTACTTGCAATTAGATCATAACTAAATGAGAAAGAAGAAAATGTTGAGATACAAAACTTAAAACTATAATTAGATAAATTGAAGATTAAGCAAGAGATTTTGGCAAGTGGATAAAACAACCAAGACAAGATTTGTTGTTTTTACCATTCCAATGGACGTTAAAAAGTGTATTTTTTTGTCTTTGTCTAGGTTAAATGTGCCAAGAGAGGCTAACATTATAATGATAATTTTCAAAGGAACCCCCCTTGAATTCTCATAGATGTCAAAAAGTAAAAAAAAAAATGATGAACATGTAATATGAATTTCAACAAAATCTAATCTAATCCCTTCATAAAATATAATGCATTTGATTAAGGATATGTATGTTGTGCAGTCATAATTTTGAATACTTAGCAGAATCTAATCCCATAAGAGAATGAAGGAAAATGTAAAGAACATATTTAAAGACTTGACATACCTTAAAATTGGATATTCAATTGGAGAAACTACCCAATTATGCATGTAGTCTTTTCTTCTTCTTGCACATCAAACTCAACAATTTGATCATCTCACAAAATTACTTCCTTTTTAATGTTTAATTGTATATAACTCTAATAGAATTACTAAAAATTATACAATTAACCAATGTATATTGTTAAATTATAATAACTCAATCATTCTTAACATTGCAACAATACAAAAATTGAAACTTCAGTTGATATAATCAAATTTGATACAAAAACTCTATTATTTCCTCCTTCCTAAGTTGGAAAACCATAAAAAGGTGGTGGAATGTGTAAAAATTGCATGTACTCTTCCCAATAGCATCAAAAAGTATTTTTTTGCTAAATCATGCATAGAAGCAAGATAATAACAAAGCATGTGGGCCTGGATCACGGGTTTCCTACCTATTTTACCAATTCTAGAGCAATACAAAATGTGCTTGCATTATAAACTAAGCACTTTTTAGATTGTTTTAAAAAAGATCATATTTCAACATTTCCAAAATATGCTCACATTTTGAAAAAGTTGATTTTGTAAAGGTTTATTAACTATTATCATATGTCAAAGGGGCTTGGTTTAAGGTACATCAATGAGACTTGTCTTTGACCAATTATGACATCTTCTAAGTTCTATGTATGTCTCATTTTGTGTGTGATTTGAAGTTTCACCACAATTCCCTATACACTCAAGCATGTGCATTAACCCTCAACTATGTATCTTAAATCTTAAACCCTAAAAACTTTACCCTATACCCTACAACCTCAACCCTCTAACCTATACCTTAAACCTTAAACCATTAATCCCTCAACCCTTAAACCCTCATTACTTAACCATCAACCCTAAACCCTAAACCCATAAACCCTCAGCCCTTAAACCCTAATCCATTAACAATCAACCCTAAACCCTCAACCCTTAAACCCTAATCCCTCAAGCATATACACTAATCCCTCAACCCTATACCCTAATCCCTCAACCCTATGCCCTCAATTCTCAACCCTCTACCCTATACACTTTATCCTCAACCCTTAAACTCTAAACCCACCAACTATATACCATCAACCCTTTACCCTAATCCCTCAACCCTCATCCCTCAAACCTTAAACCCTAAAACCCTCAATTAGTAATTATTAATCAAATTTAAGCATATTTCTTCAATTAGTAATTATTAATCAAATTTAAATTTAGAAGTTAAAATAGAAGATTAAGGGATAGTCAAAAGGTATTTCTAATTGACTAGAGATATTTTAAGTAATATCTAAAAAATATTAAAAATATATATTTATAGAAAGTTACACTATTTTCTATCTAACAATGAATGCAAAATCCCACCTAAATTGCCCAAGCTATATTTAGATACACTTATTTTATTAGAAAATAAAATATTACTTATTGTTAAAAAATTAAAATATTTGGAGAGTGATCCTCAAATGGTATGTCCCGTGTTTTTCTCTAAGTGAAATGTTGAAATCAATATTTTTAACCAAATTCTCATTTTTTGTCCCTTATTAACAAGCAAACCATTAAAAATGGCCTGGGGAGGAGCAGTTGGCTTGGGTTGGTTCTTCTACAGCTAAATATATAGCCAAAGAAGGTTATAAATTGTTGGGGGTGGAGGATATGCCATCGACTTTACCTCTACATTTTTGTTGGAGCCGCGCTTGCCTTCTAAAGGTTGGGACCTTTGCATGGGCGATAGTAAGAGGGAGGATTATCATGGCGGACAGGTTCAAGATGTTAGGCTATGCGGGTCCTTCAAGGTGCATTTTGTGTAAAAGGGTTGAGGAAAGTGTGGATCATCTTTTAGTTGGCTTCCCTTTTGCACAGGTGTGCTGGAGATGGCTCTATGCTAGATTGGGTTGGAGTTGTGCCTTGCCCAATGATGTTATTTCTCCTTTCTCTGCTTGGCTGGTTTTGAAAAGGGACTCCCTTTATCATGATTTGTGAGTTGTAAGCCCCTCCTTAGTAATTTGGGAGATTTGGAAAGAACGAAATAGACATTTGTTTATGGAGAAAGCAAGGTTTTTTCTGGCTTTCATTAATCATCTAGAAGCAACGATTGTGGAAGTGGTCAATGGGAGAGTGAAGTTGAAAATGAGGGTGATTGGTTCTTTTCTGGATGGGATGCAAGTATGCATAGGAACTGGTTTGGATTGGATATTCCAAAGCCTGGTGCTTGTAATGGGGGTGATAGGAAAGAGGAAAGGAAGAATGCAAAGTGGGAACCCCCAAAGACGGGTGATTTAAATTGAACTTTGATGGGGCATCTTGAGGAAATCTAGGGATTGTTGGGTCGGGTTGTTGTGTTAGGGATGATAAGGAAGATTGATTGCAGAGAAATCTGAAAGCCTTCCTATAATCACAAACACAGAGGCTGAGCTTCGAGCTCTTATTGAGGGTCTTAAGTTGTGCAAGAGATTGCAGCTAGAAAAGGTGGAATTGGAAAGTGACTCGATGGTGGTGGTTCAGGCTTTAAAGGAGGGAAGTTTGGTGAATTGGAGATTACAGGATTTGTTGGAAAAAGCGAGAGATTTGGTAAGAGGCATCCCTATATTTTTTATCAAGCATATTTATTAGGAAGCCAATGAAGTGGTGGATAGGTTGGTGAATTTGGGTGCTGATGGGGAGCAAATGTGTAGAATATGTGATCTAGGAAAGGACGATGGCTAAATCCTTGTGTCTTTCGTGACTACCAAGTGGGTGGGATTGGTATTGGTGTTGTCGGAGGTGACAACATATTTTTAGCTAGCATGGGCATTAAGGATATGGGTGGTGGCGGGCATTTAAGTCTGAAGGCTGGCTATGGGACTATATTGGTTGTCTGTTCGGCTTCTTAATTTTGACTGACCGCTTGGTCCGGACAATGTGGGGAACGGTGTGATGGGACGCAGGTGTAGGTTTGTGGTTAAATTATTGTTTGATGGTGAATTTGAAACATTCTCTCTGATGGACCTAACGGAGTCTCCTATTAGTCTTCCATCTGGTAGGAAACTCTGGGCATTTTACGGGTGCATAAGGCATGGGCAACTAAAGTTTGTTTTCAAGATATGGGATGAGCTTGTTCTTGGAGCGGCGAAGATTTTGCGTGGTGAAGAGTTTATGAGTTCGTCTGAGCATTGGTGGACCAATGCCGATATTGTCGCCAGGTTTCTTGCCTCACTCCTAGACCTGGAGGTGCCATGAGCAATGGCAATCCTAATAGCAAGAAAATTGGTGTGGGAGAAATTTTTGGAGGGCATGATGGACGTGATTATCATTGCAATTTCGGGCGTTGGGGTGTTGTGGCCACGAGACTTACAAAGGGCTCTGGTTCTTAGGGAGAGGGTGGATTTGTTCCCATTCATCATGGACATCATTGGTGAAGACCTTCGGTGCCATCGCGCACGGGCTAGATGCAGGCTTATATTCCTGAAACACTTTATGTTTCTAGAACCGTCGAGCGGGGTGGATTGGTGTCGTCTCTTTCGAGACTTCCTGGTTGTAGACGAAGTGTTATGGGTTGACTGGGGCACAAATTTTCTAAGTAATTTTTTTTTATGTTTTTTGTATAATTTTGTGTGGTCTTTTGGTGGTGGGTTAGGATGGGTTTGGGTTGCAAGGTTGGAGTGTCTGGTGCGTTCTTTTGTTGGGTTGGAGTAGCTCTTGGGTGGTATGGGGTTTTTGAATTTCCTGGATAATTACAATGCTGAATGTAAAATCATTTTTTAGTTAATGAAATACAAATATTTACGTATTAAAAAAAAATCAAACCATTAAAAATTTAAAGATAATGTGAACTAAGAATTTTTTATATTTTGTGTGTAAACTTTTTAAAAAAAAATCAAAAATAATATATTTTCAAAATGTTTTTTAGTAATTTTTTTTATAATTTATAGCATCCTTAATTACTGATATTTTCCATAGTACACAATTGCTTTAGAAATAAGATAAATTTATAATTTATTAAATATGGATCATTAGCATTGATACTAGTGCATGCATATTTTTTTATAATTTTTATGCATATTTTATTTATTTATTTTTTTAATTCAAATACATTTTTTGTAATATATTTTTTTAATCAAGGATATTACTATGGAGCCCACATATAATTTTTTGAATTATTTTTATAATTTTTTTATTTTTATATATGTATGAAACATAGACCTTTATTTTTAAAAAGTTTCTATGTTCACTAGTAAATAGAAAAAAAATATAAATATTTAATAAAATATATTAGAAACTATACTTTTGAAATGTCTTAATTATAGGGTTATGATCTTCCAAAATTTCATTCTATGGTGACTCTATTTGATGGTCCAACCCTTGCTTTAAAACTCTTTTTTTACTCTATGAGCAATAGGAGGATGCCATCAATAAAAATTCAAACAACTATACCTTTGTTTGAGAGTATTTCTTTTATTTTAAGGTCTATTGAATAAATTATTTTGAGCATGAATATATATGGGTATGTGCAAGATCATGATGGGCCAAAAAGTGGTGATATGTAAGTGATATGATGGCCCATGTGGCTGATGACTTTTTTTCACCCAAAATTGATGAAACGAAAAGGGTTTTTTAAAGGAGATTCTCATCTTTCCACCAATATAAATTATTCTTTACTTTGAATTTAATAAATAATTATTATTCATTTTCTATTTGAATTATGACTAAAGTCTTAATTGATAGGCTGATTGAAAAACATCTATAGCTTTCAAATAGTATAACATTTTTTGAATATGAAACATGCGTCACATTCTATGTTTCACATACTATAGGATTAAAAAAAAGAATTGAATTTCATGAAGTTTTGACCAAGTTAAGGTGGTCAGACATATGAGTTTTTATATTTTTTAGAATTTTTAATAAAAAATTCATAATTAATTATTTATTTGGAAAAAAATTGCCAAAAAAATGCATCACATCGAGACATGAGTCCTCTACTTATATCTAAAATATTATGAAAAAATATTATCATTTTATTGTGGTTAGGGTGGTCAGATAGACACCTACTTCTTATTTTTTCCCTGAAATTTAAGTACTACTGCATTCAAATTTCAAATTTTCACCAAATAGATTTAAAAAAATAAAATAAATAACTAGTAGTTTAGAAACTACATTCAATTTGCTACAGATTCTATTATTACACATTTTTGAAATAATATAGATAACTTATTCAAATTTTTACGTTAAGTTGTCTAACTCTGATTCTTCATTCAAAGGTCTCGACCTTCATTTGAAGGTCATGATAACATTAACAATGATGCAAGGTCCTTTGAATACCTTCATCGAAGGTGTGTTGCATGTCATTGCACCTTGGACTCATTCTTTTGCCCCAACCCACAACTAAGACACATTGTTGTGGGATTTCCTTAGAATTCATAATTATTATTAACAATCAAATGTATTTCCTTTGAGATAATTGTACTCTTTACATAAGATATATATTTAGTACATGAATAAAAGATGTGTTCATCAAAAATTTGAAGGAAAATGAGGTTAAATTGTTTGAAGAGATTGCTTTAATAAAATTCAATCCTTATCAACAAACTCACAAATCCCTATCAACAAAAAAACCCAATTAAATTTCAATATATTGAAAATAATTAATAATAAGCAGCTGAAAAAATAAAATTAATATCATTAAATTTTACTCTCAATTGCAAGCACTCTGAAACATAAAGCTCAAAAAAAATGATAATCAAATTTCATTACACTATAGTAAATGATCTCACTTCAATTTACTCCTCAATCTTCTATCCACCACTTTCTCAAATACTCACTCAAAACCTTCTATCCACCACTTTCTCAAATACTCACTCAAAACAATAGAACTTGGTCTTCTAATTAATTGAATAGAAGACAATCAAATCATGTTTTTCTACTATATCTTAGAAACCACTACTTTGAATTTATACATGTCACTTTGATATTTTTTATCTACTAATTTAACCAAATCAAAATTTAAATAAAATTAAATAAAATAACTTATCGACCATTTTTTTAAAAATCTATTAGTATACCCATCACACCCCCTAGAGATGCAAGTGTGATAAAAAAAAAAAACAAAAAGGTTGTAAAACAACGGGATTAAATCAATGATAAACCATACATCTTCTACGAAGGACTAATCATATTTTACATAGCTTATGGGATCATTTTTTAATATGGCCATACGTTCGTAAAGATCCTCTCCTCATTTCCTAGATTTTTCCTTCAAATGTTTTCAAATCCAGCATGTTCTTGGAAGGGCAGAGGAAGGCTCCGAAGTTGCGAATATAGATATTCCAGCTAGTATTAGTTGCACGTACGGCAGATCTTCACTACGATAATAGCAATCCTTTCGCCCTCCAAAGTTGTGCTTTAAAAAAATGCCATTTTCTCTTAACAAATTTTAAACTAATTGGCAATACAATATAAGTGCGTTTGTCGACCCACAGGGCTATCCCGGAAGGAGCCCTGCCATTACTATATTAATATCTACGTAATATAAATACACAGAAGCCTATTTTCATCAACTTTTGGCTTTAATGGTCGATCACCATCCATTTCGACAAGCCCACACCTCTCATTATTTTAATAACTTGTCTCTAATGTCGGAAGAGCTATTGTCGTCTTCAAATTTGGTGATCACAGAAGCCTGTAATATAATATCTTAGTCACTGACGTGCAGATGTTATTATAGAGGCTGTTCTTTAGACTTACGTATACATTCCTTTTTTTTCATTCACTGAATGAGGTCAATGTCGGCGGACTTCGTGTTGTAACGCACAAAGCACAAAACAATGTTTGATCTATAATTGTTTATTTCTTTAAAATTTGTATGGACTCTGGTTCGATCTTTACTCACCTATTTGTTTTTCTTTAAATCATATGAATAATTTAAAATTGGCCTAAACGTCCGATGGCACGAATGAAGATGTTTGAGCTCAAAAAACTCTACCCCACTGTCGGCGTGATCTCAACCCTTGCCAACTGTTAATTGGACTTTTAATAATAATTAATGACAGTGGCCCCCAATTCCACCCAAGTACCAGCGTGATATGCGAATCCACTCTGCCCTGTTTACAATAATATCCTACAGTGAATTCCCATATATGGCTCAATCATATCACCTAATTTGGATTGGGACGTGAAAGGTTGCGTTAAACAAACCATTCAGAGAAGGCAGTGGGACTGGGAATTTTATCTATAAATACATATCTAGCTCTGCCTGTATCCTTCACTACACGCCTCTGCTTTGAAATATAGTCTACTTTTTTAATCGATAATCCTCACTGCCTTGCACAGAGCACGAATGGCAATTGGAAGCTTGCCAATCATGGCCGAAGGGGAATTTAAATCAGCCAGCTCGAATAATGAGATAGTTGTGAAGTGCGAAAATAATCTGAGCAAAGTGCTTCACATGAGTTCGGGTAGCGGAGAGAGTAGCTACGCTCAGAACTCAAGCAGGCAGAGCTCCGTCTTCAAATCTATGCAGCCTGCCTTCCATAGCCTAATTCAATCTCTCCCCATTCAAAATCCCAGCGGTTTACTGCGAATCGCAGACTTGGGCTGCGCCACCGGAATGAACACCGTTACTGAAGTGGATTTTGTGGTGACGACCATTAAAAAGCTGTGCTCTAAGCGGGCTCTGTCGATTCCCCAGCTGCAGGTGTTTTTCAACGACCTACCTTGCAACGATTTTAATGGGTTGTTCATGCTGTTGAACTCGTTGAAGCCTGATTACATGACAGCGGGAGTGCCTGGCACCTTCTACCAAGCCCTGTTTCCCCATGGCAGCATCCACATATGCTTCTCTATTATGGCATTGCATTGGCTTTCGCAGGTAATTCAAGTGGGAGAAAGTGTGTTTGTGATTTCTCTGGGTTTCGATGTTCTGAACCAGTTTGGTGTAATTGCAGGTTCCCGAAGGCGTAGGGAATGAGGGGTCGTGTGTGTACAACAGAGGAAAGGTTTGGATCAATGGGGGCAGAGCACAAGTGGCTAGAGCATACGCAGAGCAGTCACAGAAGGATCTGCGTAGATTCTTTCAATGGCGAGGACAGGAAATGGCAAGCGGGGGCGTCATTTTCATATGCGCAATGGGACGTCCCAATGGAGTGAGTGCAGAGCACCAGGTCACATCAGAGGGTGAATACTGTGGACCCGACTTTGAAGCAGCTTGGGACGACCTTATTTCAGAGGTAAAGACAAATTTATTTATGCATTGGAATCCAAATCATTGATCACTATGATTTTCAGAATTCAACTGTCTCTGCCTCCTTATATTTATAGTTTTACTCGAACTACAAATAAATCCCTGCATAATTTGATGCACTGCGTAAATACAGATGGTATTCAAATATAAGTTTAATCTGAAGAGTATTGAAATTTGTTGTTTATTTTAATAGGGAATTGTCAAGGCTGAGACGAGGGACAATTTCAATCTGCCATGGTATTTCCCCAGTGCAGACGAAATGAGAGAGGCTGTTGAAGCGTCGGGTGCGTTCGAGATTGTGAAGGTGGAAGTGTCCAGTGGAGTGTGTTGTATGGGTGAAACAGAATTTGAGGAATGGGTAAGTGATGTGCAATCTTTTGGGAGGAAGAAGGCGAGGCTAGTGAGGAGCTTTGTGGGAAGCCTTGTGGAAGACGCAATTGGAGTGGAGAATTGCAATGCACTGTTTGAGAGAATGGAAAGGAGGTCCAGTGAGTTGTTGGAGAAGGGCCTTCTCCATCCTTCCAAATTTGTTCCTTGCGTTGTAGCCGCTCTCGTTAGAAAATGAATACATGTGTTCTCACTTCTTAAATTCCTCCTGCTTTAGTTCTTGTATTCCATCTGTATCCAGTAAAGTAAAAAATTCCACGATGCTTTGTTCCACTACACATTTTTAGACGTGAAGTTGTGGTAGCCAAGGATATGTTGACAAAACGTCCTTTCCCTATACACTAGCGCTTGCACCTCAACGAGGTGCAATGGTTATGCTGATAGCAGGATATACTATGGCAATATATTGAAGGGCAGGAAGAAAAATCACAAGAAAATGTAAATTGCTTTTCTTAAGACTAACTATTTATAGCAAAAGTCAATTGATGATGGGATACGAGAAGACTTCGATATGAAGAAATGGAACTTTATTTAAATCGGTATGCTATGCTAAATGGTTTCACAACATAATTTTTTTTGTACAATGAAAGAAGACCTGTAACTTAAAAGGTCAATTGGATCAAATACAGTTGTTGCTAGTTAATGATATACCTTGTGACCGAATGTAACATAATGGAAAACTGCATGTTGCGGGAAAATATTTTTTATAATACAAAAGCTATTTTATGACATGAAAATCACTAACTCAACAAATTGGTTATGTATAATACAATTGTTGGTGGTTGACGATGAGGTTCTATGATATATGCCATTTGTCTTCAAGACCTACAGAACAAAAACAATGGAATGGTTAGCGAAAAATCCCAACAAATTATCAATTATTCAATTTATAACCCCACGATGAGGAGGCGCCAAATCATTCAATTACAATTCGTTAGGTTATGTTAACAACAATTGGTACCTACTTAAATTCATACATGGTCAATTTCTTAAGTTTGAACTTGCCTTTAATTAGCTTACCTTACATTATTTAAATAGCTTACTTAATCGTCTCGAAATTTGAGGAGGTATGATACACCATTGACCCCTAATCCTTTTCAATGTAATAATATTAATGAACTATAGTTTATAACTTTCAAAATATATATAAAAATATGAAATCCAACAAAATTTATGAACAACCATACACTAATAACTAACTTTACTATGCTAAATACAACCAAATAATCATTTTAATCACATTGAAACCTTTAAAATCTTTTGCAACTACCAAATTAGCCCGTGCCTATGTCAATCACCAAAATTCAAGGTAACATAGGCCAAAACCAATGAACCGTCATATCAATGAGAGTTATGATAAGCCCAAAAGATCATAATTGGAACAGTTTCCACAATATAAAAAAGGGTTACCTATTGGGCCCTCTCTATTTCTTCAACGAAGATGCACTTATCTAGTAATTCTTAAGTCATTGAACAAGTGGCATGTACTGGCTACCACCTACCTCAAATTTGCTATATTGTAGTTTATTTAGTTTGTAAAAATAATTTTGCTGCAGAAATAACATCATTCACAATAAATTGCTAAATATAGATTTACCCTAGATATACCCAAGATTTAGGGACCAGTTGTCAAGAAAAAGTGGCTTATTGTTGGTTGGATTTATAGACATTACACTAAACATTTGAGAACTTCATAATGTTGATTTTTCCTTTTGGTTGGTTCATATTGTTTATTAAAATTTAGAGCAAATCAATTCCGTTATAATATACTGCTCTAGCAAATAAGTAAATATGGTGCATCAAGAGAGCATTATGAGCTTCCAAAAGAAAGAATCCCTTGGTACTCTAAGGAAGAAGCTTAAAAAAATTGCTAGATGTAGAGTCTACACCACAAAGTATCTTAAAATCTATAATTATTATTTTAATGAAACCCTTCAATGATATCAGAAATTATCCACTTACTACAAATATCTTTAAGATTAGGATTGCACCCCACATAGCTGCTCAAGTTTTATTTTCCTCCAATTTGTCCACTAAACTTAAGATAACTGTATGCTATATCATCATAATATATTTCCATCTTCCTTGGCATATTTTTTGGAAGTTTCGAGGAAAATCCCCCCAACTGAATGATTATAATGATAATTTAATATACTGGAACATTATTCAATGTCTCCTAGTATTTATACTTTACATATTGGTAGTACAATGATTACATATTTGCGAATTTTCCTAGAAATGATGAAAGACCAGCATTTCATAGGTAAGTCCCTCCCTTTCCTCTAGATTTAAACACCCAAACTCAAGGTCATAATCATATTATAAGAATCAATATTCAAGCTTATGATCACAATTAATGTCTTCTTTAAGGATCACAAAGAGTGGAGTATTCCAAAATGCTCCTCAAAGACTCGAACACTCTAAATGCCTCAGAACTCAACAAGACCTATGGGTAAGTTTCATTAGTGTCATGAGTTTGAGATTCAAATACACAATGCATAGTTCATTTACAATACATTTTGATGGTCAGTACAAGTTTTGTGTCTGTGATGATTGAACGGTTGACTAAAAAGTGGGAATTGTTGTATTTGACTGGTAAGACAAAACATTATGGCTCAATGCTATAATTTTGTAACTCGTTTTGAAAATAGTAGGTTTCAAAGTCGTTTACAATTTCCTTTTGATTTTTGAGTTTTCTTGTGTGAAGCAAATCATCTTTCTTGGATATTTACTGTTCTCAAATTGATGAATGCAGGACATAATGAAAAGAATTGGAACATCAAAAGAACATGAGAGAATGTTGGTGTGTCCTTGGTTTAGGGTTAGTTCAAGAATTCAGTACTATGGATAGAATTTAGGTTTGATCAAGATCAGGGCAATTATTTTGTGCTTGAGTATCTACCTATTTGTCTGTGTAATTCAGTGAGCAAAAATGGCTTCCCAGCAGAGAATTTAAGTATGTCCATGTAAACACTTTGGTCTTTCAAGAAAAATAGAAACTGCTGCTTGGAATCAAAACAAATACTACTCCCAATTTTTGAAATCCAATACTTTGCATCTTTGAAATAAATGAATTGTTGCTTGAATGAATCAAAAGTACATTGCTTGAGATAAATTTTACTGTATTTCATATGCCTTATCAGCAGAAATCACATTTTATAAGCTTTTGAAATTTTGCATTTCTGTGAAAGTGGGGCAAAGGATAGGAGAAAAGAGAAAGATATTGCATGCTAATCTTTCTTTTCGCTGTCCCAGAAAAGGAAGAAAATACATATTCACTCCAAAAAAATTAAGGGAGAAAATGGAAGTGATTGGAAGATGTATATCATGGAATAAGTTGCAACCAATCACTCGAGATTCATATGGTTTATCTACTAGATTTCAGGATGAGAAAACATCTGTAAATTTTAGTTGCAGTGCTTCCATTCTTTAAGCCTCCTCCTGGAAATCCCATTATCCTCATACTTTATCCCTTTCATGTCCTAGAATCAAAATCCTATGCATACAATGCTTTTGCAGTTAATGCAAACGCATTGTATCAGGTAGTCCTACAGGAAACTCCTTTCTGATTTTTTCCCATCAATTTAGCAGTTTGGCATAGAACCCATTTAAATTTTATGAATTTACTATTCCTTTTGGAATTTTCTAATAGCTTAACAGGATATTTTTTATGGTTATTTTTCCACCGTTTTTCAAGGAATATTTCATCAATTAGCAAAGTTTCGAAACATTTCTTGCTCTATTGTTAAAAGTTTTTGGATTAGATTGTGTCAATATTTTTACATCAACGTTTCAGATCACACTCTGTGGTCCATCATTAGGATGTAGAAGAGAGCAGGATCATGGAGTGTGATCCAAACATTGATGAAAAAATATTGACACAATCTATTGGAAAAACTTTTAGCAATAAGATTGTCGAAATCTTGCTCTATTTTCCAATAAAGTATATATCAATGTATTTGCTAAAAATATATTAATGGGAATTCTATCTTCTTCTTTTTAACAAATTCTCCACGATACATATTGTTGCACAAAATATTTGTTCTTTAAGCTTTTATGTTTCATGCCAACTCTGAAAGTTGCTGTAGTTAGAGAAATTATGTTGTTCAATTTATTATTTGTTTTTGGCAAAAATGATAAATATATTAAAAAAATTCTAAAACAGATTACAACAGACATATTTTCAAGCAACAATAACTATCAACAATAAGCTCAGGTGACATCCAATAAGCTATACAGTAGGGAACATAAATTCAACAAGGTATCTCAATTCATTCTCAAGAGATTCCAATTACCACACTCATGTTTCTTATCTTGAGGAGTTTAACTCAGCCAATAATAAAATTTTCACTGTACAACAATAACTTATTTGAACAATGCACCAAGTATTTGAAAATTGCACCAATTCCTAGAGTCACTTATTTCATCATAGATACTAAAAAGGGAGCCATGTATGGAACCACATTGAATTTAGATACTCCTAGCTCAAAGAAGATCAAAGATTGGCAATATTACATGTACCAGGAAGCCTAAAAACTACACAGGGGTGATGCACCAAAATCCATTGAAAAATGAAGATTAACTCATTTAATTTTGAGGCCTTTGATCCTTGTCACATCCACCTGCAATGATGACCTACATTTTGTAGCCAATGCACATCAATTCTTCATCTTCTATATAAAGAGAAGCATAACCTTATTTGGGTGGATAAAGAGAGAAAGACAGAGGTAGACAGGAAGTGGGCATACGACAAAAGAGAAGGAAAAATGATATCGAGATATTTATGGTCGATCTTGTAATCAAATGGCTAACATGCCTAGCATGTATCAAGTTCCAAGTTCATGAAGTTCTTTAAGGTACATTACGGTACATTAAATGAGACAACATTATCAATACCTCTCACCTGATGTATAGGATTTACAACAGATGACTTAACCAACAATTATTTTAGTCTTTGTTAAGCACCTGGTGTTCAAAGGTATGCATAAGATGCTAAAGAACTAAAAGTGACTAACCCTGCCGTTGCCTGAATGTGTTCCTCTAGCATAGCATCTATTGGAAGATCAGTATTATAAACAAAAAATATCAAAACAACTCCAAGGTGATTGGATTCTAACAGTCTAAAAGGACTTGTAAGGACTCCCTTTCCAATTGCTCCAGCAAGCAATATGTTTTCACGATCCTCCTGTATGCACAAAAATACATGGATATCTAAGACTAACAGCTGTGTCATGAGAAATGATAAAACAACAAATAAATATGCAAATTTTAATGTAAGTAAAATACCAAACATGACCAGCATTGAGCAATTCATAATTTATAAAGCTGGGAAATAATTTGGTTATACTTCAACAAAGACAGGATTCAGTAGTAATAAAAATTCTCCAACCAATTTGAATAATCTGCCTTCATATATTTGAAATGGAGATGGGAATAAAAATAGGATTTTAAATTTGAATGCAAAAGCTACAAAATTCACAGGAACAAAAAGATTTCCATCAATTATATACTTACTGTGAAGTTCATCAAGCCACCGAGAAATATTTTTGAATGTTTGACAGTGGCTGATGTCGTAAACAGCAAGCACTCCCACAGCTCCTGTGCAATATGTGAAATGACTCTAAAGCGCTCCTGACCTGCAATGTCCTTGATCTATGCTTTGATCTCTTGCCTATTGATTTCCATGGTCTATGTCTGAAACTCCACGCCGATGGTCAATTTCGAGTTGGAATAAAACTCGTTCTGTGCATATCTTGACAGTAGATTCAATTTTCCAATGGTAGAGTCTCCTATTAACATGATTTTGAAAAGATAATCTTCGACTTGCTCTTCATCTGCATATGTCATCATCTTAGGGTTTCAAGGAGGAAAAAAGAACAGAATTTTTTCAAAAATATCCAACGATTTTACAATTTTTTGTCAATTGCTAGAAAAGCGCCATTAAAAGAACGCCATTCCCGACCGTGGAAAATAACTGGATAGAGACACAAATCTAAATTCCACAAGCTTTTCCAATGCCTTTTCTGCCTGTATCAAAACAGGAGCGTTTGAACAAGGTACGAACATCCATTTAGGCATAAGGTAAGGCAAATTTCTGTTAGATATTATAGCTGGAAATGCTCTAGTAAACATTTATGCAAAATGTGGAAGCAAAAACAAGGCGTGAGACTGTTTGACAAAATGTCTAAAAGGGTTGTATCTCATGGAATGCAATGATTGAAGGAATCCACAAAATGAATTTGTTTAAAAATGTTTGAGAAACTTACAAGAAAATGTAATGGAAAGTGTAGAACTAAATTCCATAGCCACACCACTCCTCAGCGCCTCTGCCTCCTCTTCCCCATCCTTCTACCTTCCCTTGTAAACCCTAAAAATGGAAGCATGGCCTCCCAGCTTTGATTAATAAGAAAACAATGTTAAGAAAAGCTATAACGGAGGGTACAAGAAAAATGTGCAAACGTACAAGCGCTCACCATAAACCATTGTTTCCTTCCTTTAGAGGAGATGGGACCATGGTTGCTTCAGAGATCCTCCCTTGGCTGTAGGGCAGTGACTCGCTTAAAACCTGCAATGCCCTCCTAAAAAGGGCACTCTAGCTACTCATCTCACTGGAATCCTCTATCTCTTATGCTTTGATGGACGTCTATTCCCTATTCCAAAGCCCCCATTCTAGCAGAAGAAGGACGGACGTGGGCAACGACTGTGACATTTGGCTCTTCATCTGCAGTTGCTTTTATGGTGTGATGTCCATATTTACTCGCAGTCCCACTGGAATAGATGTTTTGGTAGCTGATTAAATTGCAAGGAAAGCACGCATACCCCAAAAGACGTTGTGGAATGATGCAAGCCATACCTGCTGACATAAGGAAGTGTCCGGAATCTCTATTACTGTACTTACAGGTGCCTGTTCCACCACATTTTCTATGCAAAGATCTATTTGATGCCATTTGAAGATTTGTTTAGTGGCTTTTTGTTTTTTTCTATATGCTGGAAAAGATGGGTAGCGTCTTTTGCAAATGATCTGTCAAGCTCATTGGCCATCGAGCTTTAATGTAGTTGTACCGATCTACCAGCACGCTACATCATCGAACCCAAAAACCTACAATCCGGCAGGGAAAGCCCTAAAATATTTTCTAGCATCAGACAGTAAGACTTTTCCGGTTGAATTCTCACCTATAATAGCCTATCAGCTAAATAATGCATTTATAGATGAATCATCCTTTTCCACTGAGTAATTCTAGTCTTATATAAAAATATCAAATTTCCATGCATTAAATATGAGTTAATGAATTTTCATTCAGTTGTTATTATAACACGAATTGTCACTCAATGTCTATTATAAATTAGATGAATAGTCTTTTGTCTATGAATGCATCCTAATCTTATATGAAAATAACAATTAAAATTGATTAATCATGCATTACATTTACACGACCAATTTATCATCTAATCTTAATTAGCATGAATTATCATTTAATTCCTAAATTATAAATTAAATGACTAATCATATTTTCATTATTCCATTTTGGTCTTGTCTGAAAATATCAAATAAAATTGATCAAGATGATGCATTATATTGACACAATTAACTTATAACCTAGTATTAATTAACATGAATTATCACTCAATTTCTATTACAAATTGAATGAATAGTCTTTTTTCCATGGGCAAATCTTATTCTTAAGTGAAAATAGCAAATAAAAATTATTTCAACCATGCATTACATTAAAACAACTAACTTATCATCTAAGCTTAATTAACATGAATTGTCACTCATTTTCTATAAATTAAATGAATAATGTTTTTCCATGAATACATCCTATTCTCAGGTGAAAATAAGGAATAAAATTGATTGATCATGAAATACATTAACACAACTAACTCATCAACTAAATTTAATATCCCATTGAAAAGTAGCAAGTGATGGGAATGTGTTACTATTAACTACATACAATGCACAAATCTATATTTCTATCTTTGTCTCATCTACTCTTGGCATAATGTGATGCATGGTGGTGTACCCATAAAAAAATACTTGTGATTAAAATTACTTGTAGTGTAAGACATGTCTAATTATTCGTAAATTTTTTCTTATCTTGGATTAAGTTACAAGTGGTAGAAATTTAACATAATGGGTTAGAAGTCTAATAAATTTATATTCATAATTTTATTAATTTTAAGTAAAGGTTTGCATATACATTTACAAGAAACTTTCTACTATCTAAGAACATCATAATTTCAAAATCTAGTACCAAAAACCTTTATTTAGATCTATAATTAAATTCATATTTTCTAATTGTAAGTTTGAAAAAATCTTAGGTCTTATTTTTTTCTCTAGTATTCAAGAGAATGGTTTTTATTTCATTTTCAACATAATATATTTCCATTGAGAGAGTAAATGCTTCATTGATTACCATTAAGCATGGATACAATTTGTAGCATCGTAAATTGCCACTCTTGACAATTTCACTCTATGTTTTTCCCTCCTTAATTTATTGGACCTAATTAAGTTCCTAATATCCTAAATCATGCATTATGTGGCCCAATTTAAAATAGTTTCTGACAATTTTCAAGCATAAAATAGTTTCTAAAAGTGGCGCCCTAAGCACCTATGTCCCGCTATTTTGACTCTAAATTCAAATGTGTCGGTGTTGGCATTTTATTATTTGAAATTCAAATATCTAAAGTTGGCAATTAGTATTTAATTTTTTAAAAATTAGAATAATAGCATATAAATACCTAGTTATTGCATCATTTCAAACCTATCTAGCATTAACAAGCATTCATGAGTAAAAGCTATTGCCAAGATCATTCAAGAGCATTCAAGAAAAAGTCAAGAGAAACCATTAGAGATTTATTGCAGCAATTCAATATCCAACATCATGTCAAAGTGTATACACATGTTAGTTTATGTTAGTTCATGTTATCATCATTTTGTGAGGGCTAACATTTGTTGTAGGTCTCCAAAGCATTCAATAAAATCAAGCAAGCAAGATCCAAGACCTTGAGGTGATGTGCATGACTTCAGTCCTTCAAGGAAGCCATTGAAGGGTGGTGAGTTGCAACACTTTGTGATGTTATCGTTTCTTCTTATTATTTATCCATTTATCATTGACATTGTTATTGTGGAAGTGGAAACACTTACACAAGGTTTGACTGAGGCAAGCCCCTAAAATGGCATAATATTTTCTCTCTTTGTGAATGTACAAGTTCCAAAAATTTTGAAGATCAAAGAAATTTTGAAGACACTTTATTCATTGTTGCATTCAAAACCTTAGGCCTTGACAATGCACGAAAAACTCAAATTTGGAAATATCTAACAGTGATTTGACAAGTTTGCAAACAGGAAGCAAAATTGTAGATCTGACATTAGAGGACTGCAAAAATGGATCTGAAAAATACTTAGTAGGATAGTGGCACCCTCAGAGGAAATTCCCTTGAAAATCAAGTTGAAATTTATACCATAGGTGCATAGTGTCCTCCCCCTTTTGTTTCTATTGTCTGATCTTCTATGTGACATCTCATATTTTATGTAGTTACATCAAAGCACTAATTTGCATCAGTAGGACAATTAAGTCCTTGCATTTCATTATTAGGACAATTATAGATTTGGTTAAGGGTTGGTTGACTCACCTATCAGGTTGTAATTCAATCACACACCTTGTCCAAATCCATCAAACCACCACTACCATTCAAATCTCTAATAAACCATTTGAAAAAGTTCCCAAACTATAGCATCAAATCTTAGGGTTTCACTTTTTCTATGTTTCACAATTCAAAGGATGAGAAGATGTCATTGGATTTAATTTTACAATAGTTTTTATAACTACCTAAACCATGGATTTTTGGTACCCAAGGACTTCTCTAGCTCTTCTAGGGTTTTTCACCTAAAAGGAGAGAGGTAGCACCAAAAATGCTAAGGGTTCATTCAAATTATGTTATGTATGATGTTATCTAAGTTGAATAAAGTAAAATAAATGAAACTAAATGATTTAAATGAATGATTACGAATGAAAAACTAAGATTTAAGCTATGCTGGAAAACACACTGTGATATGCAAACAATAAACTAAAACATGAAATAATGCAAAATAGAAAGAAATGGGATGAAACAGAGTGCACCTAGGCAAGGTTTGAGAAATTTGGAATGTTGTGAATGTTGTCTGAAGTTACTGAAAATCAATAGTGGGACACATTCGCCTAGGGTGGCAAATTAGTCTTCCTACTAGTGAAAAAGTATCGAGAACAAGTTTTTGACTATCGGGATCTGGAATTTGAAAAAAATCAAATTTTTAGTCTTAAGATGGGACTAATTTCCCACTAGTGGCAAATAAGTCCTCTCCCAAAATTCTAAGAAATCAAGAGACAAATCTACAACACCAGATCTAGAAATGTCTGCTTGTCGGGTTGCCGAAGTTAATTCTGCAGGAAACAGATAGAAAGCCTTCTCCAAGCTTGAAATAGAGTTGATTTGACTTGAAGCACCTAGTTGACTTGTTGACAAATCTCCAATCACCTAAATGCTTATTAAATCTACATACCTAGGTTTGCAAACACACATGCAAGAGGGGAAAAATGGTTGAGGGTTAGCAAATAGGGGTTTTCCTTGGTCAAACCCACCTTTGGTAATCAAACCCTTAATGAAATAACAAGATGAAAGAGAATGATAAACTAACAACATGCAAATGATATCAACTTACCAACCCCTTGATAATGCAACTCTGAAGTTGTGCTAATGGATGCTCCAAAATGCTTGAATAATGCTTGATAAGATGTTGTAAGATGCTTGAATGCTTGAGATTGCTTGAATATGATGTGTGAATGTTGGAGAATGTAAAATGTCATGAAAATCACTTATTTATACAATCTTGTGCCTTAGTAACCCATTCATACCTCATCACAGGCTGACATCAAGTGTTTTTGAATAAAACCCCAAAAGGAATTTTAAAATATTTTGAATTTGGAGCCAAGGGGGACTCATTTTCCACCCATGGCAAATGGGTTCCACCTAGGACTTGAAAATGGGTGTTAGGAATTATCTTGTATTTAATTTATTTTGTTGGATTAACATTCAAAATACACTTAATTAAGCATATGAGGGCATAAAGGGACCAAATAAAGCATAAGAAGGGTGTAAATAGTGAAGTTATGCCTAGAAAAGTGTGAAATCTTGTTACAAGACTTTACAACACTTCAAAATAGGACTTGTTTAGTGATGAAAAAGTGGCTTTTAGGTAATTTATAATGAATATATTCTAGAAGAGTGTAGAAACATCATACAACACTTTACAACACCTTCACAAGATGTCATTATTTTAATTTTAATACCTAAATATGCATGTTCAAGCCATGTTACAACATAAAATCAGAGAAAAATAGATCAAACATCATGAAACAAGAACTAAAAGGCCATGAAAATGATAAGGGGCCATTTTTCTATGGCACATTTAGCCCCCACTTTAGTGAGAGGATGAACCTACTTCAAACTCACACTAAAGTAGTCATGAACATCGAGATGAGGGTTCAAATTCTCTTATGTAAGCAAGATTGAATACAATGATCAAGAGGGATGATCAAGACCCTAAGATGAAGATCCCATGGAAAACTAAGCATAAGATCAAAGGAACACACAAATGAAAGAGAGAATCAGATGAAGCTTCGATTGTCTGTCCAACTAGTTGTGGATTAGATCTAGGATAAAAGAGGATGTATACTCACTCTGGGGCGATAGAACTTAGGGCAGTCCGTTGGGTGAGCAGGCCCAAATGTACTCACTTTGGGGCCATGAAACTTTTGATTATCCGTAGGGTAAGAAAGTCCAAAAGGTAAGATACATACACTAGTTGGTATGCACTCACAAACACAAAGGTGGCTATGAGGAAAAGTCATGCCGCTAGGTGGGCTTCCCGCTCAACCATATCAAAGTTATATCTCCTGATAAATTTAACAAGGCACCACAAAGAAAAATGAAATGTTGGTTCATGCTTCATGAGACAAGCAAAGCTCCATATGCTTAGAAATCATGAACAAAAAGAAAAGGGGTACCACAGACATGCAAGTTGCATTATGCAAGGTGGAAAAAATGCAAAGTGTAAAGATGCGAAAATGTAAAATGTAAAAGGTGTTCAAAAGAGTCTTGTGAAGTTCATGCAAGGTCACTCACTTAGGGAACATTGTGCCTAATGTCTCCAAGAGAGGACCAATCAAAGAATAGTATATTCACAACTTAGGGGATGTAGTGTGTCACATCAAGCCACCAAGAGGAATGTAATGTGCTAAGATAGATCACACTTATGAAGGACATCACACCCAATGTCATCCACAAATTGATGAATGCATCATATAAACGACAAGGCTACACTAGGCACCAAGAATGCCAATGAATTATGGTAATGTATGCCCCCCACTTTAAAGGAATTGCTACACATCGTTCTATGAGCAATTACTTTAAAGTAGCAAAGGGAAAATATGAAAGGAAAATGAGACATGAGAGCCAACTTGGAAAGCCCTATGCCAAGTCATATGTTTCAAAGTGAGGTTGTGTCATGTCAATGAAAATGAAATACAAAATAAAAGGAGTTTCCCCCAGAAAAGAAAACACACCAAACACATAAGGGATCTATGGATTTGGGGTCAGTATGTTCATTGCTACAATGTTTTTATGAAAGAACTTGGAACTGTCATCATTCCCCAAAATACATAGAACTAGAAGAATGACACAAATAGAGTGAAAGAAAAAGAAAGTCTGTTTTGGGTCAACATGGAAGAGACATTGCGGTCTCGACACTTTGCATCGTCCCCAAAAGGAAAACACAAGAAAAAAGAAAGAAAATGAAAGGGTGAAAGAAAATGAAAATGATTTTGGGTCAACATGAAGGAGACATTGCGGTCTCAATGCTTTGCGTCATACAAAAAACAAAAAGAGAAAAAGACAAGGACCTTTGTGGGTCAACATGGAAGAGACATGGGGTGTCTCTACACTTTGTGTCATCCCCAAAAGGAGAACATGAAACAAAAGCGAAAAATACAATGCACAACATATAGAAGAATTGAGGCACAAATAGAGGAAGTGTACAAAGAGAGAGAACATCAAACACACGTTAGGGGGGAACACAATACACAAAGGAAAATGAAAAGGAACAATTAATGCAAATGTAAGTCAACCACTAACTAAGTTATTGGTTTCTCAATCCTAAATGGTTAATCGGAAAAGGAATAACATAGTTAAGAGACAAAGGAAAATGCATTACAAGGACAAGGCTAACAATGTCTTTCCCCCATAAAGTGTAAAGGAAAGAATGAGCCAACGCGAGTGATGGGGAAAGGGTCATACAATAGTGAGAATAGGGAATTTGACAACTATGGCATCATGGTTATGGGGAAACAATCAGTATCAGTGAAGTGATACTTATCCAGTATGCCCTTCAATGTCTGACATTCTTCTGTTTGATGACCAAGGATGAGATGATATTTGCAAAATGGTGTGTTAGAGTCTTTAGGAAGAATAACCAACCTATTCATAGGTGGTAAAAGTATAAGACCTTTTTTTAAAAGTAGTTGAAGTCTCCTTTCACATTTAGGTGGAGGATGTGTAGGAAACTTGATTTTCTTCAATTTGTAAGGTCATTTTCGTTTGCTAGATTCTCCTTGTTCATGAATAGAAAGAGGAAGAGGACCCGTAGGGATCCCAACATCCTTATCATTAGAAGGAGATAATGTTTGCTCTCATGGAGGAGAATGTTCAAGTCAAGAGGAGCATCAAAGATCACTTTACCATCATCCCGAAGTCTCCTAGGTTGAAAAGGATGTCTATTAGGATGAGAAGGATCTTGATATCCTAGTCCTGTTGTGTTTTCTTTTGTTGGTTTTTGTTAAAGAAGTTGATGAATGTCATGTTTATGTGTTGTGTCACAACCTTGTTTACTTAGAATAGTGAAGCCTTTACCATATGTTTCTTCAAGGTTGATAGGAGTGTTTGTGACTTTATGATTGTAAGATGGTTGTGAGTGTGGTTTTTAAGAAGAACTAGGTCCACTTGAGGGAGGAATCATAGGTCCTGCATGAATTTCAGTATGCAAGTATGTAAAGTGATCAAGAGGTGTGAACGTAGGAAGAGCTTGGGACTTCATGGAGGGATAAAAGGTTGCATTGGCTTCTAAGTTATCAAGGTAGTCATTATGGAACTTGTTCATGCTATCATCATCTTCTCCAATGATGTCTACTTCATGAGGAGGACAATCATGAAGATTTGAAGGAACATGAGGATGTTCAATGTCATTAGCGTCACAGCCAAAGGCACAATTGGACATGTCTACCAAGGATTTTAATGAATTCCAAAACTTATTGAAAGAAAATGCCATGATGCAAGTAAACTAAAATGCAAGAAATGAGTCAAAACAATTATTCTGGAAATTAAACTCAATGAACTATCATACATTAGGTTCACCAAAATGAACTGTGCATTTTTGGTACCCAAGGACTTCTCTAGCTCTTCTAGGGTTTTTCACCTAAAAGGAGAGAGGTAGCACCAAAAATGCTAACGGTTCATTCAAATTATGTTATGTATGATGTTATCTAAGTTGAATGAAGTAAACTAAATGCAACTAAGTGATTTAAATGAATGATTATGAATCCAAAACTAAGATTTAAGCTATGTTGGAAAACACACTGTCATATGCAAACAATGAACTAAAAGATGAAATAATGCAAAACATAAAGAAATGGGATGAAACAAAGTGAACCTGGGTAAGGTTTGAGAAATATGGAATGTTGTGAATGTTGTATGAAGTTACTGAAAATCAATAGTGGAACACATTCGCCCAGGGTGGTGAATTAGTCCTGCTACTGGTCAAAAAGTATTAGGAATAGGTTTCTGATTGTCGGGATCTGAAATCTGAAAAAATTCATATTTTCATTCTTAAGGTGGAACTCATTTTCCACTGGTGGTGAATTAGTCCTCTCCTAAAATTCTGAGAAATGAGGAGACAACTTTACAACACCAGATCTAGAAATGTTTGCTTGTCAGGTTGTCGAAGTCAATTATGTAGAAAACACACAGAAAACCTTCTCTAAGCTTGAAATAGAGTTGATTTGACTTGAAGCACCTAGTTGACTTGTTGACCAATCTTCAATCACCTAAATGCTTGTTAAATCTGCATACCTAGGTTTGCAAACACACATGCAAGAGGGGGAAAATGGTTGAGGGTTAGCAAATAGGGGTTTTCCTTGGTCAAACCCCACTTTGGTAATCAAACCCTTAATGAAATAATAGAATGAAAGAGAATGATAAACTAACAACATGCAAATGCTATCAACTTACCAAATCTTTGATAATGCAAATCTAAAGTTGTGCCAATGGATGCTCCAAAATGCTTGAATAATGCTTGATAAGATGTACGATGCTTGAATATGATGTGTGAATGTTGGAGAATGTAAAATGAGATGAAAATCACTTATTTATACAATCTTGTGCCTTAGTAACTTTCTCATACCTCATCACAGGGTGACATTAATTATTTTTGAATAAAAACCCAAAAGGAATTTTAAAATATTTTGAATTTGGAGCCAAGGGGGACTCATTTGCCACCCATGGTGAATGGGTCCCACCTAGGACCTAAAAATGGGTGTCAGAAATTATCTTGTATTTAATGTTTTTTGTCGGGTTAACATTCAAAAATATACTTAATTAAGCATATGCGGGCATAAAGGGACCTAATAAAGCATAAGAAGGGTGTAAATAGTGAAGTTATGCCTAGAAAAGTGTGAAATCTTGTTACAAGACTTTACAACACTTCAAAATAGGACTTGTTTAGTGATGAAAATGTGGCTTTTAGGTAGTTTATAATGAATATAGTCTAGAAGAGTGTAGAAATGTCTTACAACACTTCACAACACCTTCACAAGATGTCGATATTTGAATTTTAGTACCTAAATATGCATGTTCAAGCCATGTTACAACATAAAATTAGAGCAAAATAGATCAAACATCATGAAACAAGACCTAAAAGGTGATGAAAATGATAAGGGGCCATTTTTCTATGCCACACTACCTCTACTTTCCCTAATAATGTGATACTAAATTTCTACGATAACATTCCCCCCTTTATTACATTTTTCCTACAAATGCATCCTAAAAATCTTTAAAATATTTTTTCCAAATTGCCTCGTGACCCTCATTAAGGTGTCGCTTCAAGCTAAATTCTTGACTTCTCCTTTCCTTGAACTCTTGAATCATAGACACCGAATTCTTAAATAACCATCTACCAATTTCCCTCTTGACCCTCATAAGGGTATAATTCTCGATCATAGTTTCATGAAATTTTTGGGAAACCATCCATACTAAGCTCTACATCAAACCCTTTAACTATCTCCAAAAATCAAAATTCATAATATTTGTATTCTTCAAATCTGTCAACAACAAAAAAGAAAAGAAAAAAAGAAATTAAAGCCAAAAACACTTCTCATGGAAAAGCATCATCTCAAAGTGAGAAGCTAACTTGAGATGATGGAAATTCCTCCATCCTTCGGTGTCACCAACCTCTAGTGTGATGGCTCAACGTATTAATCCACCAAAAATATAACTAGAGGAAGTAGTGTAACCTTTGATGGATGGGTAATAGATACAATAGACTCTTGATCAAAAACTCCATCAATAAACCCATACTTCAAAGCTTCCACTAGAGACATGTAATTTTCTCTATCAATATCCTTACCTATTATAGGTAGAAACTCTCCAAGAACACCATCAAGAAAAAAAAAATGTATGACCATGATCAATAACTAACCAATATGAATCTCTAACCCACAAGTCACTAATCACTTCACAATCTCCATAATATAACATTAAACAAAAAAAAAATTAATAACAATCATAACTAACCATTTCCATAGGTAAAATTCATTAACATGAATAGATGCAACCAAAAGTACGATCTCATATTCTCAATGACTAGACATAAATAACTATGACAAAATTATAGGGATTGAAGCACCACACCATATAGATCACTCTTCTCCACACATAGCAAGTGCATTCAATTTCCTTCAAACTCCCACTTGTTTAAGTATTTAGCTTTCTCCATGCATCTTCAGAGGTGAATGAACAAGAAAAATGTAAACACCAAAGTGGAATAGCTTTTCACTAACAAATTTGATGACCTCCAAAAACAAGATTATTTTATTGGTCTAAAGATCTTATTCTTTCCTCTCCAATTTGAATGTCTTAAACAATAGATTTTAGGCATAGAAAATAAATAAATCTTTGGTTTCATTTTCACGTTCAATGACAATGCTACACTAGAAAACTTTAACAAAAAACTTCCTCTCATACCTATGGATTTACACAAGGTTAGAAGTTATTTAATGTCTACAGGGTTCATGCTTTATTTGTTTTACTCTACCACCATTTGGATGAATAAGGTGTTAATTTATGTAGTTTTGATAGGGGTCTCCAAACCCAAGAATATTAATTAATGGATTATTTGATTCCTCTAGAGACTTCTAGAAACTAGTTAGTTAGGGTTTGTTAGAGTCTAGTTAATCTTAGCCATAGATTGAGATTAAATTGTGGCCATTCATTTTTCAATGAGATGATTATAAAAGGGAATCAATGGGCATTTGGAGAACACACACTTGAGAAATATTTGTAGTGATAGAAAATAGTTTTTCAGTGATAGCAAGGGCATAGTGATAGCATTAGAGACAACAACAGTGGAATTTTAGCAGGAGAAATTGAAGGAAATATTTCCAGAGAAGAATATTGTTAGAGCTCTACCAGTAAGAGGCAAGTAGTTTAAGTATCTCTTGATTTACTAAATTTTAATAAAATTCCTCATATGTTTAACTATTTTTTCCTTCAGGGTTTTTCCAAGGACAATTTGTCCAAAAATATTGTGTTCATTATTTTGCATATTTTATTCTTTATTCCTATTGTTTTATTTGTGAAGTTGTAGTTGTATTATTTTTCAATATTTGTTGTGAATTAATTTCCAGCAGTCAAATAATCTATATAGATAGGAGATTAATAATCAGTAATTGCAATAGAATTTTTACATGGTATCAAAGCTGATCTTAGGGCAGAAAAAACTCAGCGTAGGAACAAGAAGGAAAAATTGAGGGTTTATAAAACCCAGTTCGACCTCTTCAGAATTATTTGTTTTTCTCATCTTTTGAGATGGCCTCAACAGGTTTAAGAGATCAAGATAGATTGGATGGAGCCTCAATTTTTTGTGTTTGGAAAGCTATAATTTCTTTAATACTAGAAGAGAATGGTATCAAGGAATATATGACCAGTGTTGTAGTTGTACCTACAGATCAAACACAAATCTTAGCATATAAAAAGGAAGATTCTAAGGCAAGGAGGCTGATTCTTGACAGTGTTAAGGACCATATAGTTTTGCATATCGTAGAGTTAGATACAGTGAAGAAGATGGGGGACACCATTCTGAATCTATACAAGAATGCTACCACTAACCATAAGTTGATTCTTAGAGAAAAGTTGAGGAATAACAGGATGAACAAGGGAGAAGACATTACAAGCTACTTCACCAAGCTTAGAATTTTCAAGGATGAGTTGACAGCTGTTGGAGATAAACTAGATGATGACGAGCTAGTACGAATAGCCCTAAATGGGTTTACTAAGCACTGGGATGTCTTTGTTCAAGTTATCAATGGATGAGACACCTTTCTGAGTTGGGACGGACTATGGAGTGACTTCACTCAAGAGGAGCTTAGACTAAGTCTTGTTAGTGGAACCAGTAGGAATAGTTGGAAAAGTGAGGCGGAACAAGAAATTTTTTCCCTAGCAAGAAAAGTGAAAGCAAAGAAGGGATCTAGTAAAGGATAAAATCCTAAAAGTGAGAAGAAGAAGGAGGAGGAGGACTTGTCTAAGATTAAATGTTATGGTTGTCACGAGTTTGGCTACTATGTCAACAATTGCCCACAAAGGAAAAAAAATGAAAAGAAAGGAGAGAAGCAAATGGCAGCTTCAACAAGTGTAGATGAGGTCTCTAGTATAATGGAGGATGATTTTGCACTCATAACTTGTATGGTTAACTCAACCTCTCAAGGTGTTTGGTATATCAATAGTGGGGCATCATTTCATATGACAAGAGTTAAAGATTACTTCTCTAGTTATAAGGAGGAAGACATTAGAATCCATATTTCTATGGGGAACATGTCCAAACTTAATCCAGTTGGGAAAGGGACGGTTCTATTTCAAAGGGAGAATGGCAAGCTGATTCTCATTCATGATGTGTTGCATGTGTCAGGATTTGGTATGAACCTAATTTCTGTATCTTTCCTTCAAGATAAAGGCTACAATGTACTCTTTAGAGGGGTGCATGTATTAATCAAGCATAAGGATTGGAAATCACCCATAGCTATTGGAGTTAGGAGCGGCTAGCTTTATAGGTTGTAGTTTGATTCTCACAAGGAATTCATGAGCAACAGTGATCCTAGAGATTAAGGAGAGCTATGGCATAGGAGGATGGTCTGGATATACATTTTGGAGCACTTAAATTGCTTCGTGATACAGTGACAAGTGTTCCAGAGGTGAGCACAAATCATGATAATGTATGTAAGGGATGTGTGTTGGGGAAGTTTGTGAAAGTAGCTTTGCCAAAGAGTGACACCAGATCCAAGGGTGTTCTTAATCTAGTACATTTAGAAATATGTGGACCAATGTAAACAAAGTCTCCCAGAGGATACGAGTACTTTGTTACTTTTATTGATGATTTCTCCAAGAAGACCTGGATATACTTCTTGAAGACCAAGGATGAGGTCTTTAGTCATTTCCAAGAGTTCAAATTTCTTGTGGAGAATTAGACAAGAAGGAAGATAAAGGTTCTTTAATCAAACAATGGAGGTGAGTACAAAGGGAAAGAGTTCCAAGAGTTTTGTACCATGGAAGGAATCAAGAGAGAGTGGACCATTGCTTACAACCCACAATAGAATGGGGTTGCTAAGAGGAAGAACCGTTCTATATTAGAGGTAGCAAGGGCTATGTTGTATGAGCAGGATATGCCATGTTACTTATGGGAAGAGGCATGTAGTATGATACTATATACATACAAAAAAGGGTTCCACATAAGGTATTAGGCAAGATGACACCAGAGGAGGCATTCTCAGGGAAGAAGCTAGATGTTAGCCACTTCAAGATATTTGATAGTTTGCTGTTTTGTCACATTCTAGGGTCTACATGTTCCAAGTTAGATCAAACTATAGAGAGGGTACTTTATGGGGTACAATGAAACCTCAAAGGAATATCAAATATTTATTTTAGGGCCAGGAGGATTATAGTTAGGTGTAATGTCAAATTCATGAAGGATATTTCATTTATGAGTTCTAGATATTTTCCAGCAGATGATCAAAATGAGCAGCCAACAAAAGCTCCAAGGATCGTACAACTAGATCAAGGGCAATGAAACTCAAGTACAATTACAAGTACAAGCACAAACTCAGATGCTAAGAGTTTGCAGAGTTTGGAGCAATAGATGCAGAGGATCTAAGAGATGCATTAGAAAGACATGGAAGTTGATACGTCATCCTGTATAGTTGGCATCAAGAACCATGAGGTTCAACAGACACATAGGGATACTCAGGAGTTTGTGGGAGATCCTAGGATGAGCAGTAGATTATGGAGACAACCAACCAAATATAATGACTATTTGGCATTAGTTAGTTAGTTGGTAGATAGAGAGCCTTATAGCTACCAAGAGGCCACACAACATCAGGTGTAGCGAGATGCAATGGTTGAGGAATATATCTCAATAGTGCAGAACAATGTGTGGGAGGTTTTTCCTAGACCAATAGAGAGGGTGGTGGTTGGATCACGTTGGATCTATAAGATCAAGCACAGTGCAGATGGTAGAATTGAGAAATACAAGGCAAGGTTCGTGGCCAAGGGGTTCTCTTAGAAGGAGGGAATAGACTATGAGGAGAGATTCACTCTGGTGGCCATATACACTTCTATATGAGCCGTGATCTCACTTGTAGCATAGATGGGATGGAAGATCCATCAAATGGATGTCAAGACGATGTTTCTTAATGGTGAATTGGTAGAGGAGGTATACTTAGAACAACCAGAGGGCTTTGTAGCACATAGTAGTGAAACCCACATGTGTAGATTGAAGAGAGCTTTCTATAGACTCAAGCAAGCTCCCAAGGTGTGGTATGAGAACATTGATAGATACTTGTAGGGAATGGGGTTCATGAAGAGTGAATCGGATGCTAACCTCTACTACTTGATGGTTGGGGGTGAGGTTCTCATTCTTGTTTTAGATGTGGACAACTTGATTTTAATAGGTTCACTAGGGCTCATAGAGGAGTGCAAGAGGGACCTTTTAGCAGAGTTCAAGATGAAGGATTTGGGGCTTATGCACTACTTTCTAGGCATGGAGGTGTGGTAGAAAGATGGAGATATTTTCCTTGGACAAGGGAAATAGTGCATCAAAATCTTAAGGAGGTTCGAGATGGAGGATTGCAAAGCCATGTCTACACCTTTAATCACAAATTGGAAGAAGGAAAAGGATGTAGACCCCACCTTATAATACAGGTAGTTGATTGGGTCTCTCATGTACTTGGTCAACACCAAGCCAGATATATCCTTTATAGTAAAATCTCTTAGTTAGTTCATGGTTGAGCTGAAAAGAGTGCATTGGACGGTGGAAAATCATATGTTCTGGTATTTGCATAGTACAATCAAGTATGGGATCAGGTATGCTCAAAGTGATGGTATCAGGTTGATAGGTTATACTAATGTAGATTGGGAAAGTAGTACACCAGACAAGAAAATCACTTCAGGGTGTTGCTTTAGCTTGAGATCAAGAGTTGTCTCTTGGTATAGTAGGAAGCAAAAGTTTGTGGCTCTTAGTTCTATAGAGGAAAATACATAGCACCTAACATAGCAACGTGTGAGGCAATATGGATTTGGAAGTTGTTGGTAGCCTTGTTTGGCAAGAGGGTCGAGACTATGTTGATACATTGTGACAATCAAAGTTACATCAGGTTGTATGAGAATCTAGTGTTTCACGATAGGTCTAAGCATATAAACATCAGGTATCACTTCATTAGGGATTATGTACAACAAAGGATTGTTTAGCTATAGTATATACCTACATATCAATAGGTAGTAGACATCTTGACAAAGGCATTGGGGAAGGAAAAATTCATCTTCTTCAGAGATAAGTTGGGTGTCATGTAGAACACCTTCCTCGCTAAGAGGGTGTCTTAATTTATGTAGCTTGGACAGGTTTCTCCAAACCAAAGAATATTAATTAGTTAATTATTTGATTCCTCTAGAGACTTCTAGAAATTAGTTAGTTAGGGTTTGTTAGAGTTTAGTTAATCGTAGCCATCGATTGAGATTAAATTATGGCCATTGGTTTTTTCAATGAGATGATTATAAAAGAGGATCAATGGGAATTTGGAGAACACACACTTGAGAAATATTTGCAATGATAGAAAATATATTTCTAGTGATAGTAAATAGTTTTGCAGTGATAGCAAGGGCACAGTGATAGCATTAGAGATAGCAGGAGCGGAATTTCAGCAAGAGAAATTGGGGGAAGAATTTTCGAAGAAGAATATTGTTGGAGCTCTACCAGTAAGAGGAAAGCAATTTATGTATCTCTTGATTTGTTGAAGTTTAATAAAATTCCTCATCTACTGAACTGGTTTTCCCTCTGAGGTTTTTACAGGGATAGTTTGTCCAAAAATATTGTGTTCATTGTTTTGCATATTTTCTTCTCTATTCCTATGGTTTTATTTGTGAAGTTGCAATTGTGTCATTTTTCAATATTTGTTGTGAATTAATCTTCAACAATCAAATAATCTATATAGATAGGAGATTAATAATTAGTAACTACAATAGAATTTTCACATAAGGCACTATCTTTTGAAGATCTTGAGAAATTACAAAATGAATCAAGATGTGGAGATGAAGACAGAGACAAAGAATAATATGGACTAGAGATGGAGATTGATATGGACTCGCCTGAATTATGAAAGCATGGTGGAATTTGTTTCCTTGTTTTTTATTTATCACCCCATATAAGCCTATTAAGTATGTAGATTATTCAAGCTAGAAATACACTCTATTTTATGCCCCTCTCATTGGAAATTTGCTTGGCCAAATTTCAATGCCATTTATTTTCACCTTTATAATCAAAACCAATCTCCTTATAGTTGTTGCTTGAAAATTGAAAAACTTGGTTGATTCTTCTGCATGGCAAGTCCTCTCCCCATCCCCATCTTACGCCATTATACACCATAGAAATGAAACTAGACCTTTATATGTTACACCTATTCTTCAAAATGATCAGGTATTTAATAATTCACTCAAATTGCACATGTCAACACTGCCTCTCCTTTGCATCCAATGATTTCACGAAACCTCCATTTTTATGCAAGGATATGCATGGTGCCTAGCATTAAACCTTCCACTATATAAACTCCAACACAACATATCATAGGTATAGTTTTCTCTCATACTAGATGAGAGAGCAAATGCTTTATTGATTACCATTAAGCATGGATACAATTTAAAGGATGAGAGAGTGCGATTGGATGGGGTTTCAGAATAGTTGATATAGCCTCCTTACCTTCCCTAACAATGTGATACTAAACTACTACGCTAACATCCATGATAATGTATATAATATATGTTAGAAATGGTTTGATTCATGGATTTGGGTCATCAATCTTAATTTAAAGATATTTTATTAAAACCTAGAATTGAGTAAGTAATATAGAAATGAGAAGACAAATCTCCAATATTATAAGGAAAGGTGAATTAAACGTATATATTTTTTAATAAATAAAAAAAAATTATGAATTCTTTTCTTATAATCATTTGGAAACATTCTCACTGTGTGAAACTTTCTAAATTTAAAATTATGTTTTTTCATATCCCTTCAATCATGTGATCATAGCATAGTGTTATAAACTTTCAATTTAAAATAAATTATTTTCTAAGTGTTTTATAAAAAAAGTTAAAAGACTATAATTGGATTCTTTTTAATATGAAACTTAATCAATGTATAATTTAATCAATATAATACTGTTATAAATTTAATCTTATAATTTATTGATTTTATAAATTTAAAACTTCATATTTTATTAATAAGTTATATTTTAATAATTTAAATATGTTTCTTCAATTAGTAATTATTAATTAAATTTAAATTTAGAATTTAAAATTGAATATTAAGGGATAGTGAAAGCTATTTCTAATTGACTATAGATATTTTAAATAATATATTTTTCTCTTATACAACAGGGGTGTCCCCGCGACCCAACCCAATGGCCCAGCAACCTACATCTTGGGTACCTGAGGCGAGCTAGGGCAATACTAGTCCCCTACAGGTGAGATCCCCTGCCCGCAAGAAGTCCCACCTCTTAAACCTATTTTAAATAATATCTTAAAATTATAAATATTTTTCTTAAATATTTCTAGAAAGTTACAATGTTGTCTACCGAATAATGAATGCAAAATCCCACCAAAATTTCTCAAGGTATAGTTAGATATACTTATTTTATTAGAAAATTAAATATTACTTATTGTTAGAAAAATAAAATATTTGGAGAGTAATCCCACAATGGTGTGTCCCATTTTTTGATATAAGAAGAATGTTCAAACCAATATTTTTAACCAAATTCTCACTTTTGACCACTTATTAGCAAGTGAATTGTTAGTGTGAATAATTAATCTATTCCCTATACTTAAGTGTACTTAGGTTGATGAGGTCAGACAACATCTTGTCTAACTAAATGTGCAACCTTTAAGTCTCTTGAGGTTACCAAGTTGTTTGGCTAACCTCAAACACATACTTTTTAAGGTTGGAAGACTATCCATCTCACCTCAAATGTCACTCAACACTTGGCACACAAGGTTGATGACTTGGTCATAGAGGTTGTTGGTTTGCACACTCCAAGTGTTCCCAAGGTTGACACTTATAGGACACTTTTCTACTCATTTGTGCCACATTATGGGATACTCGTCAATCCACCTCATAGGTGGATTGCTTCATCGTTGCCTACATATGCAAGACTTTGTACTCATTGTTATTTGGGTCATTTAAATACAAACATTGCATTGTTCATTTGTGTTTGTTATCTTATCTCCTAGATTCTCCTAATTCTAATATGATATCAGAGCTTAGGGGAGATAGTGTAAGCTATAGGTGAACCAATTTGTTGTATTTAGTAGGCAATTTTTGAATTTAGAGGGTGCCTCTCACATCTGCAGCACAGAATTGAGGAAATCCCCTCACGCCATCCCCATTTTTGGGGCTCCATAGGCATCCATAGGCGACCATTGTCTCAGGAGGGAAATCATGATATCTCTGCAACCCATTGTTATTGCTACCCTTGCAATCTTTTTGCAGCTTCAACCTTTGCTTTGAAGGTGTGATTTAGGGCTAGTTTAGGTCCATTTGTGTAGATTTGTGCTCAGACAGAGAGCCCTACGTTTCATTTTGTAGGGCATTTCAATATTTGGAGGGAGCGATTAATCATTGCAAGTCATGTATTTTCCTGTGTTTGGGCCGCAAAACCTTTGTTGCCAGACACGATTTGTTGGTGGAGCCGAGAGACCTCTATTTTATCTCGTGAATTATTCACAGCCCGTGGTGGGATATGATTTGTAGCCCGTGGTGGATAATTTAAAACCTCTGCTTGCGTTTTAAATCTGCATGAGCGTGATATATTTTCGTCTGCGCAGAGAGGGATGAAGGTCTATTAAAGTCTCGGCATCAAATCGGCATTCCATTTTCAGAGGGCTTGGCCTTCGATTTACATAGGTCGTGTGGCTTTTTTAATCGCAGCTCAGATAATTGGCATGGGCGATTTTCCTCTGGCACCCTCGATTTACCCCCTGCAGGTCGTAATTCAATTGTCGACTGTGATTCTCCTAGTCATGCCCTGCACACAATTATTGTGCTTTCTCCAAATATTTTTTGGCATGATGCATGATGTGCAAAGCAAGGCACCGTCATTGAAACCAGCATTGGAGTGCAGAAGGAGAGGTCGAATGGATGTTGCAATGACAACCATGTGTTTGGGTGATTGACTCTTGAAGACTTGTGAAGGATCACAGAGTAGACTGGCCATTTCAGCTTGTTGATCAACTGCCTAAAGGCATATTGTAGATGTATTGAATCTCTTCACACTCATTTCCACATTGTGATCATCTACAAACATTTGCAGGCACATGGATAACGCGAAGACCAGCGGGAAGATCACTTCTGTGTGCTGGAATCGCTGAGTGATCTGGTGACTGTGTGTTGATTACATGGTGATTATGGTAGCCTGAATTTCCTGTGATTCATTGGCACTCAGCCTCATTTAGATAGATCTCTCACACCTCTTTGCAGAGGCCTTTTCCACATCTTTAGTGCATTAACCGTAGTCAAAGTCTTATCTTCTGACAAAGCTAACTGGCTCTTCATAATCTTATCGACCTGCACGGAAATTTTCACCTACATCTTGTAGCTGGGCGTTGAAATCTTAGATCTGTGCAGAGGATAGAAGAGCCACAGTTTTTTTTTTTCAAGGATTTTGCTGTTTGGGTGCTTGGAAAAGGTCATAGAAATGGTGCGGCTATTCTGGCTATGTCGTAGTTTGCTTGTGATTCTCTTGCATGGCATAATCCGCCCTCATTACCAGTAGCTTCTATATCTACAATTTTGGCGTGGAAGATTATTGCTTCCACATGGCACCACACTCCAAAATTGGCATCTCCGTTTCCTTTTCAAAGACTCCCACACACCTGTTAGAAATATTTATTACCCGACCCCCTTTCTTTTCTCACGTCAACTCCCCTGCTGTCACCAATCTGTCAAGAGCTTTCAACGGCGGTTTCTTTTTGGGGATTTTTCATCCCTATCATGCTCTTGACTGCACATAATTTATTGTGGTAGATAATTTTGAATTTGCAGAATTTATTGTGTTAGGTGATTTTGAATTCTGAGATGGAATCTTGAATGAATAAAAATAGAATGAATGTAACAGTTAGATTTAGTCTGGCAATAGAATATTGGTAGAAGATTTTTTGCAAGTGATTTGCAAGAAAGTGAAGTTGCAGCAGCAACAGAGAATGCTTTATGAGTGAAGTGCGGAATGTTTGCAGATAGCTCCAGATTGTTTTGTACGTGTGCAGGGAGCAGCAGATAGCTCCGGATTGCTCAGTGTTTGTAGGGAGCAGCAAATAGCTCCAAATTGTTCAGTGTAGGAAGAAGTAAAGTGAGCTCTGAGAAGCTCCTGATTGTTCAGTGTTTTGTGTGTGTGCTTCTCCTACATGGCATAATCCACCCTCATTACCAGTAGCTTCTATATCTCCATTTCTTTTTCAAAGACTCTCACACGCCACCACTTCCTTTGAATTGATTTTTGACCTCAACACTTGGCGTGATAATTTAGTTTTTTGTTATGCTATTGCTACATTTGTTGTTAAGCATTTAACTCTAATAGTTAGCATTTAATTCTTATTAGTTAACAATTATGCTAATGTAATCTCATCATTCCTTATAAAGGGTTTTTTTTTTTGGGTCGGGGGGGCATAGTTAAAAAATTGTAAAAGAGGAGTCCATTTTTTCTTTTACAATAATTGTGGCAAAGCGGGAGTGATAAGGGGAGGTGTTTATAGGGAGGTTTTAATTTTTTTTCCTTAGTTAAAAATTTGTAAAAGAGATCTCACTTTTCTCTTTTGTAATGAATTTGGCAAAAGGGGGTTTCATCATAATAGGGGTTGTAATGTTATGTTTTTTTGTCTTTTATTGAGGTTTGCAAAACATAAACTAATATGTGTTTGCCTCATGTATAATAAAATTTGAAGAACATGTAACAACAATAAGGTTATAAACGCACTCATATAAAGTGCCACAAAACTGAATATGTGTTCCACATGGAGGCAACTTGGGAAATTATTATACTTGCACTAAATTTTAAAGTGTAATGGGGGATTGTTCCATCATAACATGGATTTTTGTGATTCTCACCTCATGTGAGTGTGTCTTGGGGCACGACACACCTTATACATCTCTACATTCCTTACACACTTTCCATCTTAGATTTTTTTCTTTTTCTCTTAGCATTAAGGGGGGACTAAGATGTGTTATGCTAATGTTTCTTTCAATCAAGCAATGTAAAAGAATCTTCTTTTTGGAAGGCCTCATGAACCTTCTATCTTGATCTCTCGTATGAGGAATTAATTCAGTGGATCACATTTTGAGATTTGAATACTCCTTATCACAATACTATATGTATTATCAGCTTCACAAATTTTGATAAACTTTGTGTACATTGGTTGAGAAGTGTTCATCAGTTCACTCATGTAGTGTTTTGTATCTCACATCTTGATCCACATTTCTTGGAGATTTGTTGATTCTAGTAGAAACAAGTTCATTATTGATAGAGTTTATAACTTTGACATGCTTCAAGAGTTCTTCATCATCATGTTCCTATCATCAAGGGACATGTTTTCAAAAGGTCTTAAATCCTTCTAATTCTCTTTTCTGGAGAGGATTTTTGTTCCCACTCGGTTCTCTTTTTCCTCCTTTTATGAGATAATGCATTGTACATGGGTGCCTAACATGGCCTCTAGTCAGGACCCATTTCTATCTAATTATACTTTTGTGATCTCTAGAAGTATCACTTAAGGGGGGGTGTTAGTGTGAATAATTCATCTATTCACTATACTTAAGTGTACTTAAGTTGATGAGGTTAGACAACATCTTGTCTAACCGAATGTACAACGTTTAAGTCTCTTTAGGTTACGAAGTTGTTTCCAAGGTTAACCTCATGCACATACCTTTGAGGTTAGAAGAATTTCCATCTCACCTCAAATGTCACTCAACACTTGGCACACAAGGTTGATGACTTGGACATAGAGGTTGTTGGTTTGCATGTACTCCAAGTGTTCCTAAGGTTGACACCTATAGGAGACTTGTCTACATATTTATGCCACATTATGGGGCACTTGTCAATCCACCTCATATGTGGATTGCTTCATCCTCGCCTATACATATGAGGCTTTGTACTCATTGTAATTTGGGTCATCTAAATATATATCTTTGCATTGTTCATTTGTGCTTGTTATCTTATCTCCTAGATTCTCCCAATTCTAATACGAACTATTAAGAATTTGAAAATAATACGAACTAATAATTTTTTAGATTTTGTGCAAATTTTAATTAATCTTAAAAATTTAAACAAGAATATTCTTTTTAATATTTTTTTATAGTTTATAGTATCTTTAATACTTGATATTTATTCCATATAATGTATAGTTTCTCTAGAAATAAGATAAATTTATAATTTATTAAATATGGATCATTAGCACTGATACTAGAGCATGCATATTTTTTATAATATTTATTACATATTTTATTTATTATTATTTTTTATTTAGATTAATTATAATTTAGAGTCATCTTAATCCAAAAGCATTTTTTGTAATATATTTTTTTAAGCAACAACATCAATATGGAGCCCACACATTTTCTTTTGAAATTTAATTGTTGTAATTTTTCTTATTTTTACATGTGTATAAAGCATAGAGCTTTATTTTTGGTAAAAAAATCTATGTTCACTAGAAAGCAAAAAATAAATATGAATATTTAATAAAATATATTAGAAACTCTATTTTTGAAAAATATTACTTAAAGCATTATGATCTTCCACAATTTCATGTTATGGTGACTCTATTTGATGGCCCAACCCTTGCTTCAAAACTTTATTTCTTACTCTACAAGAAATAGGATGATGACATCAATAAAAAAACAAACAAATGCACCTTCTTT
>VDFB02281406.1:0-229380 GCA_007258455.2 Sequoia sempervirens | reverse complement strand
TCATTACACAATCAAATCCCTTTTTCCTACCATATAGCTCAGAAACCACTACTTTAAATTTATACATATCACTTTCATCTTCAACATATTTAAGTTGCATCATGACATATTTAAGTTGGAATTTTTATCTACTAATTTGACCAAATAAAAAATTAAAAACTTTAAAAAAAAAAAACATCAACCATTTTTTTTTAAATCTTAGTTTACCCATCACACTCCTAAAGGTGAATTGCTAAGTGGTAAAAATAAATAAAATTTAAAATTAAAATTTAAAAAAATATAAATAAATAAATAAATAAAAACTGTAAAACAACTGGATTAAATCAGTGATAAACCATACATCTTCTACGAAGGACTAATCATATTTTAGATAACTTAAAGTGGGATCAATTTTTAATATGGCCATACGATCGTAAAGATCCTCTCCTCGTTTCCAAATTTTTTTCCTCAAAATGTTTTCAGATCCAGCATGTCCTCGGAAGGGCAGAGGGAGGCCCCGAAGCTGTGCATATAGATATTCCAGCTAGTATTAGTTGCACGTACGGCAGATCTTCACTGCCATAGCAACAATCCTTTCGCCCTCCAAAGTTGTGTTTTAAAAAAATGCGATTTATCTCTTACAGAATTTTAACCGATTGGCAATGCGATACAAGAAGGTTTGTCGACCCACACGGCTATCCAGGAAGGAGACCCTGCCATTACTATATTAATATTTGAGTAATATAAATCCACGGTAGCTTATTTCCCAGTATTTTCATCAACTTTAATGGTCGATTACCATCCATGTCGACAAACCCACACCTCTCATTATTTTAATAACTTGTCTCTAATGTCGGAAGAGCTATTGTCGTCTTCAAATTTGGTGATCAGAGAAGCCTGTAATATAATATCTTAGTCACTGCCGTGCAGATGTTATTATAGAGGCTGTTTTTTAGACATACGTATACATTCCATTTTTTTCATTCACTGAATGAGGTCAATGTCGGCGGACTTCGTGTTGTAACGCACAAAGCACAAAACAATGTTTGATCTTTACTTGTTTATTTCTTTAAAATTTATATGAACGCTGGTTCGATCTTTGTTTGTTTAAAAATCATATGAACTCTAATTTAAAATTGGCCTCAAAGTCCGATGGCACGAATGAAGATGTTTGAGCTCAAAAAACTCTACCCCACTGTCGGCGTGATCTCAACCCTTGCCAACTATTAATTGGATTGTTAATAATAATTAATTACAGTGGCCCCCAATTCCACCCAAGTACCAGCGTGATATGCGAATCCACTCTACCTTGTTTACAATAATATGCTACAGTGAATTCCCATATATGGCTCGATCATATCACCTAATTTGGATTGGGACGTGAAAGGTTGCGTTAAACAAACCATTCAGAGAAGGCAGTGGGACTGGGAATTTTATCTATAAATACATATCCAGCTCTGCCTGTATCCCTCACTACACGCCTCTGCATTCGAATATAGTCTACTTTTTTAATCGATAATCCTCACTGCCTTGCACAGAGCACGAATGGCAATTGTTATCTTGCCAATCATGGCCGAAGGGGAATTTAAATCAGCTAGCTCGAATAATGGGATAGTTGTGAATGTCGAAAATAATCTGAGCAAAGTGCTGCACATGAGTTCGGGTAGCGGAGAGAGTAGCTACGCTGAAAACTCGAGCAGGCAGAGCTCCGTCTTCAAATCTATGCAGCCTGCCTTCCACAGCCTAATTCAATCTCTCCCCATTCAAAATCCCAGCGGTTTACTGCGAATCACAGACTTGGGCTGCGCCACCGGGATGAACACCGTTTCTGAAGTGGATTTTGTGGTGACGACCATTAAAAAGTTGTGCTCTCAGCGGGGTCTGTCGATTCCCCAGCTGCAGGTGTTTTTTAACGACCTACCTTGTAACGATTTTAATGGGTTGTTCATGCTGTTGAACTCGTTGAAGCCCGATTACATGGCAGCGGGAGTGCCCGGAACCTTCTACCAAGCCCTGTTTCCCCATGGCAGCATCCACATCTGCTTCTCTATTATGGCATTGCATTGGCTTTCGCAAGTAATTCAAGTGGGAGAAAGTTTATGTTACTGATTTCTCTGGGTTTCGATGTTCTGAACTAGTTTGGTGTAATTGCAGGTTCCCGAAGGCGTAGGCAATGAGGGGTCGCGTGTGTACAACAGAGGAAAAGTTTGGATTAATGGGGGCAGCGCACAAGTGGCGAGAGCATACGCAGAGCAGTCGCAGAGTGATCTGCGTGGATTCTTTCAATGGCGAGGAGAGGAAATGGAAAGTGGGGGCGTGATGTTCATATGCGCAATGGGACGTCCCAATGGAGTGAGTGCAGAGCACCAGATCACATCAGAGGGTGAATACTGTGGCCGCGACTTCGAAGCAGCTTGGGACGACCTTATTTCAGAGGTAATCAATACAAATTTATTTATGGATAAGAATCCGAATTAGTGATCAATATAATTTCAGCATTCAACTGTCTCTGCATTTATTTTTAAAATTTGATTCGAACTACAATTAAATGCCTGGATAATTTGATGTACTGCATGAGTACATATGGTATTCAAATCTAAGTTTAACTTGAAGAGTATTGAAATTTGTTGCTTGTTTTAATAGGGAATAGTCAAGGCTGAGACGAGAGACAATTTCAATCTGCCATGGTATTTCCCCAGTGCGGACGAAATGAGAGAGGCTGTCGAAGCGTCGGGTGCGTTCGAGATTGTGAAGTTGGACGTGTCCAGTGGAGTGTGTTGTATGGGGGAAACAGAATTTGAGGAATGGGTGAGTGATGTGGAGTCTTTTGGGAAGAAGAAGGCAAGGCTGGTGAGGAGCTTTGTGGGAAGCCTTGTGGAAGATGCAATTGGAGTCGAGAATTGCAGTGCACTGTTTGAGAGAATGGAAAGGAGGTCCAGTGAATTGTTGGAGAAGGGCCTTCTCCATCCTTCCAGATTTGTTCCTTGCGTTGTAGCTGGTCTCGTTAGAAAATGAATACAATGTGTTCTCACTTCTTAAATTCCTCCCACTTTTGTTATTGTAAAGTAAAAAATTTCACGATGCTTTGTTCCACCATACATTTTTAGACGTAAAGTTGTGGTGCCTAAGGATATGTTGGCAAAACTTCCTTTCCCTTAATACATAATTCATTTATAAATGAATAGTCCTTTGTCAATGAGTAGTTCTAGTCTTACGTAAAAATATCAAATAAAATTTGATTAATACAATTAAATATCAACAAAGGAATTGCTATTCAATTGTTATTATAAATTAAATGAATAGTTTTTTTTCTTAAGTATATCTTATTCTTATGTGAAATTCTCGAATAAGATTAATTAGTCATATATTACATTATTACAATTAAGTTATCATATATTCTTAGTTAACATGAATTGTCACTCCATTATTATTATAAATTAGATGAATAGTCCTTTGTCCATGAATACATCTTAATCTTATATGAAAATATCAAATAAAATTGATTAATCATGGATTACATTAACACAACTAACTTATCATCTAGTCTTAATTAACATTAATTGTCATTCAATTTCTAAATTATAAATTAAATGAACAATCATTTTTTCATGAATACATTCTAGTTTTGTTTGAAAACATTAAATAAAATTGATTGATGATGCATTACATTAACACAAGTAACTTATAAACTAGTCTTAATTAACATGAATTATAACTCAATTTCTATTATTAATTGAAGGAATAGCCTATTTTCCATAGGTAAATCTTATTCTTAAGGGGAAATATTGAATAAAATTGATTGACCATGCATTACATTAACACAACTGACTTATTGTCTAGACTTAATTAACATGAATTGTCGTTGAATTTCTTTTATAAATTAAATGAATAATCTTTTTTCCATGAATACATCTTGTTCTTAGGTGAAAAGACATAATAAAATTGATTGGTCATGCATTACATTAACCAATTAACTCATCATCTAGTCTTAATTAATATGAATTGTCATTCAATTCATGTTATAAATTAAATGAAAATTTAAGAAAGAAAAAGTAAAATATGATACAAATTAAAAAATATAATAAAAATTAGAAAATACTAATATTCTTGAGATTACTTTAAGGTAGTAGTTATTCTTGTAACATAATATGTATCATTTACTTTCAAATAAATGTGAGACACAATATTGAGTAGCATCATGCCCATACATCAAAGTTAGTTAAGACGTGCTAATAGAATATAGGTCATTGCTTTAATTCACAATTGAATTACAAGATGGTGTATTTTTGTTTTTCCAACAAGGTCAGTGTCTTTTTTCAACAAATTGTTGAAAAATATTCTAACTAATTACCTCACTTGAATTCCATAATGGTATGTTGAAAGACACTAAAATTTTCAACAAGTTTTTTTTACATGATAAGATAGGTATGATATATATTTTTTTTATTATTGGAAAACACCAAACTTCTCAACATTTTTTTACTATTTGGAGGGTTTATCTTCAAAGTTAAATATCATTTACTTTCAAATAAATGTGAGTCATAGCATTGAGTAGCATCACCATCCATACAACAAAGTTGGTTAAAATGTGCTAATAGGGTATAGGTCATTTTTTGAATCACAATTGAATTACAAGATGATGTGTTTTTTTTTCCAACAAGTTCAGTTTCTTATTTTAACAAATTGTTGGAAAATATTATAAGTATTTATCTCAATTGAATATCATAATGGTATGTTGGAAAACACTAAAAAATTTCAACAAGTTTTTCTACATGACAAAATGGACATGATATATATATATTTTCTAAACTTGTCAACAAATTTTTTTTTACACAACAAGATAGACATGATACATACTTTAAAAAAATTTCTGTCGACATTCAAATATCATTTACTTTTAAATAAATATGAAGTATCATTTTGACTATTGCCTCATTTCCTAGATTTTTTGTTCAAATATCTGAAAATCCAAAATGCTCACGGGAAGAAAGCGCCATTTATCTTTCAAAAGTGTTGAACCTTCAGCGAAACTAAGTGAGATTTGTGGGTCCACAAGGCTATAATCGTTAATATATAAACATGCATATAATAAAAATAGAATCCTGGTGTCATCTAACTGGCATTGTTGAAAGTTATTTCTTCCACAGATACGACGAAGTTTCGTTTTGATCAAACGTTCGGCTTCCATGATGTCTGTGATACGTTTGAATGCTTGTCTGTAATGTCGGAGGAGTGATCAATTTAAAATATGAAAGCGACAAAGAACGTGTTGCATTTGATTCGGTAAACCCTAATCCAGCTGGGATATTGTAAACTCGGTCGGTAATTAAAATAGAATCGATCAATATCAATGGTAACAATGTAATTCTATATGAAATTCACTGCTGTATTGTAAAATCCCAGATTATGGGACGTGAGGGAGTCAAAATCCAAAGTCTATTATGGTGAAAAAAAAAAAGGAAAAAAGAAAAAAAAGGCAAAAGACCATTATAATTAGAAATTGGATGTTTTATAGTTTGAAATGGAGAATTGTGTGATTTAAATTTGATGTTTTCTCATGATGAATGATACTTTAATGATTATTAGTTAGATTGTAATTAGATATTATTAAAATTAAAATGAAAAAAAATTAGAGTTTATATGATTTTGGTGGTTGATAAAATTGTTCATTATTTTGTAATCACTTAAATTTGGATGCGTTGACAATAGAATGATGAGATTTGAATTAGTCATCTTCATATTTTAGTAGAGGATGTGATCTTAAAATAAAATGACTATGATCTTAATCATGAGCTGTGTAAAAGAAGAGATTCAATATTAATAGAAAATATTTCCCTAGATGATATCTTATGTAAGTAAAATTGAGTGGTATTAAGGAGCATCATGTAGTTTTCAATGCAAGATTTGGTGCTATTCCCTTAAATGCGTGCACTGATCTCATAAATCAACAAAAGAAAACCAAAATTGAAAACAAAACACACTACAATATTGATCTAGAACATGCACCATTTTTTTGAAAAACAAACCACCTACTCCTAAATAATTTTATATTCAATTATTTTATTCATTCTCCTATTAAATAATTAACTTGAGAAGGGAATGAACTTCCAAGCTCTTTGTGGATTTTCCAACCTCCATTTTGACCTATTAGATTTTATATATCGAATGAAACCTTGATGGTGCTGAAAAATATAATCCATATGTTTGAGAATATAACCTTTGAAATACACACATAAAAATAAGTAGTTATGCATTCCATAATCAACAAGAACAAATATTATGTTCCCATTAAACATTTAAACAATTTTAAACAAGAGTGAGATTTGACCACTAATACACCCAAAACAAAATGAAGTCTTATCACACCATTTTTTAATAATATGGCTCAATACTTAAGATTAATATGTTCAAAGGATATAACATGACTCAAATCTTTATAGAACTTCAATCTAACATATATGGAGTGAATGTACTAAAAAGTTTAATCTACTACTGATCCCACTATCCACTGTAAAGGATTTTATAAATGACAATAAAGGAAATTTCTTTTAATGTCTTGTATTTTAGGTTCACTAAATCCCTAATTCCTTGATAATTATTTCATTGTGAAAGAAATATGCAATAATCAAAGAATAAAAGTACAAGTAGCTTTATCTAAGAATATGGCTACAAGATTTAAAATAAATATAAATTCCTCATTCTATTTTATCATTATTGTAGAATCAACATTCAAAACAAATAAACATTCTTCTAACTATTGGATTTATTAAAAAAATCAATCTTAGGTAGAAAGGATGATTTTCGCGTCCCTCTTTAATTAAAAAACACTTCCCTATTCCTTAATATCCTCAAAATATTTTTTTTGTTATAATTTCAAAATAAAATTGGGGAATTTTTTTTTTATTACATTTGTTGTTAAAATTTGATCTTTGCTTAAGGTATACTTGTAGATCTATATGATGCATCAATATTCAATCAATATTAATGGATATAAAATATTAATAATAAGTTATGCTAGATATTTTAAAAAATATACTAATTATATACCATCTTCCCATTGTCTTTATCTACTGTGATACTACTATAGAATCTAAGAATAAATACACAGAAAATAACAATATTTAATATATCTAATGACATAAACAAACATACATAAATAATTATCATATAGGTTAAAGTTACATAATCAAATATGAGCTTATAAAATTGTTAGTGTATATATTAAATACACTTAGGCTTTAAACCTAGTTAGGCTTTAGAGCTTTTGACTCGCTTTTGACACACCTTGCTACTTTTTTGTAGGTAACTTGCCACCACTCCTTGAGTGAGGAGTCATATCCTTGTTTCATGGAGAGCAAGTACCTCCTTCATGCCTATTTATGTATGCCTCATTGATATAATTCATTAATTAATTTTATGCATAGTTTGTGCTTGTTATATGTATCTCTGTGATTTCCAAGTTTCTACAAACTCCATATCTTTTTAATTACTTGGGTAATTACCAACTTCCCATCAGTAACTAAAAATGTCCCAATTTTTTAACCAAAATCAATAAATCTAACACAACATTATTAAATAAATATATTATAACACTTTGGATCATAAATCTAATAGTTTAAAATCCTTTATATAAACACAATAAATTTTACGCATAATTTCATTGGTAAGGTTGATAAAATATTTTATCTAAATATTTTTTTGCTATAAATATATATAAACAACCACTATAACCTATATTAAATACAAAAATAAAAATAATCTTAAGTTTACCCTATTATGATTTCCAAGATCGTAAAGTAAAACCATAAGCTTCCACAAAATACATGGACACAAATAATCCTAATTGATATTATCAAAGAATTGATATAAGAGACAATTTGGATGTACAGAGTATTCTTGCTTATATACGCAAGGTGGTGAAGTTAGGCAAGTCAAATACAATTACTAACTACCCCTCCAATGATGGAACACTTCTTAACTCACATGACAAGTGTTCTATGATTGGAAAACACATACATGCAAGAGGTGCCTCACAAAGTGAGAATAAATGTCTCAACCACATGAGGTGAGATAAAGCTCTAAAATAGCCTAAGTAAGCTTAAGAAAATGTGAATCATACGAGCTCTCTAAGTAAGTTAATAGCTAACTAATTTGATAAAGTCACTATTTACACCAACACCCCCCCATAAGTACAACATAGGGAGTAATATATGCAAGATGATGAATCTCGGCTACTATTCCATGTTAGGTACTCATGTACAAATTTATAATAAAGTGGAGTAAAGAATAAAAATCCAATGGGATATAAAAATCCCTCTCCAAAAGAGAAATTATGTAAATGTAGTGAAATGTAAAAGTGAAGAAGATAAGTGATCTATGAAGGACTCACAATGACCCCCCAAGGACTACATATTTCACAAAGTAAAATAATTTTCCCCCCATAAGAGAGAAAAGAGAGACTATGTAGCTACCCACAAATAAGATGATTTTTCTAAATGTTGATCAAATGCTCCAACTAATGTCCTACTAGAAAGAATCGTTGGATTCTCTCTATGAAGTGTCTCTAGAACCTCATGTAGTAAGAGCTACTTGAGAACCAAATAATTGTCAAAGGAGTAAGATGATTGTATTGTAATAATCTCTAGATGCTCTTAGTGAATCATCTCTAAACTTTGATGTAGAAAGAACTACCATAAAAAGAAGACTAATGTACTCATTAGTGTCTTACAAATCTACAATGTGAAAGATGATATCATGGAGCACAAGATTATTGAAGTTCTCAAGGAAAAAACTTTGGATTTATATGTAGCAATAGGTGATGGGATTGCAATGCATGTCAATGGACTACTTTATTCGTCTCCAAATGATGGTGTCTCACAAGATGTTTGAGTGATACCATATGATGTTTTTGTATAGGAAGAAAAATATTAAGAGAAGTAAGGAAGTACACAAGGCACAACTCATGGAAGTTCTCAAAGGCATGACACAAGATACACTTCTTAATGTAATTAGATTCTCATAATTGAAAATGTGGAAAGAAGTGTGAAAGTGTTCTAGACACAACTCAAAACACCCTTCCTAAAAGAGTAGTTCCAAATGAAATGAGTTAAGAGAAGTTTGGAAGTGCTCACAGCATAACTCATAAATTTCTTAGAGGCACAATGATAATGAAAACCCCCCTAATTATTTTAATCCCTCCTGAATTGGAACTTTATATGTTTTAGTTCATATAAAAATTTCAATGGAACAGATAATGAGACTTTATAATTGAGTGTGATATTATTCACAATGAGATGGGGAAATGATATTCACTTTAAGAAAAGCAATAGTCCATTTGAGTAGCTAATTAAAAGTTACAATAATTCTATTTACCTGATTTGCACTTAGAAACTTAAAGTTTTCTTATTAAATAAGGAGATAAAATATGTATTAAACAACACAATTTTCACATCATCTCAAAGCTAAAGTCTTCAAAATGGAACAAGATTTCCATCAACTATTCACAATCAAATTTTTGACTTACTATTTGAAAGTTATGTCAAAATGAAAAAGGCACCCCCCTTTGCAAGGCATATTAAGAATTTATTTAAACTACTAGTCATTAAAATTTGACACTATAAGGTACAAGCTTTAAAAATTGAGAGTCTTGCATGGAGTAAAAGTGATCTAAAAAGCCATGTGGAAGAAGGTTTTGATCATATCTTTAAAGATTCTATGAATTTTAGGATTAGGATGAGCTCGTAGACTTGTTAGAGGGATTTAGGCCCATGTGGGTGGATTGAATAGGTCGTGTAGCTCAGATCATGGAACATCAATGAGCTTCTCTTATTGTTTCTGAAGCTCTACAAATCTGCAAACACTTAAACCTCAATTACACATTAAATAATGGGTTCGTCCAAGCCATGCATATCTATAAGTGCTCCTATGGAATAATAAATCATGCTTTATAAAAAAATAAATTACAAACATGAAAGAAGAAAACATGATCTATCTCCATTCCCTATTGGATTGGTGTCAATTGTGCAAATGACCAACCCTTGATAATGCTAATGATGAGGATGCAATGGAAAAAATCAGTTCTCCATGTGAAGAGAGTGACTTTGGATAAGCTTTGTAGATGGATTTGTTGAAGAATGAAGCCCTCATTTATAGATTTTCAAATGCTAAGAGTGTTTAAAATAGAGAAATGTGGGATAATGATTTGGCCAATGAGATGGAGCCACTTATCAACTTGTGAGTGGTTGATGCATGTGCAAGTTTTGGTCAATGTGCCCAAGAGGGGCAGATTCAAATTTGAATTTGATAGTTAATGTTGAGTTTGACCTTTGCAAGGGACATGTAAGAGACATGTAAGACCTATTAAATTATGCCTTGTTGGATGTACATTTCAACTTGCTTTTGAATTCAAACTTGAGGGAATATTTCTCAAAGATGCCATGTTGATGAAAATTGCTGATTTTATAAATGAATTAAAATGATTTATTGGTGCAAGTGGGAAAAGCTAGAGGATGTGATGGGTGGTTAGGTTAGGTTAATTAGGATTATATTAGCTTAGGTGATGATTAGTTGATTTTGATGCATTTGACTTGAATATTTGGATTTATTTAAATCAAAAAGGGATGGAATATGCATTTGAAGATTTAATTAAATAAAGTTTGGTTTACTTAATTAAAAGGTTGATGTGAGACTTTTATTTATTTAATTTAAATGAATAATCTTAGGAATGAATTAAATAGCCCTCATTTACTTGGTGAATGGATTTGATGAGCTTGATTAATTTAATGAATGGATGAATATGAACTAAGTGCATAATGTTAAATTTGCATGTCTACATTTTGCCCCTCTTTGAAGCAATGTACTTGTTGCATTGGTTCAAAGAATAAACTTTCCACAAACAAAATTTAATTTTTTTATGATTTTATCGGTTGCCCCAGCGGAAAGAAGTACACTAGTACATTGCCCCCTCGAGAGATCGAGCAAAAAGATTCCATTTGAGGGTCGATCTCACGATAAAGAGGTTTAAAATGGATGGTTATGGATGATAATGCAAATGAGGTGATTTTAAGATGCTTAGAATAACAAATCTATATTATCGTAAACAACTTAAATGATGATATGATGTGAGATGGATGAGATTAATGATGTGATATGCTATGATTATGCAAATGTATGATTTATGCAAATATATCATTTATGAGATGCTTAGGATAACATATCTATATTATGATGATGAACATGCATGTGGGATGATATGTAGAATATTGATGGTTTGTGGATGCATGATGGATGCACAGGATGGATGTAGGATGGATGCATGATGGATGCATTGGTGATGTTATGTTAGCGCGGAGAGAAGAAAGAAGAAATGAGATGATGACAAGAGGATCCAACAAGTCCATGATATGACGAGACTTTATTAGAGATGATGACGATGATAGATGATTATGATAGATGATGTTTCACTTATCAAGGATTGGGATTTTAAAAGGGCTACTTACCTTATGTTTGATTACACATGTAGATATGATGCATCAAGGTATAAAGAACTAGGATGGCATTGTACCTAGTGTGATGGAATTTGACTCAACAAATAGATAGGAGTATTCTTGTTCACAATTGACATATGGAAACCTTGCTAGGACGTACCTAACAAAGAAAGTATTCACCAAGTTATATTACAAGAACTTCCAACAAGCATAGCAAAAAAAAGATAATGATCGTTGCCCCATTCCTATCTCTCTAAATCCTTCATTCGGATATCATCGAGAGGTCCTAGGAATGAGCGCAGTAAGATAAATCAAAAGAAAAGATCAAGTACGCAAACAATCCAATGTTCTTCATACCTTGAGCCAAAGGGATGTGTTTTGATAGGATAAGAATCCAAGTGATATCCAAAATGATGCCCATTGTCGGAATGATATATCCTAGGACATGCATTATGTAGGATGATGATGGTTTGATAAGTTGATTGATAGGATATTGATATAAGGTTGACTGACATGTTTGAAAATAATCAAGAGTTTGATTTTGCATTTAAAATTTTGTGGCTTCAATTTTGATTTTATGTTTGAAGCTTTCTTTTGTTGATTGTTGTGGTTTTCTCTGTTTATTTTGCCAAAGGATGAAAGTAACGATCAGTTTATTATGGATGATTGATTATTGCGAGTGAAAGTGAGATGAGATGGATTGATTTTTTCAAATATTTGGATGTTTTTGATGTTTTTCAATGTTTTGAGACTGTTTTTGGTATTTTTTGAGATTTTTTGAATGTTTTGATTTTTCATTTTTCTAAATGTTTAGGGTTTTCTGAGATTTTATGAATGTTTTTGGATTTTGTGTCTCGAGGGCTAATGAAAGATTAGCCTTGCCTACGTTTAAGCTCAGAGACGATGTAGTTCGGATTTCCATGTTTTGACATTTTCTGTTTTCTACTTGTTTTTTGGATTTTAATATGTTTTGAATGTTTTTGGATTTTTTGAATTTCTAATGTTTTTGGATTTTCGCATGATTTTGACGATTTATGTTTTCTACTTGTTTTTGGATTTTAATATGTTTTGAATGTTTTTGGATTTTTTGAATTTCTGATGTTTTTGGATTTTCGCATGATTTTGACGATTTGGATATGGATATGTGTGATGATACCAGTGCTCCATTTGGAGATATTGCTAAAAACTAAGCTAAGGTTGATTGATTGGATCGATGGATTGATGATGATAACATTGTTGAGGATACACAACAATGCAAGGATAGTGTTAAGCAACACAAGGATTGAGATGTTGATGGGATTGATGATGATAACACTATTGAGGATGCACAACAATGCAAGGATAGTGTTAAGAAACACAAGGATTAGGATGGATATCCCAAGATGATGGATTGATTGGATTTTGATCGATCAGGATTAATGAAGCTTGATTTCAAACAAAAGATGTTTTGAATGAGTTGATGTGACATTTGAAGTGTATGTTAGATACAAATGATAGTGATTGTTTGGATTGATGTTCGATGAAAGATGAAGCTTGATAAGGAACATTTGCTCGTCAAAATATGCCATGGGCTAGTGATTTGGATTCTAGATCACAAATGCTTTGACCACTTTGATTTCATGTTTTCCAATGTTCGGATCACCACATAAGTTGGAGGATATGGATCAAGATTTATTCCTAAAGCGAGATCTAAATATCTTCCCCCAATGTCTAGCAATGTATGGAATGCGATGTGTGGATGCTCGGATAAGTGTATGGATGGATGGATATGGTAAGCATGCAAAGGATGCCAAGGATTATCTTGTGATAAGATAAGGTGTTTAAATAAAGAATGCTCATTTGGATAATGTTTCATGGCTCAGATAGCACTGGGGTAGGATAGGATCAATGAAAATGACCCATGTCAAGATGTTTACCATAAGCAAGTGTAAAGTGTTTCCCAAAATTTCATCAAGATCAAGATAACTTGGATGATGGATGCAGATAGATGAAAATGGATTGGATAAATGGTTTATGGATGAATGGATTTATTATGGCTGAGATGGATGGAATGCTAGATTTATCACGGATGGGATGAGATGCTTTCATGTGAAATAGCGAACACAGATACTCGATTCTACACATGACACCTATTTTCCAAGTTTTCGTCATGGTACCTGCCCAAAGCGCTACCATAGTGGTTTTCACTAGAGGACGATTTTTTTCTCTTTATTGTTTTCAAATCCTTTTTCTGATTGTTTTGGATTTTCATATTTTTGGTTTTTTTGGTTTTTCTGAAAGATTCATGCTGACCCACCTAGTGGCATCAATGTAGATTCTTTTGTCATAATTTTCCATCGGTATCCTGCCTGAAGAAGTTGCTTTGCTAAGATGTGTGCACTTGAATGCAACTTTTGAGATTCCTGATCTACTTCGTTGGTGCTGGAGTTGACTCTATCTTGGTGCACACATCATAATAGAGTTCCTTCTGAATCCTTATGATGAAGGGTTGTTGCCAACACATGGTCAATTTGAGAATTGGATATCATGCGTGGAGGCATGGATGGAGTGTGTTTAGGGATAAGAGATGGATTGGTTGACAGTTTGGAACCTTTGTCTCTCCAAACTTGGGAAGATGAACAATGATGGGTGGATACAAAAGTGTGTATGGAATTAGGACCAACTGCTTGATACACTTTGTATGTCGCTTGAAAATCCTCCTTTTTCTTTTGTGGACATCTTTGATGGATACTTTTCCCTTTTTTATTTTTCCCTGTAGTTTCTTTGAATAATGGAGTTTGATAGGCATAATCTTTCTTTGTGTTCTTTGGTATCCATTTGTATTTGATTTGTTCATTATGCTTCCTAGCTTCTTTTTCTTTGATAACGTTCTTCATACTTTGATTCAATTCTTTCTTTTGGCATTGGTCCCAATTCATGGATGGGGTGATGGATGGATGAAGATTCATGACGTGGCTAGTTGTAGTATTGACACTAGTTTCATCATAAGGACTCTTCGTGCTCCCTATGTTGACATTTGCTTGAGACAAAGTTGCCCCTGGGCAGTATTGTGGAAGTAGTACCTTCATGTTTTGATTCCACCTATTCCAAGAGTTCTTGTTTAGAGTGCATTCTCTAATAAATGACCACTGCAGATGATGTTATTTCAATTTGCCGCTCTGCTAACTCTGGATTATATTGTTTTGTCTGACTTGTTTCCTTGAGTGGATAATGTTGGATATCTTTATTCATGATGTCCTTAGTCTGAATTTGCAATATATCTGATATTGTTGTTAACAAATTTGTTTGACTATAGGAATTAGTAACCTACTCTTTTTGTGTAATAATGTCAGGATTAAAGGAATCATGTTTTGAATGAAGATCATTTACATGTCCATCCATAGAAAGCATCTCATGGGTAAATGGAGGAGTATGTGCTACATGGATATGATCATCTTGCATAGATAGGAGAGTGTCCATTAGATTGTTGTAGTATTTTGAAGATACAAATTCTTGATCTTGAATGATTTCAGAGTTGCTTTTGACATGCTTTGGATCAAGTTCTTGACATGGGTTAGTTTCAAAGGATGGATTTCTTACAAAGGGTTCTTGGATTTCGTCATTAGGAATGGGAAGCAACTCAATATCCTCTTGATCTTTGAGTGGAATTAGATCAAGTGTTGAGTTGAGGATTCTTTCAATATCTGTAACCATGAGGTGAAAGGGTGTCAACATGTTTTGGAAAGGATGATTGCTAGACCTTGGTGAAAGATTTTGATCATGCTTTGGGATAAATTCTTGAGATATGTCCTCTAACTCATAAGGTGATGTAGAGACATTTTCAACATGGTCATAGGTCAATGGATCATGCATTATCTCAATAGGATCAAATAATCCTAACACTTCTTGAAATAGATCACTAAAAAGTGGCTCTTGATATATGGTGAGTTGATCATCAGATGGGGTGGAAACATCTTCAAGGTGCTCATCGATGGAGAGATCTTGATCATTTTTTTCAACAATTGTGGATGAGGGACTTCCGATGTCCCCAACCATAGGGTCAAATGATGTTGACATTTCTTGAATTGGATCATTGTCAAGTATTGTTGGTGGATTTTGATCATGATTGAAAGGTGACTCTTGACCTATGTTGATTTGATCTTCGGACGAGATAGAAACATCTTCAATGTGATCTTTGATGGATAGATCTTGATCATTGTTTTCAACAATTGTGGTGGGGAAATTGTCAATGCTATCACCAGTTGTTGAATGTCCATCATTATCCCCAATATTTATCATTTTTTATGTTTGTGCTTGTGTTTGTTGGGTAGCTTGAGAGGCTTGGGCAGCTTGAGAGGCTTGTTGCACTTGTTGAGCTCGTGTTCCTTGTTGCATGGCTAGATATTGTTGGATGGCCTTTTGGTAGGCCTAGTGAGCTTTTAGCGCAATGTTATATTGTATTGCTGCATTTGGTTTTGGTGGTAGTGGTGGTGGATTTGGAATCATGTTGGGTGTAGTGACAAGTGGTTGAGGTACGCTCGGAGCGATCATGGTAGTGAGGGGTTGATACATGATGAGAGTGGTGGTTGGAATGATTGAAGGGATAGTGATGGTTGGAATGACTGAGGTGATAGGTCCTTGGGAGATCGTGTTTTGATTTGTTAGGATTGATGTTGTCATTTGATTAGATAACATCTATTGGTGCGATGTTGATGGTATATTCAAATGATTTGATGTGATGGATCGATTGGTGTTAGGTGGATTGATTTAGATGGAGTGATCGGTGCTAGGTAAAGGGGGAAGCCCTAAACTAAGGAATGATGTTGATATGGGTAATGGTGGTGGAGATGGCTCTTGGCGCAATGACTCAACTATTTTGCTAAGTGTAGCAATTTGATCTCACCAAATTTGATCTTGATTTCAATCTTGAATCCCTTGATATAGTTGATTTGGTTTTTGTTCAATAAGATTTGGGATGCATACTTGTGGTTTTTTAATGGGATCATGGTCAAATTGATTTTGGACAATGTTATGATTTGGGATGATGTTTAGATTTGGCATGATAGGTTGAAATTGACCATTGTTGATGTTGGGAATCACATTGCTTGTTTTAGGTAACTTTGATTTTGTATGGTGTTACCTTGACTTGGATTAATACATAGAGTCATTAACATCTTGTTTGGACTTTGAAGAACATTTGTATGATTTGCAAACATATTTATCCCAAAGTTTTCTGGATTCATATTTGGTAAATTTGTACTTGGTACATTCACATTTGGCATGTTGGGATTTGATGAGATGACATTGTTCGTTTGAAGGCTCATGCATTGATTGTTCGATTGATAGATAAATGTAGTTTTGGATTTAGATCTACCATCAGGAAAGGTGTTCCAACCTTTTGACTAGGCATACTCACATTTGTTGTACTATTGACATTTGTCAAAGGTAATGATCCCATGTACGGTTTGTATAGATGTGAGTGTTGATAATTAATCAGCGTTGTAAGGATTTGATAGCTTAGTTGACTTGGATTACTCATGATGTATGGATCAAGTTTATATTCCATGTTCCTCTTGTGTTTTGACCTTGTTGCAAAAGTGACCTCTAAGGTTCTTAGGACCAATGATGAGATGAAGGATGAAAAGGGGAAATGATATGAGTGTTGAACGTTTAGGGACTTTGGATCAATGCTAGACTTAGGGTTTGATTTTGATTGGTTTGATTTGGGTAATGAACTTGTAAACCCTATGATGTAAGATGTTATCTTAGGATGAACTTGTTCAAAGGATTGCTGATTTAATTAGAGGTATGAGAAAGGATGTGTTCCCATACTCCTAACTAAACAAGGTGATTTTTGGTTTGATGATTTACCCAAGTCTAGAATGATGTTTTCAAAGCTCTAAAGTTGTTTGGTGGGATGGGCTGACAAATTTTTGGGATGGGTGAAATGTTTTATTTGATCCTAAATGAACCTAGGAAGGACTTGTTTACAAGACCAAGATAGTGAAGAACATGCCTTTCTCTAAGAGTAATTCAAAATTAAAAAGACCAATGTTTGCATGAAAACCATATGACCAAAAGATGCCAAGATCATGTGTGGGGTCCAATTGATTCAATCTTTGCTTAATGGATTCTTTTTACCAAAAAAAATCTTGATTAGATTTTGAATCTAGATGTCTAATGTCTCAACTTCCCCCTTATCCTGTAAAGTGTATTATGCGAAAACCAAGGAAATTTGAGGCAAGATTTACCTATTGTTGACCTTAGTAGGAGCAAATTGAGATGAAATCCAAATGCTTAGAAGCCTCTAAGGATAAAATCCCAAGGGCAAGCAATAACATGTGAATTCATTCAAGGATATTTTCTTCTCCTAAAGGGTTTGAGATTTGATGCTCATGTTGAATGTTAGTTTTCCAATGTTTTCAATCAAAGATCACTGTGTTTTTGAATTGACTCGCAAGCAATATAACATCCTAGCTCAATTGGTATGTTTTTCTTGTTGGGATTGCCTCATGCCCTTCATAGTAGAAGAGATGATTTTACATGCAACCAAGGAAAAAATATAAAGGTATGTTAAGAATGAAGTCTTAACCTCTATATTTTAACCAAGATCAGACATGGCAAGTAACTTCTTGGAATCTAAGTTCCAATGCACCACTTTGATAAACTTGTTGGATGGACTGGTTGGCTGCTACAAACAAGGGTTTTAGTTCGTACTTGCCATTTGTGGAGATTGACCCATACGACGAGAGTCCCTTTTCAGATCCATCTTGTTGTAGCCAACTATGTGATATTGGTGTTTAATCCAATACCCACATTTACATCCCAGTTGGAAATACTCTTGGCTTTAGAGTGTTACCAGTTCAGTCATTCCCTTTGGGTGAGTACTTTTTCCCCAAGGCGGGCCCTCTAAGATAGACAAAAGTGAGCAAACATATTCATAGTTCAATCAACCTTCATTCAGAAACATCATAAAGACTTTTGATTCTCAAGATCGTTGTGAAGCACGAGAGAAGCGCATACATCCTTTTTCAATGAAGTTAGTTCAAGTAAGCTCTCACAAAACAAGGTTGCACAAGTTCGTTTTAAATTCACAAAGCAATGATTTTGATTCGTTTGAGAGCACCAAAGTGAGATATGAAAGTTTGCTTTGTTCAATTTATTAACTTCAAACAAAATCTAGTCAATTTGCCTAAAGTTCATTTTATCCCCTTTGTTATGAGAATGGAAGTGTTCTTTTTAGAATCAAAAAATATTTCAGTTGATCTAAAATAGAAAACTAAAGCGTAAAATGGAATCCCTTTAAAGCATTTAAAAACACTTTCTGAATTTCAATTTTGATGCTTAATTCTCTTTAACTCCAAGATTTGGTCAAAGATTGCTTCTAATGCTTCAACGTCTTGAGTTCCTCATTCCACCAAAATTACTTCTCCTTCCTATAAGATAAAAAAGACAATAATGTGAGATCAAGTTACCCAATTAAATTCATTTTTTAAGCATTAACTTAAATGATTTCAAATGATGAAGCATTAGTAAGGATCTTGGTTCCAAAGATTTCAAAACAAATCTTAACCATAAACAAATAGTTTGCTAACAAAGCTCAAAGCTTCTCTTGCCATTAAATTTTAGCAATCTAAGATTTATGTCTTTCAATAATTATCAGATTCTTTAGGCAAAAGATTTTAAATCTATCCACAAAAGCCAATAATTTCAACAATCTTAGTTTAGTAGCCAAACTAAAGTGACATATTAATCAATCACTGATGTTATGGAATTGAAGACAGTTGAGTTGAGAGTAAATGTATTCAAAATATTTGTAGACTCATCAATACAAAACCAATACATCAAGACAAAAAACCAATACAACAGCAATGTATTAGAAGATGCAAACTCTAAATGTTTATTCTCCAATCTGGCAAGCAGATGTTATGCTGAATTGAAACCTCATTGATATGTCCATGGGACTCTCTGAGCTTTTTACTTTTCCCACTTGGTGAGCTGCATCTTGATACAAATGATGATGCCTTTCTCATAGAATAAATGATAATGAAAATACCAGCATGGGAGACCCATCCGCAACTCGCACACAACTCCAATGTTAAGTAATGAGATTGCAGCTGTACATGTCTCCACTGCAAGTTGTCTACCACATTCTTGCAACTTGTGCTTTTAACATTTTAAAGAATCAAATGCATTTGAAATTCCATCAACTAGTCAGCCGCATAAGCAATAACGACCTTAGATTCATATTGGAGCATTTAATATGGACTGCATATTTAGTGTAGATTAAACAAACATCACAACCATACAAATCACAGTCAGATTAAAAACAAGCAGAAGTTAGATAGGTGATGCAAGGAAATTATTTTGGGTGTTTGTACAATTTTTTGACATAAATGACTTTGCAACCTTCAGGCTCTAATCTAGTTGTGCTTTTACTCCATGATGGGAATATGTGGACAAGAAACATAAAGGCTACAACATGAAGGCATGGACATAGTCATTAGGTTTTAATATTCTCTCAAGCTATACATGACAATAGTCACCTCTCACCATCCATTCATAACTCTTAGATGGCATTTTGACACTTTGCTTTTAATAAGGCATGTTGATTTTAATAGAATGCATCAGATTCAACAGTAGAAAAAAAATATTTGATTATCAACCATCAAAATCCTTACGGTGCTTAGATATTGCGAAAGGTGAAGCCGCTAGGAAATCCTCCAAGAAGTAAATCAAATTTTTCTATCCTCACTTGTACTTTAAGAAGAAAATTTGACTATCACAGTGGGCACTAGTGAGAAGACAATGAGGGACACATACAAGTCAGACTCCTATAGTCCTCCATACGAGAATCAATATGCAGAGAATCATTATAGTGATCGTCCTGGGCGAGTTATTTTTTATGATTGAGGTCATTATGATGACAGAAGAAAGAGTTATGATAAAAAATAGAGAAGTCCAGGGTAATGTGAATTAGATAGTAGCAGGAATGATAGCGGTTATCAGGAAAATAGATGATATGAGAATACCTTCAAGACAAATCCATGACAGGACACGAGGCATACAAGGATATGAACAGGAAAAGTTTAAGTCATACCTAAACGTGACAAGCTTAATACTTACCTATGGTCCAGTAATATTAGCTTTGGTGCAACTCATGAAGTTAATACATGCATTCCTTTTCAACCATGTATGCAAAGAATTATTAATCCACATCTTGTTCAACCGACACTTGCATGTTTCTCATTAAGGAATTTAGAGGGGTACTTGTTTGCCTCACCACTAGGCCACCATAATATCCTCAAAAAGATAGGAATGCATATGATCAACACGCCCACAGATGCGAAGGAGTATTAGGATGAATTTTGTCATATCCCAGCTTTGTACCACCATTAGATTTTAGCTCAGCCTATTGGGATCACCTTTAATCACTGTTGGGTGAAGTACAAACAACACATCTTTTCAAACTCCCTTCCAAATTCCAAGTGGTAAGTTCAAACCACTGTGAGCTTATGTCTACACAAAGAAAAGATGAAGTCATCTCCCCTGAGAGTACGTGATGCTGGTTAGATTTGGTCACAAAATGTGTTCATTGACATTTCCTACGTAATTTTTACTCTCAAATATTTACTAATGTGTGTAAAAGACAAACTTCATATTATTCTCGAAATCATTTATCTTGAAATGTTCTCAAGTTAAGATTGTATACGAAGTATTTCATCCTTAATTCTAATGATCATATGATATTGTATAGTTTTACTATTGCAACTCAAGCTACTGCTCTTCTAATGAAAACTAGATTAATATGATGTGTTGTGTAAAACTACTTTCCTGACTTGCTAATACATTAAATGGTCTCTTAGTGCCCAGATAAATGACTTATAGACTGATGCATTGAACATCTACTCGCACTTATCATTTAAAATCTACCTTATCATATGGTTGCTCAACTCTATTTTACTCTTATGAAGGAATAAAGCCTTTTAATGTTAGACTGACGACAAACCAGTGATTAGTCTAAAAACAAAAATCTTGCAAACATTAAGTAAATGTATATCAGAGAAAATATCCAAAACAACCCTCCTTCTAGTGCCATAATGAAGCTCTACAAATCTACAAACACTTAAACCTCAAATACACATTAAATAATGGGTTAGTCCAAGCCGTGCATATCTATAAGTGCTCCTATGGAATAATACATCATGCTTTATAAACAAATCAATTACAAACATGAAAGAAGCAAACATGATCTATCTCTATTCCCTATTGGATTGGTGTCAATTGTGCAAATGACCCTTTCCCAACCCTTGATAATGCTAATGATGAGGATGCAATGGACAAAATCAGTTCTCCATGTGAAGAGAGTAACTTTGCATAAGCTTTGTAGATGGATTTGTTGAAGAATGAAGCCCTCATTTATAGATTTTCAAATGCTAAGAGTGCTCAAAATAGAGAAATGTGGGATAATGATTTGGCCAATGAGATGGAGCCACTTGTCAACTTGTGAGTGGTTGATGCATGTGCAAGTTCTGGTTAATGTGCCCAAGAGGGGGAGATTCAAATTTGAATTTGAGAGTTAATGCTGAGTTTGACCTTTGCAAGGGACATGTAAGAGACATGTAAGACCTATTAAATTCCTTGTTGGATGTACATTTCAACTTGCTTTTGAATTCAAATTTGAGGGAATATTCCTCAAAGATGCCATGTTGATGAAAAATGCTGATTTTATAAATGAATTAAAATGATTTAGTGGTGCAAGTGGGAAAAGCTAGAGGATGTGATGGGTGGTTAGGTTAGGTTAATCAGGATTAGATTAGCTTAGGTGATGATTAGTTGATTTTGACCCATTTGAATTGAATATTTGGATTTATTTAAATAAAAAAGGGATGGAATATGCATTTAAAGATTTAATTAAATAAAGTTTGGTTTATTTAATTAAAAGGTTGATGTGAGACTTTGATTTATTTAATTTAAGTGAATAACCTTAGGAATGAATTAAATAGTCCTGATTTACATGGTGAATGGATTTGATGAGCTTGATTAATTTAATGAGCGGATGAATATGAACTAAGTGCATAATGTTAAAAACGCATGTCTACATTTTTCCCCTCTTTGAAGCAATGTACTTGTTGCATTGGTTCAAAGAATAAACTTGCCGTGAACAAAATTAAAAAAAAATAGATTTTTCGGATGCCCCAGTGGAAAGAAGTACACTAGTACAGTTTCAATTACACACTAATATGACCACATCATGAATAATATCACAAACCCATCCACACACTAATGTTCAAACATAAAGGGAGCTTCAAAATTAAGTTTTTAATACATATTCATAGCCTACAATGATGGTTTCAATAGCACCTTCGAGAATGAAGACCCAATGTAAAATATGGCATGAACTATTGAATAATATCACATCGGTATTATATGCAAAATATCAATGAAAAAATTACTCAAAAACTATCCAAACTACAATTGGGGAGATTGTGAGTCATGTGGAAATGTGCTTCTCAACACAAAATAACCTCTCAAGTAGCATTCTTTGGATCATATACAACCTATGCAAGGAATGAATCAATTTCTAGGGTCAAACAAATATAATAAAACATTGTAGAGAGTAAAATTCTATGACTTAGGCTTCAAAATAAATGTCTTCCAATCACTGTAAAGTACCTCCCAATTGTACAATCAATAAAAATACAAAATTAATCCAAAAAAGATGGATGAATTCCAAATGGACCTACTATATTTTTGCAAGTTACATTGCTAATGCAAATGCATAATGGCAATGATGATCTGTAGATTGGTAATGATATCTATGCGTCTTCAATAGGGATCCTATAAGCATGGAGGGTACTTACATAGTAACAAGTTACATAGTAGATATTAACATTACCTACTCAAAGGAGATTCAACTGGATGATGACCTTAATAGAAATAATGATAATGTTTTAGCTTGCAAATACAAAACTTCAACGGCTTCAACCTTGTGTGGAATGTGACTTCTTGGCTATGTGAGGGAGAGTGGATAAATTGATCCCTCCAATTAAATTCCTCTCCAACACAACAATAATTTCACTTCTACAGCAATGGATAACCTTACACTAGAAATATCTCCTTATACATGCAAAGAGATTTCAACAAAAATAACTCATAAATAAAAATGAACTCTTAACTAGGCTAGTTGTAGGAATTTGAGAAGGGGATTTCTAGCATGAATCTCATACCATGTTATGATTTTCAAGATCATAAATTAAAAAAAAAAACTCCCATGAAATACATGTGCACACAAATAAGCCTAATTGGTATTATCAAAGAATTGATACAAGGGATGATTTTGAATGTACAAAGTAACCTTGCTTATATAGGCAAGGTGGTGAAGGTAGGAAAGTCAAACACAATGACTAATAGCCTAAGTATGCTTAAGAAAATGTGAAACAACTCTCTCTAGGTAGGTTAATAGCTAACTAGTTTGATAAAGTCACCATTTACACCAACATATCTAGTCTATGTGCATTTGTGGGAATTTGGTGACATAATACTATATTTTCTAAGATTTAGACATGTGAATTATTTAAAATCACATGGTTACCTTTATTTTAGGTACAAGAAATACAAATGAAAATGGAATATTGGGCAAGTTGACATATGAGTTATTTAGCAAACATATTTTTATAATCTATTATAATGTGTGAAGACTTTTTGGATAAAACTTGATAATATGACTTATCTTTTCCAAACATGTAAATTATGATGTTATGGATGGTAATTTTTAAAATCAAAGTAAATAATTGTATGGATAGGATTGCATTATTTGTATTGTAATGTATTTAAATAAATAATTATAGATGTGCCAATTTCATAATCTTTAATTTATATAAGGAATTTTTTTTTAATATAATTTATAATTTATATTTGATAATTATGTTTGAAATCAATTATTCCTAAATATTATTTAATTTAATAGTGAAAAGAAAATTATGTTATAATTTTTATCAATATTTAATTACATAATTTTTTAGTCAAATTCATTGATCTATGCTTGATGAGTAGTGGTTCATATGAACTCATCTCTCATAGGAATGAATAGTCCACTTAACACTCATTGTATTTAGGTGGTGCTTATAGGGGTGAAGTATAAGAATTTTTTGAAGGTCAACCATCCCAATGTTACTCCAACTAAAATATATTTAACTATTAATTTTTTCCTAAATATATTTGGTCAATAAAATTAGGATAACAATTTAATATTTTCTACTATGAATAAAAAAATTATTATTAATATTTTGATCATTAAATTAGATGATATTTATGCTAAGAGGCATAAATACAATGAAAATATGAGATGAAGTATAATGATATGAACATTTTCAAAAAACCATTAAAGATTTGACATATATATAATTTAAAAAAATTATATATATACATAGTGGATAATATTTATATATATATATATATATATATATATATATATATAAATATTGAATAAGTAATTTACTTCAATTTTTTTTTTTTGAAATTTAGAAAATTGAAATATATTATTCATTTAAATAAATACAAATCAAATAAAACAATATGTAAAATTTTAGCCACCACTTGTAGCAGAGTTGGCTAGGTCCTAGAGTTTGCATTCCTCGAGGTCACAGGTTCGACTCTGCTTCGTAGTGGACAAAGGAAAGGGTTAGTTATCTTGTGTGTCGGTTCTTGCTCTGCTAACCCAACATATAGGAATGGAATTTTCCCCTAACCTCCTTGAGGTTAGATAAAAAAAATTGTTTTGAGCCTGTGTTGTTCATCTCTAAATCTTGTTTTTGCTAAAACTTGGGAAGTTTATTTGCTTGAAAGGTCTCTGCTGTGACCAAAACAATTTCACATTTTTTGTGTGAAATCTAATGTGACATGGGAATATCTTTAGGTTTTCCATTACATGGTAGGAGGAATGTAGTGTCAAAAATAAGAGTTATCAAAGTCCTAAGTGGCCAATGTTGATTGAATGCTATGGTTACATGTGCCTAAATATTTATCCAATCCTTCCTCGAAGGTATTTTTGCTAACAATTTTTTGAATGCAAGTATTTATAACATATTCTTGTAGGGGTACAAGCCACAAAGAAAAATGATGTAGTGAATTTATTATTTGTGCAAGAGTGTCCTAATGTATTCTTACTAGATGGAAAGAGTTTACTAACACATCCTCTCTAGATATCACTCTGCTCACAAGCGTGTGATGGGAGTAATTTATACATTCCCCTTTCTTAAGTCTTTGGTCATAAAGGTAGCAACAAAAGGCTGGGTAAGTTGCACACTTAGGATTTTCATGCATCGATAAGATTCATCCAATGTTGAGGGGGGTCTTTGTTTGGGATGCAGTATCTTGTTGTCTTGTAATCATTAGGTCCCAGCTGCACCAGTTTCCTATTCTACGATGATGCTTATTCCTCTAATTCCCCCTCTAAATGGGGGTTTTGAGATACCACTTCCATTGATTGGTGTTTTATCTAACAATAATGATGGTTCTTCCCACTGGCTGGTATGTAGAAATCCCTAATCTTAATGCAAATCTCCGCCTTTAGAATTGGAAGTTGGTGAATTGCAAGAACATCAGCATGAGAACTATTGGCAAGAGACACTGCAAATGTTTTTTGGTGTTGTCATTGATGACAACCCTAGTCAATTATTCAATCTACACGTCAACATTTGATCATACTAGCAGACAGATTGAAGATCAGTGATTATCTGTTAAGCTAGAATAGAGCATCTAACAAAATTGTGTTCATCGATTCATATGCAATTTTTTGTTAGTATTTTGAGTTGTGGATCTAAGGGAAGGTTTTTTGGTATATGATCTATGTTATCCTTTAATCTTAGAGCCTCGTATCGATCTGTGTGCAAGTTAGAAGATCTAGTTGATTAATTTGTTGTTCATCAGTGCATGAAGGCCAACTAAGTGAATATAGTGTGTCGTGAATATTTAAGGAGTAATTGTTTAAGTGTTTTTGTGTTCGATCATTTTGATTTGGGTCCTCACTATGTTGTAGCCGACTTTGGTGGATGCACATTGAATATTATTCATGATTTGAGTTGATAGTTTGTAAATATTTTTATGTTAAATTGTTGAAGCTGACATGAAGCAATTAAATCTTTAGTAACAGATATATATAAGCGATCAATTATTTCATTTTGATAAATGTACGAAGTGTGTTAGTGTGTGTTGTGAATATCAAAAGGATTGAAGAGCGATTATGCATAGTTTCACTTGTGCATTAAGGATTTTGTGATGCGAGTTAAAGAAAAACAAAGCAAAAGTGCAAAATCAAACAAAAGGTCAAGAAATCATTTGATGAGCCTAACCAGAATTGTAATCGAGCATTTGTAGATGCTACTTTCTTAGTTCAAATCTTTGGATGTAATCCAAACCTTTTGTAAGGCAGTGAGCCTTTCTATTTTTGAGTAGTGAGCTCTAGGAAATGTGCCTAAATGCAAGTGCATTCCCATTTTGTAAAACATCTTTTGAGTATATTCAGATAATATTGTGGATTGACCTCCACCATGGTTTTTCCCTAACAAGGTTTCCATGTAAAAAATCCTTGTGTTATGGTGTTGTGGTTATTTTTCTTATGTTCATTCATCTTTCTTTTGATTGAATGTTATTAGTGATTTAAGGATCAGATTAATAAAACTAAAAATTGTAGAACACTGATTCACCTCCACCTCTTAGTGTTCCTTGATTCCAACAATTGGTATCGGAGCCAAGTTCCTTAGAATAATTTTAATAGCTTGAGGAATATCTTGGAAAGTGTTTCAATGGATTCAAGCAATCTTCAACAACAACTTTTTGTGGCCCTAGATGATCTTGATCAGTCAAAATCTGAAGTCTGAGAATTGCAAGCAAATCTCATGAATGATGAGAGATTCATTGAGTCATTGAAAGAAAAAATCAATAAGTCCAGGGAGAAGAGAAGGGAAATTTTTGATCAGGTCAAGTAGGAAGACAGTAAACACATTGTAGATGAACAATTGAGTCAAGCACTGAAGGAAAAGATTGAAGAATGTGAAAAAAAAATTAGAGATAATGTAGTCCTAAAGCATGAGATGGAATATTTTATGATGAGGATGACCAAGGAGACTAAAGATAGAAAGAAGAATGAAGAGAAGCTTTCCCAGTCCTTGAAAGAGAAATCTGAAGAATGTAGCTGAATTACTGATGAATTCAATTAGTTGGAGCTTTAATTGGAACAATCTAGACATAATGAAGAAGATCTTGAAAAGAAAATTGTTGATCTCAGAGATGAGCTTTCTACTATAAATGAATTGAAGGAGAAGTTAAAGATTAGCTCAACCAAGCTTGATGAACTGATTAAAATTCAGAAGACTGAAGGTGACAAACAAGGTCTTGGATATGAGAAAGGAGAAAGCTCCATATCTAGACAAAGGAGATTTAGGCAAGGAAATCAAATGAACAAATCTAGAAGGTATCCGGTAAGACAACCTAATTCTCAAAGGTTCAATGGTTATTGTTTTGTTTGCAATAAGTTTGGTCATATGGTGACACAATGTAGAAGTAGAATGAATTCAAGTGGTCCATCATTCTCAGGTCAGTTCTATAATTGTAATAAGTATGGTCATGTGGATGCTTTCTTCTACATTTTCTCAAAAAAAAAGAACCATTAGCATTGTTAGTAAACTTAAGAAAATCAAATAGAGCATCCCTATGAAATATTGGATCATGCTATCTATGCAAACAAAGAAGTGAGATATCAAATAAACTAATTGAAAGCATAAGAAATCAAGAATCAAACTCTATCTCATAGTGGATTGGTGCTTATTTGATGTCAAAAGAAGCCCTTTCCCAATCCTTGATAAACTTGATAATGGATATTCCTTGAAGATGCTATGCGATATGATGAACAAGATGCAAGATGATATGTGTATGACAAAGATACTAAAATTGTGGATGATCAAAACGAAGGATAACCTCTCCATTTATAGAAGAATTTGATGAGAGAAGAGGAAAAAGGGATGAATGTGGGACTAATCTTGAGCCAATAACAAGATGCCACTTGTCACCATGTGAATGGCCCAAGGATGTGCATGTTTTGATGATGTGCCAATAAATGGCACTAGGTGGCTTTTCAAATTTGAAAGTTGCCTTATTGGAGGGAGAAGAAATGGTCTTAAATTCCAAGTGGGGGACATGTAAGAGGTGTTGGAGTTAAAATGACACTGAGAGGGGGGGGTGAATCAGTGTCTTAACAGATTTGACCAATTTTCAAAAAATTCAAAAACATAGCTCAGATTTGATCTCAATATACTCTGATTAAAGCATTCATGAGTTGAATGTAATCACTCATAAATAGAAATGAGAAAAGTAATAACCAAACAGTGAACTGAAATAACAACACAATAAAGTAGTGAGAACTCAAAAGAATAAAGAGACACAAGAATTTGCCAAGTGGAAAACCCTCCTGGGGTATAAAAACCACTCCCAAAATGCCTTCCAGGCTTAATCTTTTGAACAACGTTCACAATGCCTTATAGGCTATTTTTTTAGCACCCACTCAAGGAGCACCAACCCCTCATTTAGAGATATTTATCTCAAGGAGTACCAACCCCTCAAATTATATTTTTGAACAATAAAAATATCTCAAAGGATCTCTCTGTTTTTAGTTAAGCACATATTTCTCTATTTTCTCATCTACAGAATACCCTAAGGATTCAATAATTGAATCCTTAAAATACTATATAGAGAAGAAATTTGCAATGTCTCTGCCTCTTATTATTTATATTTTTATTGCAGAGTTTATTCATACATTTCCATACAGCCAAGGAATGATAATCTCAGAATTACAACAACAGAATAGAAAAGAGTTTTTTGCTTCTATTTATACATCTTTTTTGGTATCAACACTTCAAAGAATTTTGTGGTCAAAAGAGCATTGAGTAAAGATAGTTCTTTTTTATTTAAATGCCAGATAAGTAACTGTCTTCAGGAGTAACGGCTAAACAAACAAGAGTCGTTTCACCTAGCTAAGAGCCGTCCTCAACACAGACTTTTGATAACCCAAATTCCCATTCGATTGTTCCAAAAAACCCTAAATTTCAAACTTGAATCTCTAAAAACCCATGATCAAAAAACAACAAAATCTGCAAAGATTAAGGAGCATGCAAAGAATAATACACTTAAACTGAAGTCGTCATGATATAGCATGATATTCTGACAGAGATTTCAATAACCCACTAAACCATTTCAAGCAAAACGTCTTAAGATGCAGATTAAAAAACAAACCAATACCATTTTGGGTTGTGCTCGTTATTCTTTCTGCTTTTACAAAACTTCCAATAAGAAACGCACCAAGTAAAGCCTCCATAATCCACTGAAGAAACCGTTACAACCATCAACTACAGTCACAAATAGCTGTGAGAAAAAAAACTTAAACTTCTCATGATGGCGGCCATAGAGTTTGAGTCTTTGTTAATCATTTGCTGAGACAACCCTATATTCCTATCAAAGTCCAACGTCTTGCCAAGAAGTATCCATTTGTCCATCAATGTAATGTTATGCCGAAGGCAACTTTATCGCCGTCAGTCATCCCTTTGTTTGTTGCTATGACATTCTGTCGTCGGTGAGACATTTCGTAGATAATGCTCTGTTATACCGAAATCCATCCTTTCATCTAGTGTCGCTGAGACAATTCATAGTCAGGGTGACTTCTCGTAGAGCATCTTGTGTCTTACTGAAAGCCCACGTGATCATTCCTATTCGTCGAGACAACTCAATGCCTATGCTGACAAGGTTCATATGTATTCCATCAGTGAGACCCATAGGGTTTGCTATGACATTATATCGATGCCGCAACTCTTACCAATGTGTTCCCATTCAATCTCTGGTCGGTGAGACATAACAATCTCGCTGTGACCCTATACCGACGGTATAACTTCTGCCGATAGAGATCACCCTCTATCGTCGAAACCATGGAGAAGTCCTGCCAAAAGCTTCCTGTGAAACTCCATGTGTAATGTCGGCGAGACCAAAGGTCACTTGCCAAGACCTCACTTCGATAACCCTAACTCTTACCGATATGTATCTTCCCGCCACCAGTCGGTGTGATAATGTACAATTGCTATGACTTCACACCGAAAGCAGCATGTCTGGCCGAAATGAATCTTTAATGTGCCAGTTAGTCGATGTAACAATTCAAACTCGCCAAGACACAATGCCGATGAAGGATCACTTACGCCGATAAACCACCTCAAGTATAAGTCGGTGAGACCCGACTCATTCGGAAAGACCTCTCCTCGGTGAAAAATACTCATGCCGATAGACCTTTCCTTTATCGCCAAAACCACGTGAATGTCATGCCGATAAATACCCAAAGGTGAATTTTGTCATCAAGGACAAACCAATCAGAACACAATTGAGAACCAAAAAACTCCCCCTTTTTCGTTGATGGCAAAACATAAATGACTCTCCCCCTTTTTGCCTCAATGACAAAGGATAGAAGAGAAGAATGTGCAATGCCAGGAAACACAACTTAGAAGCCAACCAAAAGTATCATGAGAAACAGCTGCAAAAAGAGTAACAATGCAGCAACCAAGATTGTAGGGGAGTTGTAAGTGAATCAAAATATATAACATGCCCCCCCTAAGCTGAAGCTTGGTGAATTAGAGAAGTAACGACTGAGAGATAACTCCCAATTGAAGTCTTAGCCTTTCAAATAGCTCTTTTGCTAAGGGCTTAGGAAAAATATCAGCCAGCTGATCTTGTGATCCAACAAAATGTAAACATACTTCATTAGCCAGTACTTTTTCTCGCAAAAAATGAAACTTGATAGCAATATGTTTAGTGTGAGAGTGCATAACAAAATTTTATGATATATTTATCGCACTAGTGTTATCGCATAGAATTGAAACAGGTTTAGGAACTTTAATACCCATATCAAATAGAGTTTGACTCATCCAAAGAACTTGAGTACAGCATGAAGTGGCAGCAATGTATTTTGCTTCAGCAGTAGAGAGAGAAACAGATACTTGTTTCTTGTTCTGCCATGCCACTAAACGATCACCAAGAAAGAATGTAGCACCACTAGTGCTTTTCCTATCATCCAAACAACCAGCCCAATCAGCATCAGTATAAGAAATCAAAGACCATGATCAAGAGTGCCTTGAATGTATTTAAAGATCCTTTTAATACCAGTGACATGAGATTCTTTAGGTGATGCCTGAAACTGTGCAACAGTGCAAACTGCCTGCATGATGTCAGGTCTAGAAGCAGTTAAATATAACATACTGCCAATCATTGATCTATATTCAGTTTGATTTGTATCGGGAGAATCATCAACCTTAGTAAGTTTCCATCCAGTAATCATTGGAGTGCTAACTGGATGGCATTCATCCATCTGAAATTTCTTAAGAATCTCTCTAGCATACTTGGTTTGAGAAAGAAATATTCCACTTTCACATTGAGAGATTTGAAGACCCAAGAAGAAATTTAATTCTCCTAATAATGAAATTTCAAATTCAGATTCGATTAGCTGAGAGAATTTTTTACTCAAAGTAACATTGTTGCAGCCAAAGATAGTGTCATCAACGTAAATTTCAACAACCAAAATATCAGAACCTTCATTTTTAACATAAAGATTGATGTCTACACCTCCTCTAACAAAACCATTTGAAAGCAAATGACTGTCCAACCTAGAGTACCAAGCTCTAGGTGCTTGTTTTAAGCCATAGAGGGCCTTTTTTCAGTCTATAAACATGATCAGTCTTATCTTTGCAAATAAATCCTTCAGGCTGTTCAACATAGACCTCTTCATCTAAATAGCCATTTAAAAAGGCAGTTTTGACATCCATTTGATAAACAGTAAAGTCTTTATAAACAAAATAAGCCAAGAATATTCTAATAGATTCTAATCTAGCAACTGGTGCAAATATTTCAGCAAAATCAATACCTTCTTGTTGAGCATAGCCTTTGCAGACAAATCTTGCTTTGTTGTGAATAACATTGCATTTTCATCAACCTTATTTCTATATATCCATTTTCCTTCAATGACATTCTTGTCATCTGGTCTTGGGACTAACTCTCAAGTCTGATTTTTCTCAATCTGATCAATTTCTTCCTGCATAGAAATAACCCAACATGAATCTGTGAGATTTTCATTAAAAAATTTAGGCTCAAACTGAGTAACTAGACAAAAAGCTATTTGTGCCTTTTCATCAGATTTTGCAGCCTTTCTTCTAGTTTGAACTTCTACATTTTTATCCCCAATAATCTAATCTTTGGGGTGATATATAGCTAGAGTTTTTGAAGGAGCTTTTGATGCACCTTTTTCAGGACTTTCTTTTTCATTTTTAGGGCTTGTTGATTCAGTAAAAGACTTTGATGTTTCAGCTTCTTCTGAATTTGATTCAAGTTCAAGTCGTTCTTCCTCATTATCTTGCAAGATGTCAACATCTAAATGTAATCTTTCATCAAAATTTACATTCACAACTTCAACAATCTTGTTAAGCCTTTTGTTAATGAATTTATAAGCTTTGATGTGAGTTGAGTATCCAAAAAAGATACCCTCATCACTTTTTGATTGAAACTGCCAAGGTTATCATCATCTTTCTTGATAAAAAACTTACTTCCAAAAATTTTAAAGTATTTGACCAAAGCATTTTTTCCATACCAAAGTTCATAAGGAGTATGTTTAGATTTCACCCTAAGCTGCACTCTATTCAAAATGTATACAGCTATATGAATAGCTTCTTTCCAGTACATATCAGACAACTTAGCTTCATCTAGCATGGTTCTAGCCATTTGTTTTACAATTCTATTCTTACATTCAACTACCCCGTTTTGTTGAGGTTTTTTAGTTATAGCATACTGCCTTTCAATACCATGTTGTTCACAGTAATCAATAAACTCTTGAGAGGTGAACTCGCCTCCTTTTTCAGATCGCAGACATTTAAGTTTCAAATCAGATTCCTTCTCAACCAATTTATGAAAGATTTTAAACCTTTCAAAGGCTTATGATTTGTGCTTAAGAAATGTGACCCAAACCATTCTAGTATAATCATCCACAAATAGCATAAAGTACCTTTCACCATTAATAGATCTTGTTCTAGTTGGTCCACATAAATCAGTATGCACAAGCTGTAAAGGTTTTGAAGAAGAATGTTCTTTTGTTTTGAAGCTGATTTTAGTTTGTTTACCACTTAAACATTCTTTGCACAGAGTTTTCTAGCTTGCTAAGAACTGGTAGACCTGTAACATTCTGATTTTTACTAATTCTAACCAAATTTTAAAAGTTTATGTGTCCTAATCTTTTATGCCATAACCAACTCTCTTCAGTTTGGCCCATTAGACACATAACTTGATTATTGTCATTGCTAGATATGTCAAGAAGATTGTACACATTTCCTTTTGTCCTCCTTCCAGCTGCAACAGCCTTTCCAAGCTTGTTCTTAATTTCACATCCCTGCGAAGTGAAAAGAACATGATAACCACTATCACAGATTTGACTAACACTTAGAAGATTGTTCTTGAGACCTTCCACATAGTACACATTATAGATGGGAGTGTCTTCATTCAGAAGGAGCGAACCTCTACATTTAATTTGAATACCAGAGTTATCACCAAACTTAACATATCCACCTACATAATCTTCAAGATTTATAAACTTATCCTTGTCGCCAGTCATATGGTTAGAACATCCACTGTCCAGGACCCATAAGTCCTTTTTCTTGGAATGAAAAGCAGTTTGAACCAACATAGTTTGCTCAATGTTGTTAACAGTTTTAGGTTTCCAAACCTTTTTAATTTTTTGTTGTTTAGATTGCAGATCAGTTCTACACTGTTTGAAAAAATGTCCCAAAGCATTGCATTTAAAACATCTGATCTATTTAACAAAACCATAGTGTTGCCTAAGACCAAACCTGGGTATTCTAGGATTCATAAGCCTGCAAGTACTCACCTTATGGCCAAATTTGTTGCAGAAAAAACAATAACCATAGAAGAAGGGATTGTATCTGTAAGATGATCTATTACCTTTCAAGGGCTGAACATGATTCTTACCAAAATCGGAGTGATTTGGACTTGAACCCTTGATTTTAGAAGAGGGGTTTTGTTTTGTATTATCAATTGAACATTCACCCTTTTCAAAACCAATACCAGTTTTATCTTTATACAACTTCTACTTGCTGAGCATCTCATTGAGTTTTAAAGTGCTTTCATATTTCTCAATTTCCTTTCTAAGAAAGACTACTTCTTGTTCTAGTTTTTGAATTTCTTGATCTTTGCAGCTTACAGTCTCTCGAAGACAGTCTTCAATTCTTTTAGCTTCTTCAAGTTGAGTTTTTAGAGAGACCATTTCTTTATTTGGTTTATGTTCTTGAGCAAGAACTTCTTTTTTGAGTTTTTTGACCTCTTGTAAAGCACATTTCAGCTCACTTTCAAGATCTACTTCACCTTCTTCAACATCAATAGTGTTTGAATAATTTTGCTCAGTAATTTCAGCCATGAACTAAGTTTCATCTTCTTCAACTGATGAATCTTCAGACTCAATATAAGATTCATCCTTACTAAACAAAATTTTCTTCTTTTTGAAATTGAAGTTTCGTTTAGGTTTGAAGGCCTTCTTCTTAGGCTATTTTTTAGTTGTCTCGTTGTCATAGATTTGATCATCATAGGGACACTTTGTAGCAAAGTGACCTATTTTTCCATAGTTAAAACATTTAAAGGGAAGTTTTCCCTTATATTTTCCTGATCCCTTTTTAAGTATTCTAACAAAATGGGATTTTTAGAATCTGACAACTCTGATTCACTGACTTCGACTTTTTCTTTGTTTTCAGTGTTAAAGGCAGTTTCTTTTCCTATTGAATTGTTTTTGCTAGTTCTCATTTCATAGGTAGTAAGTATTCCTTGCAAGCTATCTAAGGTAAGCTTATCAAAGTGTTTCTTTTCTTCTAGGGCTGAAACCTTAGATTCAAATTTGGAAGGTAAGGTTCTAATAACCTTTGTGACCACATCAAATTCAATAACCTCTTGACCTAGACCTTTCATTGCATTGACAACTTCATCAACTCTTAGGAAATATTCAGCCACTTTTTCATCATCCTTCATTTTCATCTCCTCAAAATGATGTTTGAGTGTAATGATTTTTGACAGTTTGACTTTCTCATTCCCTTGATATATAATTTCAAGTTTTTCCCAGATTTCATGAGTAGATTTGCAATGCATGACTTTAATGAACAAATCTTTAGTTAACCCACACAAGATGGCATGCTTAGCTCTGTCATTTGTTTCATACCTCTTTTTTTCAGCAGGATCAGTGGGAATAGAGGCTGGTGCATTGTAATCATTTATAACAATGCTCCAAACATCAACATCAAAAGAAATAAGAAAAGCTTCCATTCTGATATTCTAGAACACATAATCAGTTCCATCAAATAACAGAGCTCTGGTTACAGAGGCACCTTCTTGAGAATGTGCCATTAAAACAAACTCCAAGACCAAGATCAATCCAAGGTGATTAAAACCTATTAGAGGACCCTATGCTCTCCTACCAATTGTTGGAGTTAAAATGACACTGAGAGGGGGGGTGAATCAGTGTCTTAACAGATTTGACCAATTTTCAAAAAATTAAAAAACATAGCTCATATTTGATCTCAATATACTCTAATTAAAGCATTCATGAGTTGAAAGTAATCATTCATAAATAGAATTGAGAAAAGTAATAACCAAATAGTGAACTGAAATAACAACAACACAGTAAAGTAGTGAGAACTCAGAAGAACAAAGAGACACAAGAATTTGTTGAGTGGAAAACCCTCTTGGGGTATAAAAACCACTCTTGAAATGCCTTCCAGGCTTAATCTTTTGAGCAATTGCTCACAATGCCTTATAGGCTATTTTTTTAGCACCCACTCAAGGAGCACCAACCCCTCATTTAGAGATATCTATCTCAAGGAGTACCAACCCCTCAAATTATATTTCTGAACAATAAAAATATCTCAGAGGATCTCTTTGTTTTCAGTTAAGCACATATTTCTCTATTTGCTCATCTACATAATACCCTAAGGATTCAATAATTGAATCCTTAAAATACTATATAGAGAAGAAATTTACAATGTATCTGCATCTTGTTATTCAAATTTTTATTGCATAGTTTATTCATACATTTCCATACAACCAAGGAATGATAATCTCAGAATTACAACAACAAAACATAAAAGAGTTTTCTGCTTCTATTTATACATCTTTTTAGGTATCAAGACTTCAAAGAATTTTGTGGTCAAAAGAGCATTGAGTAAAGATAGTTCTTTTTTATTTAAATGCAAGATAAGTAACTGTCTTTAGGAGTAATGGCAAAACAAACAAGAGTCGTTTCACCCAGCTAAGAGCCATCCTCAACATTATTTTTTGATAACCCAAATGCCCATTCAATTGTTCCAGAAAACCTTGAATTTCAAACTTGAATCTCTGAAAACTGATGATCAGAAAACAACAAAATTTGCAAAGATTAAGGAGAATGCAAAGAATAACTGATAGAATCTCAAAGACCACAAATACCCACAATCTGAAACTAATGAAAGTCCAAAATAATGTAGGTGTTACATTCCCAATACACTTAAACTGAAGTCGTCATGATATAGCATGATATTCTGACAGAGATTTCAATAACCCACTAATCCATTTCATGCAAAATGTCTGAAGATGCAGATCAAAAAAAAAACCAATACCTTCCTTCCAGTAAGAAATTCACCAAGTAAAGCCTCCATAATCCACTGAAGAAACCGTTACAACCAGCAACTACAGTCACAAATAGCTGTGAGAATAAAAACTTAAACTTCTCATGATGGCGGCCATAGAGTTTGAGTCTTCGTTAATCATTTGCTGAGACAACCCTGTATTCCTATCGAAGTCCAACGTCTCGCCAAGAAGTATCCATTTGTCCATCAATGTAATGTTATGCCAAAGGAAACTTTATCGCCACCAGTCATCCCTTTGTTTGTTGCTGTGACATTCTGCTGTCAAGGAGACATTTCGTAGATAATGCTCTGTTTTACCGAAAGTCATGCTTTCATCTGGTGTCGCTGAAACAATTCATAGTCAGGGTGACTTCTCGTAGAGCATCTTGTGTCTTATTGAAAGCCCACATGATCATTCATGTTCGCTGAGACAACTCAATGCCTATGCCGACAAGGTCTATATGTATTCCATCGGTGAGACCCACAGGGATCGCTATGACATTATATCGATGCTGCAACTCTTGCCGATGTGTTCCCATTCAATCTCTGGTCGGTGAGACATAACAATCTCGCTATGACCCTATACCAATGGTATAACTCCTGTCGATAGGGATCACCCTCTGTCACTGAAACCATGGAGAAGTCTTGCTGAAAGCTGCCTGTGAAACTCCATGTGTAATGTCAGTGAGACCGAAGGTCACTCGCCAAGACCTCACTTCGATAACCCTAACTCTTACCAATATGTATCTTCCCACCATCGGTCGATGTGACAATGTACAATCGCTATGACTTCACACCGAAAGCAGCATGTCTGGCCGAAGTGAATCTTTAATGTGCCAATCGGTCGATGTAACAATTCAAACTCACCAAGACACAATGTAGATGAAGGATCACTTACGCCAATGAACCACCTCAAGTATAAGTTGGTGAGACCCGACTCATTCAGAAAGACCTCTCCCTGGTAAAAAATACTCATGCCGATAGACCTTTCCTTTGTCGCCAAAACCACGTGAATGTCATGCCGATAGATACCAAAAGGTGAATTTTGTCATCAAGGAAAAAGCAATCAGAACACAACTGAGAACCAACAAGAGGGGAGTTAATGCTATGTTGGAAGGGACAAGTCATTTGAGAGGGAGATTTCAAATGGGGGAATATTCCACTTTTATGCCATTTTGGTGGAAAATGAAGATTTAATAAATTAATTAAAATCATTTATTTGTGCAAGTGGGAAAAGCTAGAGGATGGGACTTGCATTAGATTTAACCTTAATGATGATTTAGTTAACTTAAGTGAAGATTAGGTGATTTAACTTTTTGACTTAGATTTATAGATTAAAATAAATCAAAAGGAGATGGAAAGTGATTTAGACTTAGTTAAATAAATATTTTGATTTATTTAACTAAAGGGGATGATGTTAGTGGTAAAGATGAATTAAATAAAATTGGTTTATTTAATTAAAGATGAACTTTAGGTTTAAATAATTAAAATTATTTATTTAATAAAAAAGGGGATAATGATTTAAATAAATTTGATTGATTAACAGAGGAATTAAGATGAATTAATTAAATGGTTAATAGAGGGGTGATTAAAGAAGAATCGAAGTTAGTTGATCAAGATATTTTTCATGTCTACATTTTTTTCCTCTTTGAAGCAATGCACTTGTTGCGTTGGTTCAAAGAATAAACTTACCACAATCAAAATTCAAAAAAAAAAATTTTTTTTTGGATGCCTCAATGGAAAGAAGTACACTAGTACATTGCCCCCTCGAGAGATTGAGCAAAAAGATTCAATTTGAGGGTCGATCTCGCAACAATGGGGTTCAAGATGGATGTATGGATGGTTATGATAATGATGCAAATGCGATGGTTTTAAGATGCTTAGAATAACCAATCTATATTATCCTAAACAACTTAAATGATGATATGATGTGATGATGCCTATAGATATGATTATGCAATGGATGTTTCATGCAAATGTATGGTTTTATGAGATGCTTAGACTAACAGATCTATATTATGATGATGAACACGAATATGAGATGATTAGTGTTTCCTATATGATATGATATGATTTGCAGTAAGCTAATGCTTTGCGGATGCAAGATGGATGCATTGGTGATGATGATTAACTATCCCGGTATGATGTTAGCACGAAAAAGAAGAAATGAGATGATGACAAGAGGATTCAACAACCAGCTATATTAGAGATGATGATGAGAGATGGATAATTTGCTTATCAGTAATTGGGACTTTAAAAGGGCAACTTACCTTATGTTTGATAACACACATAAGCATGATGCATTAAGGTATAAAGAACTAGGATGGCATTGCACCTAGTGTGATGGACTTTGACTTGACAATCAAATAGGAGTACTCCTATTCACACCTGACATACAAAGCCTCATTTAAAATGCAGTTCAGATATTTCAAACATCTTGGACCGAAACATAGAAAAGAAAACCTTCCTATTTGGTCAACAAGGCACCTAAAGCACCCTCACTATGCCCAAATAAAGCATGCATGACTGAGGTTATATTACAAGAACATCCAACAAGCACAATAGATAAAAAGATAATGATTATTTCCCCATTCCTATCTCTTTTAAAATAATCAACACCAAATATTACGTACTTGGTTTTGGAACAAACTTGTTTTGAATGGTTTGATGTGATGTTTGAAGTGCAAATTAGATGTGACTGATAGTGATTGTTTGGATTGATGTTCGATGAAAGATGAAGATTGATAAGGAATGCCTTCTTGTCAAAATATGTCATGGGCTAGTGATTTGGATTTTGGCTCACAAATGGTTTGACCAATTTGATTTCATGTTTTCTAATGTTTAGATAACCACATAAGTTGGAAGATATAGATCAAGATTTATTCCCGAAGCAAGATGTAAATATCTACCCCCAATGTCTAGCAATGTATGGACTACAATGGATGGATGCTTGGATAGGTGTATGGATGGGTGGATATGAATTATCTTGTGATAAGATAAGGTGTTTGAATAGAGGATGCTTCATGGCTCAGATAATACTGGGTAGGATAGGATCAATGAAAATGGCTCATGTCCAGATGTCTATCATAAGAAAGTGTAAAGTGTACACCAAAATTTTTCAAGATCAAGATAATGTGGAAGATGGATGGTAATGGGTCAAAATGGATTGGATAAATGGTTCATGGATGAATTGATTTATTATGGATGGGAATGCTTTTACCTGAACTGGTGCACGCAGATGCTTGATTATACACATGATGCTTGTTTGCAAGGTTTTCATCATGGTACCTCTCCAAAGTGTCGCCCTTGCAGTTTTCACTAGAGGAGAATTTTTTTTCTTTACTGTTCTCAATCCTTTTTTGATTTTTTTTTTTGGATTTTCATATCTTTTTATTTTTTTTATTTTTCTAAAATATTTTATGCTCATGCTAAATTACCTTGTGGTGTTGATGTAGATGCTTCTATCATAATGTGCCTTCGGTATTCTACTTGAAGAAGCTACTTTGCCAAGATACTTGCACTTGAATGCAACTTTTGATATTCTTGATCTACTTTGTTGATACCAGAGTTAACTTTGTCTTTGTGCATGCATTGCGATAGAATGCCTTCTAAATACTTATGATGAAGGGTGGCTACCAATACATGGTAAATGTGAGAATTGGATACCATGCATGGAGGTGTGGATGGTGTTATGTGTTTAGGAATAGATGGATTGGTTGATAGTTTGGAACCTTTCATTCTCCAAACTTGGGAAGATGAGCAATGATGGGTGGCTATGGAAGTGTGAATGGAATTAGGACCAACTACTTGATATACTTTGTGTGTTGCTTGAGAAGCCTGATTTTCCTTTGTAGACATATTTGATGGATACTTTTCCCTTTTTTTTTGCCCCATAGTTTCTTTGACTAATGGAGTTTGATAGGGATAATCTTTATTTGTATTTTTTGGTATCCATATGTATTTGATTTGTCTGATATGCTTCTTAGTTTCTTTTTATTTGATAACATTCTTTGTGCTTTGATTCAAATCCTTCTTTTGATGTTGGTCCCAATTCATGGATGAGGTAATGGGTAGATGAAGATTCATGATGTGGCTAGTTGTAGTATTGACATTAGTTTCACCATAAGGACTCTTTGTGATCCCTATGTTGATGCTTGCAATAGATAAAGTTTCCCCCAGTATTATAGAGGTATCATTGATGTTTTTAGCTCCATTAATTGTTGAATAACCAAGACCTTGATTCTTAGGACTGTTGATAATCTGCACTAGTTCTAGGATACCCTGTTCATGTAGGGATAATCCTCTGCCTTGATAATTCATCTGTTGAAACATTTTATTTGCAATAGGATATGATTTACCTTGGACACAAGGTGATAATCCTTCTTTGTTCTGACATGGATCTTCAAAGGTGGTAGCTTATTCATTGATAAGATACCTTGCCCTTAAAATGATAAGTGATCCAAGTTTATAAGTGATAGGATCCCCCATGTGTGGGATAACTTCTTGATTGATATCTTTGGCTTGATTCTATGGAATATCATATTTTAATGCTTCTTCAAGAGGTGTCGATGATCATTGTCCTCGTAAAAGTCTTCCTTATGATTCATATTTTATATTACTTCACAAGATGTTCTTGATTCACAATTTTTGTAGAAGCCTTCATGACCCATTTTTGATCTGTCTCTAGATTTTTCTGTATCTTCATCATGTGTACAAATGTTAAGAGTACAAGACTCTTGTTCCTTGGTAATGGTATCAAGAGTATAAGACTCTTGTTTTGAATGAAGGTCATCTACGTGTCCATCCAAAGAAAGCATCTCATGGCTAGAATATGGAGGAATATGTGCTAAATGGATATGATCATCATTTGTGACATCTTGTATAGATAGGAGAGTATCCATTAGATTATTGTAGTATCTTGGAGATAAAAATTCTTGATCTTGAGTGATTTTGGAATTGCTTTCAACATACTTTGAATCAAGTTCTTGACATGGGTCAATTTCAAAGGATGGGTTGCTTACAAAGGGTTCTTGGATATATTCATTAGGCATAGGAAGTGGCTCAATATCCTCTTGATCTTTGAGTGGACATGGATCAAATGTTGAGTTGAGGATCCCTTCAATATCTCTAACCATGAGGTCAAAGGGGGTCAACATGTCTTGGGAAGGACCATTTCTAGGCTTTGGTGAAAGACGTTGATCATGCTTTGGAATAAATGCTTGAGATATGTTCTCTAACTCATTAGGTGATGTAGAGAAATTTTCAACATGGTCATGGGTAGATGGGTTGTGAATTATGTCAATAGGATCAAATAACTCTAACACTCCTTGAAATAGATCATGGCCGAATATTGTTGAGGGATTTTGATCACGACTAAAAAATGATTCTTGATGCATGTTGATTTGATCATTGGATGGGGTAGAAACATCTTCAAGTTTCTCATTGATGGATAAATCTTCATCATTGTTTTCAACAATTGTGGCAGAGAGATTGTCAATGTCTTCAATCGTAGGGTCAAGTGATGTTGACATTTCATGAATTGGATCATTTTTGGGTATTGTTGGTGGATTTTGATCATGATAGAAAAGTGAATCTTGATATATGTTGATTTGACCTTTGGATGAGGTAGAAACATCTTCAATGTTCTCATTGATTGATAGATTTTGATCATTTTTTTCACCAATTATGGTGGAGAGATTGTCAATGTTATCGCCAGTGGTTGAATCATGATCATTGTCCCGAATAGTGATTATCTTTTGATCAATAAGGTCTTGGATGATATTTTCGAGTCGAATACAATCTGATGTTGTGTTTCCCTTTATTTTGTGAAATCAGAAAGGTGAATTTCATTGTACCATGGTTGTTTCACTAAGGGTTCTTGATAGTTCTCATAGACAGCTATTTTAATGAGATTGTCCTGTACCAAGTGTTGCATGACTGATTCGATTGGTTTCCCAAGTGGTGTGTATTCTCATTTGTTACCCTGTAAGACTTATACTTTAAATTGAACTTGTGGTGACTTATTTTGGAGATGTGATGATTGATATTTGAGATGTGGGGGTTCAATTTGTTGTTGATGTTGTTAATCTTGATATCCAACTTCTTGACATTGGAGATATTGTTCCTGATGTGGTTGTGGACACAACTCAATGCTTTGATGACATGGTTCAACCAATGGAAGAGTGTATTGGTTTTGGAGTGAAGATGTGTCTTGGTGGAATGACTCAATTAGTTTGGAAAGTGAAGCAAGTTGATCAAGTGAAATTTGATCTTGATTTTTATTTTGACTCCCTTGATATAGTTGATTTGGCTTTTGTTCAATCAGATTTGGAATGTGCACTTGTGGTGTTTGCATGGGATCATGGAAAATTTGATTTTGGATAATGTTTTGATTTGGGATGATGTTTGGATTTGGGATTATGGGTTAAAATTGAACATTTTTGTCGTTGGGAACCATATTTCCTTGATTTAGGTAACTTTGATTTTGCATGGTGTTACCTTGACTTGGATTAATACACGGAATTGTTAACATCTTGTTTGGAATTTGAACAACATTTGTATGACTTGCGAACATATCTATCCAAAATTTTACCAAGTGTGGATTCAAAATGTTCACATTTGGTAAGCTTCTACTTCATATATTCACATTTGGCATGTATGGATTTGATGGGATAATGTTGTTCATTTTTGGAAGACTCATGCCTTGATTGTTTGGTTGATAGATTTGTAGGTTTGGTCTTGGATTTAAATCTATCATCGAGAAAGGTGTTCCAAACTTTTGACTGGGCATACTCACATTTGTTGTACCATCAATGTTTGTAGGAGATAATGATCGCATGTACGGATTGTATAAATGTGAGTGTTGATAATAAATTGGCATTAGATTACTCATGATGTATGGATCAAGTTTATATTCCATGTTTTGCAAAAGTGAACCCCTAAGGAATTTAGGACCAATGATGAGATGAAGGATGAAAGGGGTGAATGATACAGGTGTTGAACTTTTAGGAACTTTGGATCAATGCTATCCTTTAGGGTTTGATTTTGATTGGTTTGATTGGATAATGAACTTATAAACCCTAATATGTTAGATGTTATCTTATAATGAACTCATTCAAAGGGGTGATAATTTAACTAAGTGTGTGAGGAAGGATTCATCCAAACACACCTAACTAAACAAATGATTTTGATTTGGTTTAAGGATGTACCCAAGTCTAGAAAATGATGTTTCCAAAGCTATAAAGTTGTTTATGAGATGGAGATGAATTTTTTTTGAATGGACGAAGTGTTTGGTTTGATCCTAAATGAACCTAAGAAGGACTTGTTTACTAGGCCAAGATATTGAAGAACATGCTTTTCTCTAAGAGTAGTTCAAAACCAAAAGACCAATGTTTGCATGAAAACTATATGACCAAAAAATTCCAAGCACATGTGTGGGGTCCAATTGTTTCTTAACTTTTCTTAATGAGTTCTTTTTATCACAAACACACTCTTGATTATCCTTTTAAAACTAGATGTCCAATTTCCTAATTTTCTTTCATCCCACAAAGCGCATTATGTGGAAATAAAGGAAATTAAGGAAAAGGTTACCTAATTTTCACTTTAGTAGGAGCAAATTGAGACATGAAATCCAAATTCTTAGAAGCCTCTAAGGATACGAATCCCAAGGGAAAGCAATAGCATGCGAATTCGTTCAAGGATATTTGCTTCTCCTGAAGGGTTTGAGATTTGATGCTCATGTTAATGTTTGTTTTTTCAATGTTTTTGATCAAGCAAAGTGTTTTTGTTTATGAGAACATGAAAAATCCTATGGCTATGAAAGACTATATTTGTTGAATCCCCACTTGGACAAGTCTAGCTACGCTTACTTCTAGCGGATTGTTAGATGCTTGACCCCACTGGCTCCCCTCCATGGCTCAACACTTATTTAATGGCAGCCAAGCATTAGTACCCATGAATCTCCCATGGCATACTTTCCATCTCTACTAAAATCCATAAAAGTGTGGGGCAGCTTTAGAACGACTGTTCTTACACCAACAAATAGCTTAGGATTTTGGCCTTTCTACACAAGGGTTTTAATTCAGACTTTTCATTCATGCAGATTGACACATGCGGTGAGAGACCATTGTTGTCCTTCTCGTCGGGACCAACCATGTGATATTGGCCTCTGTTCTAGTACCCACTTTTATATCCCAGTTGGAAATACATTTGGCTTTAGTGTGTTACCAGTTGGGTCGTTCCCTTGGGTGGGTGCTTTCTCCCATAAGACAGGCCCTCTAAGATAAACAAAAGAAAGAAAAAATATTCGTAGTTCGATCAACCTTCGTTTAGAAACAAAGGGAGAACACACACAATATGTTTCACTCACACTCGTAAATATTTGTTCAATTTTAATCCCAAAATAAAGTGTGGAGGTAACTACTTTACCCAACTTAAGATCACCAAAAGGACTTTTGATTCTCAAGATCATTGTGAGGCACGAGAGAAGTGCATACATCCTTTCAATGGTATTACTTTGAGTAAGCAATTACAAAATAAAGAAACACTTGTTCATTTTAAGTCCACAAAGAAATGATTTTGATTCATTCTAAAGAATCAAAATGAGATATGAAAGTTGCCTTGTTCAATTGTTAAATCCGAAAACCAACTCTAGTAAGTTTGTCCTAAAATTCATTTTATCCCTTTGTAGAAAAAATTGAAATGTTCCTTTTAAGAGCCCAAAAAGATGTGAGTTGATATAAAATAGAAAACTACAGCATAAAATGGAAGCCCTAAGCATTTAAAAATTATTTGTCAACTTCAAGTTTTAATGCCCGATTTTCTTCTCCAATCTTGCTTGCTTTCACTCGATTCTAATATCAACCTTCTTTATGTAGACATAAACCCAATCTGCACCCTCCTGGATCTACTCAAACCCTTCTACAACAAAAGGAAAAGTATTGCAATGTTCAAAAAAAATTAAGTGGTAGGCATTTATAGATTTAACTGATTGAAAATTGAGGGTCCAACTACAAAAATAAGGTCGATTGGTGCAACAATGAGAAAACTTCCCAATAGCTATCACATTAAAATATTTCAAAAACCACCACCTCACACCGTCAATTGCACTATTCTGGATGTGATGGAGTTGTCAAAGAAAACTAAAACAAGATACGCTGGATTATTGATACACAAAGGATGGTGTTTTGAAGTTTAATTGAACAACAAATAGAGATGGTATAGTTCTACCTCTTGTATTCAATCTTAGTCAACAGTCAGAATAAATCAAATTGTATTTATACCAGAAATTTAGCAGTCAAAATAAATCAAATTGAGTGCCTAATATATGTTGTTCTTATTTTGTAAAACCATCATGTTTAGTTCAAAGCTTTTCCCATATGACAATTAGCAATTTCTTTGAGTTTGGTGTCAGAATTTCCTAATATTTCTAGTTTATTGTAGCTTTAAAGACATTGTACTTTAATTTGAATACTTTAGTGAACATGACAGAGGGTGGTTAGTAAGCGAAATTTTGAAATAAATGACTTTAAATCTTCCAAGCCAGTTGTATTGCAATAAAAATTTTCTTTGTTTTTTCCAAGCTCCTAGGATTCTCTGGCTAAGCTAAGAATTGGTAGATAGAGAAATCAGCAAACAAGAAAAATAGAGAAAATTAAAGTGAAATCGACAGACTAAGAAAGTTGCAATATTCAAGGCATGCCAATTCAATGCATTCCAATATTCAATGCTATCTAATTCAGAAGTGAATACACCTAGTAATGAATTGGCTCTATTCATGATTTTCAAATCATTTTTGAAGACAACAATACAAGTGATTTATCACAGCCAAGACTTCTTTTTCTTTGCATTTTGAATTTTTAGCTAAGATGTAACTTGGAGTTTTGATTCATAGAAAGCATCTTATGAAGCCAACATATGGAATTTGTCTTACAAATTAACTCTTATTCAGGTGATGACAAGAGCAAAGAAATCCCTTCAGATTTCTTATGGAGATGGATGAGAATGGATTTCTAAGCAACAATATAAAATGCAAAAAAGACTCTTAGAAATGCAAAATGATAAGAAAAAAATGAAATTAGATTAAATACCCAATATAAGTATGAAGTCACACCATAAATGAACAAAGTGCAGAAAAAATATGACAACCTACCATGTGCGGAACCTGTCAATAGCAAACGACAGTCAAAGATTGATGAACATTTAAGACAAAGTAAACAAAATAGTGAACTTGATAGACACCCAGCATAATTGAGTGTCAGAATGCAGATGCAAATATGCCAAGTTGCATGGGGTCTTGGTGATCATTTTTGTCAGACATAAATGCATGGAATGATCTTTCCTATTCAAAATCTTGTTTCCTGTAGATCATCACATATTTACAACAGCCACTAAAATGCACTCTGGAAGGCATAAATGATCTTTGACCGGCTATGCTTTCCCTTCCAATGAGATCTTCCCCCCTCATAGATTTTTATTTATGAGGCCTTAGAAAATTTTGAGCAATGAAAGTAGGTGCAAAGTTAAATTCAACAACCTTTTCAATGTCCTCTCTGCTATGCACAAAATTTTTAAAAATGCTTTTGAATCTTTCAAGAAAATGTAGTTATCGGGTATAAATTCGTGTTCCAACATCTTCCCTACCTATGCGCAAAATGGAAGCATAGAGAGGAAATAACAACTCAAAATCTTATGAACAAAGATTTCAAACAAAAAAAAAAACTTGTTGTGGTTGGAACCGCCTTGGTAAATATACATGCAGTGTGTGGAAGCATAGACCAGGCACATAAATCATTTGAAAAAAATCCTCAAAGAAATGTCATCTCATGGAATGCCATTGATCACCTTAATGGATTTATTGAAAAAGACGTTAGAAACTTTCAAGAAAATGCTATTTGGCTGGCATAAAGACCAATGAACAAAAATGGAAGCATAAAGATGGGATGCGAGCTATTTGATAGAAAGCGCCCAGAGAAACATGATTTCAAGGAATGCCATGAATACAAAATATGTGCAAAATGGTTTTTTTTTTAATTATTTTGAATATGGAGCCAAAGAAAGCTTACATTCAGTGACACTCTATTAGTTTAGCTTGGGCCAGCAAGAAATCCTCTATAGGGAAGATGTGGAAAACTAGTACTATGGACTTCAGGATTTATATGAGCATGTCTACAAATAGTTGTGGTATACAGAGGCGCGATGAGTAGATGTAAAAAAGTTCATGGTCCATATTTGAAGCCCACCCACCACTGTCGTTATGTCTCTAAGATAAAATCAAATGAGCTTTGCAAAGAGATCAATATGTATAGGGAGATTCAAACAACAAATGTTGATTAGTATTAAATTGCAAACAATATCAATACTTCTAAAAACTATCAAAGTATTATTCAAAATGGATGTAGTAATAGATCCGTTGATTTAAGAAAGAATGAAAACCATGATGTTAGACATGATAGTAATCATCAGTGATCCAGAATCAAAGAAACTACTATGACTACATAATTTGATAGACTGTGTTAGCTATTAAAAAAAAAATCTGAGTATCGAGACAGCCAAGGTTACGCCAAAAAAAATGCAAATTTTTTTTATTTTTTATTTTTGGTCAATGCGAGCTTAGAAATTTCTTTCCTCTACTAAAGCTTGATGAAAATCAAAACATAATTTTGAAACAGTGAAATGTTACAAAGCATGCCCTCCTAGTGCCATAATATGGATGCTTTTTTCTACATTTTCTCAAAAATAAACAACCATTAGCATTGTTAGTAGACATAATCAAATCAAATGGAGCATCCCTATGAAATATTGGATCATGCTACCTATGCAAACACAGAAGTGAGATATCAAATAAACTAAGTGTAAACATCAGAAAGAAAGAATCAAACTCTATCTCATAGTGGATTGGTGCTTCTTTGATGTGGAAAGAAGCCCTTTCCCAATCCTTGATAAAACTGATAATGGATATGCCTTGAAGATGTTATGTGATATGATAAACAAGATACAAGATGATATGTGTATAACAAAGATAATAAGATTGTGGATGATCAAAATGAAGGATAACCTCTCCATTTATAGAAGAATCTGATGAGAGAAGAGGAAAAAGGGATGAATGTGGAACTAATCTTGAGCCAATAACAAGATGCCACTTGTCACCATGTGAATGGGCCAAGGATGTGCATGTTTTGATGAATGTGCCAATAAATGGCACTAGGTGGCTTTTCAAATTTGAAAGTTGGCTTGTTGGAGGGAGAAGAAATGGTCTTAAATGCCAAGTGGGGGACATGTAAGAGGGGAGTTAATGCTATGTTGGAAGGGACAAGTCATTTGAGAGGGAGATTTGAAATGGGCGAATATTCCACTTTTATGCCATGTTGATGGAAAATGAAGATTTAATAAATTAATTAAAATCATTTATTTGTGCAAGTGGGAAAAGCTAGAGGATGGGACTTGCATTAGATTTAACCTTAATCATGATTTAGTTAGCTTAATTGAAGATTAGGTGATTTGACTTTTGGACTTAGATTTATAGATTAAAATAAATCAAAAAGAGATGGAAAATGATTTAGACTTAGTTAAATAAATATTTTGATTTATTTAACTAAAGGGGATGATGTTAGTGGTAAAGATGAATTAAATAAAATTGGTTTATTTAATTAAAGTTGAACTTTAAGATTAAATAAATAAAATGATTTATTTAATCAAAAAGGGGATAATGATTTAAATAAATTTGATTGATTAACAGAGGAATTAAGATGAATTAATTAAATGGTTAATAGAGGGGTGATTAAAGAAGAATCGAAGTTAGTTGATCAGGATATTTTTCATGTCTACAGGTCATAAGTCAAATGAATGCAGAAATATAATGAACAACTTTTGTAGAGATGCCAGATGTTATACATGCAATAGATTTGGCCATATTCCTAACCAGTGCATATCAAGAGAAAATCAATGGATCAACTGGTTTGGACAAAGAAATGTGGTGTACTACAATTGCAACAAATCTAGTCACATTGCTAGATTTTACATAAGAGGTCTAGTAAATCAAAGAAACATGCAGAAGGATGAAAAGGGAAAAGGAAAAGTCACTACAAATGAGATTAGGAAGCAAATGAATAAGATATGCATGAATAAGATTCCCTCTATTGTAGGAAATGAGCGAGCACTAGATCCAACTTCTGGTAATTCTTCTAGGAATTATATTAGGGCCTCTGGCCTAGGGGGAGTTGTTAAGAAAATCCTTCAAACCCTCTATCGGTAGTTGATACTGAGATGTGGATGAGTGCAGTGATTACATTGTTGAGATCTACAGATGTTGAAATAGTTGGAGAGAGTATTTATGTAGAGTTGAAGGTCCGTACAAGAGTTATCTTTCATAGTTTATGGAAACATGGTATCCGGATGAGTTAGGGAAAAATAATTTATTGCAACAAAAGGTTAGGTGTGTGAATGATAAAAGGTCATTTCTATCTCTCATTTGTCACTTGTAATTTTAAGGAGAAGAATTTTGGAGAGCTCTGAAGTGAACTTTGGAAAAATTTGGCGGAGATTCAATTGTGGAGGCAATTCAACAATCAAACCCTAATCCAGTGAAAAGGTATTTATCAGGAAAACTTGTGAACTTGTGAATTTGTGCAAATGGATACTCCATTGGTAGTTGATGTCAAGGATAGGCCCCATCTAAAATTCAAGTGGCATCCTTTAAAATCAGTTGAGACAGAGCCCTTAGGTGCATTTTCATTTTTTTTGTATGGCGTCTTGCATATTGAAGAAATTATGGCATACATTCATGTAAGTATTGATGAGTTAGGGGAGCTCACAGTTGTTGAATTTGTATTCCAATCATATAAGTGGAGAATATTTTTGTGTTAAGCCCAAATTCAAAAACCTAGAGGAGAAGAAATTCACGTAGATTATAAAATTTCACGTGTTTGATGAAAGCAAATGTTTCCAATATGTTTTGAGTCGAGTTCATGCTGAGTTTATGTGGTTGAGTCGACCCTTTAAAATTACAAAAGAAGCTATAAGCACTGTTACTAGCTTAAATTCCTCTAGTGGGTTGTTGATCTTGAAATCTTTGAAGAATCAAATAGTTACTAATGCAATTGGTTTACTATTTGATAAAAGAGCTATGACAATTGATGATAATATTAATGTGGATGTGAAGTTTTCCTCGATGGTCATTGGTTACAAGATTTATCACTACAACTGGGATAATTTTGTCTCAGGTACAACTATTTATGCAACATACCAGATGGTGAAGGAGAATGCATAGTATGATCTATGTGAGCTACTCCAGAGCTAGTTAATGGAGAATATTGGTAAGATCAAGAAAGATAAGAAGAATTCCTTTAAGTATGGTAATCTATTGTTGTGTTTGTTCTTTTATTTCATGAATGAAGTTTTGGGAGTTGGGAAAGTGCATTGGCAAGGTGATAAGCCTGTAGCTATTCAAATTAGAGATATCTTGTATGGATTTGGTGATAGTAAGACAAGGAAAATTGTTATCTGGGGATATTTCAAGAACTTTCAGAATGAGATGCAAGTAAGAGAATGAATTCCTACTTCTATTGTGGAGAAGTATAAGGACACAATTTGTTTTATGGTTGACATTAATCAATGCTTGATGGAAGATGATGATCCTAGAATGGTCTGGATTATGCCAATGGGCTATGAGGTTGAGAAGAACATCTTGGAACTATATGCACAACATTTGTTGAGTAAGCCTCTAGATCCGAGTGAAGAGAGGTTTGGAACCTATGTAGAAAAGGATATGCAAGTCCATGAATAGTTGAAGAAACCTATGATTGTTTGAAGAGTAAGGAAAGAAGTGTAAGCCTTTGTAGAGAGCATGGGTATATCTATAAAAGTTGTGAGAGAAGCTTGAAAGAAGAGAGTACAAGCTGAAGCAGAAAAAAAGCCAGCTAGAACTGAATCTACTGGTCTGGTAGCATCCTCTGACCGAACTATATCCACAAGGAGCTCTACACCACTATATATTCCTACAAAGAAGTCAAGTCATGTGAAATCTCAAGCCAAGGAATTTGGTAAGAGGAAGAAAGATAAGAGTACAAGAGTCTATGCTACTATTTTAGAAGATGAGGAAACAAAATCTGATGAAGAAGTGAGAGAAATTAAGCATATGGGTGCGCAGGCAACAAAAGTCACTAAGGACAAGCCCTCTAGTGATGAAGAGAAAGCAAAGAAGAAGATGAAAACTGAAAAACTTGGTATGTATGTAAAGGAATTTGAGAGAGGCATAATCAAGGATGGTAATCTTAAGCCACTATGAGATGGTATGATACCTTTGATAGTGTTGGTCAAAGAGTTCTTAAGGAGGCTACAATAACGTATTTGAACAATTTCAATATGACTCTTGTTGAGATCATGTCTCAGTTGCCTAAGGAATTGTATGAAATGTTGGAAATGAGAAGAGTAAGTGCAAGAACTGAAGAAGAGAAAATGAGAGACCATATTCTTGCAAATTTATGTCTAGTGATGTCTATTGAGGAAATGAAGACAATCCTGAATGAAGCTCGGAAGGATTTCAAGAGAAAAACAAGAGTAAAAAAGCTTATGATTGGTAGGACTGAAGAGGTAGCAAAAGAAACTAAAATAATTCTAAAGGAAGTTTTATTAAAGAATAGAATCAATGTTGTCTCTAAAGAAGTGCATGTTGAAGATATTTCATCTAGTCCAATGGATGAAGAGGTAAAGGAAGATACAGTTGAGGACACTCAAATTCCTCCTGATGTGCATGACACTGAAATACCTATGGAGACTGAAGCTCCTAAAGTTATGTCGGTTGAAGAAAAAGAGATGTCAAGTGAAGAAGTTGAAATTCCTAAAGACAAGAAAAAATCTATAGCTAAGGAAGTTCCTATAGAAGAAAGAGACACTGCAGAGGCAGTGAAGAAATTTTTGGAAGAGAAACAGGAAGAGTTTGACCTTGAATTGGGTGAAGATCCTATTAATTTGTCTACTTTGTCTCTGGTTCAGAAATTGAAAGTTCCATCTTTAGCACAGGAAAAGGTTAGGGAAGAATTGTTGAAGTCTCACATTGAGTACTATGAGCTATTGAGTCTCGCATATGATATGTTGGAGAGAATCATGCCTACTCATGTTAAGGATCCATTTGGTTCTCCCTCTGGTGAGCTGAAGAAGCTTATTAATTCTACAAGTACTCATTTTGAGTCCCTTGAGAAGTCAGCTGAGGTCAAGGTATAGAAAAAATTTGATGATAAAAGGTTCAATAGGCTAAAGTGCATGATTGCTAATGACAAATCATTATTAGCTACCTATGTGAAGAATATTCAAAGTAATTTTTCTAAAGGAGGAAAGATATATAAGTCATGGTTGTCTTTGTCTAAACTTACTGAGGACAATGAGAAGAAGATTAAGGATCATGAGAAACAATTAGTTGTTATTTCTAATGCCTTTGATCCTTTAACTGTTTACATGTTGGAAATCAAGAAGGTCAAGTTATATCCCTACTTGACAACATAAATATTTTGAAGCATGATAATGATAGAATTGTGGAAATGTCATGTGAGCTTAGAGGCCTAATTGGTTCAAAATTGGAAACAATGTTGAGTGCATTGAAGGAAACATAAGAAGCTTTGGCGGTCAGTGATCCGGTTAATCTTGAATCAATAGAGATGCAATATTATCTATTTTGTGGTGATATGACTATCTTGGAGAGTCTCAAGAAGAATTGGGATACAATTTTGAACCCATTGAAGAATAATTTTATAGATCTATTCAATTTTTTGTAAGTTGTGGAAACAACTCTGTACATATGTAGTTTGAAGTTTTTGTTTGATTTTTGGTATGCAGATTCCCCATCTTTGCATTGATGTCAAAGGGGGAGAGTAGAATAGTGAAAAATGTATTCATCTCAAGTCAAGTTGTAGTTTTGAGCTGATATTGAAGATCTTTACGAAGTTCTAAAGTTGGCAGTGTATTCATGTTGGTACTAATATGAAACTTAGTCATTTTTCACTGTGTTGCTATCAATGCCAAAGGGGCAGATTGTTAGCAAGAGACACTAAAAATGTTTTTTGGTCTTTTCATTGATGGAAACCCTATTCAATTATTTGATCCACACATCATCATTTCATCATACCAGCAGACAGATTGAAGATTAGTGATTATCTATTAAGCTAGAACAAAGCATCCAACAAAATTGTGTTCATCAATTCATATGCAATTTTTTGTTAGTATTTTTAGTTGTGGATCTCAGGAAAGGTTTTTTGGTATATGATCTATGTTATCCTTGAATCTTAGAGCCTCGTATCGATCCGTGTGCAAGTTAGAAGATCCATTTGATTAATTTTCTATTCATCAGTGCAAGAAGGCTGACTAAGTGAATATAGTGTGTCACGAATATTTGAGGAGTAATTGTTTAAATGTTTTTGTGTTCAAGCATTTTTATTTGGGTCCTCACTATCTTGTGGCCAACTTTGGTGGATGTGCATTGAATATTATTCATGATTTGAGCCAATAGTTTGTAAATATTTTTTATGTTTTGTTGAAGTTGACATGAAGTGATTAAATCCTTAGTAGCAGATATATAAAAGAGATCAATTATATCATGTTGATGCATGTATGAAGTGTGTTAGTGTGTGTTGTGAATGTTAGAAGGATTGAAGAGTGATTATGCATAGTTTCATTTTTGCATTAAAGATTTTGTGATGCGAGTTAAAGCAGAACAAAGCAAAAGTGAAAAATCAGACAGAAGGTCAAGAAATCATTTGATGAGCCTAACCGGAACTGTAATCAGGCATTTATAGATGGTACTTTCTTAGTTCAAATCTTTGGATGTAATCCAAACCTTTTGTAAGGTAGTGAGCCTTTCTATTTTTGAGTAGTGAGCTCTAGGAAGTGTTCCTGAATGCAAGTGCATTCCCATTTTGTAAAAAATATTTTGAGTATACTCAAATAATATTGTGGATTGACCTCAACTGTGGTTTTTCCCCTAACAGGGTTTCCACGTAAAAAATCCTTGCGTTATGGTGTTTTAGTTATTTTTCTTATGTTCATGCATCTTTCTTTTGATTGAATGTTATAAGTGCTTTAAGGATCAGATTAATAAAGCTAAAAATTGTAGAACACTAATTCACCCCCCTCTTAGTGTTCCTTGATTCCAACAAGAATGAGCCTTAGTTGGTTCAAATGGAAGAATAGCAATGTTCCTGAACATCTAAATTTTTTAATATGGGAGAATAGTTGTAGCTCTGATTTCTGGGTTGGAATTTTGATGGTTTCATACTTGGATATACATGGGTTATTTTTAATGGGACATGGAATTTAGGGGTGCTAGTTTTCTTTTTCATTCAATAGTTTGATGAAGTTGTGAGCTCGGTGTGAAAGACTCCTATCAGAAGGACTAAAGGATTTTTGAGGGACTCTATCTTGAGTCTCCTCAATGCTCTGGTGAGATTGTGTCAGGGTGACATTGTGATGTCAGTGGGACTTTGAGTCTTGTCCCATCAACATGTCAATGGGAAGCTAGGGGATTCTTGTCATTGGGACTTTGTAGTTTCACCAAGACTTGGGATTCAATCCCTTTAACAAGCTAATAAGCTGGGTATCTATGATAGTGGCATAGTAGTGGGGACCACATGGAGTGATATGATTCTCATTGGAGTGGCCCCTTGTTTCGGTGGGATATGTTATGATGTCTCTTCAAAATGGTGATATATTGCTCGCTTCACATTGTTGATGTGAAGCAGATGGAGCGATTTCCATTTCAGAGTGACAAAGAGGATTCTGAGAGACATGGCTTGAAGTCTCTTCAATGTCCTGATATGACTTTGATGGAAATTTTGATGATTTTTGGCTTGTTAGTGTTTGGCTTTATACTGGGATGTATGGTGCAGCTAGTTCAATGTCTTGAAGTTAAGTTTGGAGAAGGAATTCATTTGGGGTCTACATCAATGACATTTCTACAACAAGACGCCTAATCTAGGGTGAAAACTCTATTGTAATTGGTCAGATGAAGGAATAAGGTTTTTCTTTAGGGGTTTCTATATTGCATAATATTGTTAGTTTTTCGATGTATCTATTGGGGTCAATCTTTGTGTCAAAATGATCTATTCCTATTCAGATTTTGAATTATACAGTTATGATTGTTAATATTATAGGTTTGAATGTCATAGTGTAAGATCTAAACGTCACATTGATCAATTTTTGTTCAAATTTTGGCTTTTAATCTTTATGTATATACTATGTTATATAGATAAAATATCTATCGACTTCATGCCTTTTACCAAAAAAAATGTAAAATTTTAGATTCAAGAAGAAATTAAATAGTATATAAAGCTTTAGATACTCTAAATATGCTTTGTTGGAAAATTTCAAGATTAGAAAGTGTGAATTGATAACCTTCCATAAGTGAAATGATAAACACAATAGGATATCTATCATATAAAATGAAAAGTATAAATAAACAATGAGAAACCTTGCATATATTGGCAAGGTGGATGAGGTGAGAAGGTAGGAGGGAATGATTTAATACCCCTCCAACTATGCAACACTTCTAAACTCACTTTACAAGTGCATGAATAAGTGGCAAGTAAGCATGAAATAGGTGTCTTAAGTGATTATGACACATGTCTCAATGCTATTAAGTGAGAAAAACATAATAAACCTAAGTAAACCTAACCTAATTTTGAATAGGTCACTCCTACAAAGGTGATTAGCTAACTAGGTGGAAAATGACTCTATTTACAATGAAAACCCCCTTAAGTGCAACTTAAGGGGTAATGTATGCACTAATGATGAGTCTCAACTAATAGCCCACGTTAGGTACTCATGTACAAATTTCTCATAAAGTGGAGTAAAGCAGAAAAACCTAAGGGAAAATAAAAATCCCTCTCCAAAAGAGAAATGATGCAATGAAATGAAATATACAAGTGAAGAAGATAGGACTCATGGTGACCCCCCAAGGGCTACTTCTATCACATAAGTACAAGAAATGCTCCTTCCATAGGAGATATAAAGAGAGACTATGGAGCTCCCTATATGATGAGAAACCATGCAACCTCCCCTTAAGATGATGATTTTAGTTTTGGTAGATTATCAACATTAGATGATGAAAATGATCCACGATTATTGAACAACATTTATCCCCTTGAGAAGAGGGTATGTGCAGGATCATCATGGAAAAAACAAGCCCTTAAATGGCAAAAAATTTAGAAAAATCAAATTTAGGCAACTTGACGTAAAAATTTGAATAAGTTATCTATATTATTTCAAAAATATGTAAGAAAAGAATTTGTAGCAAATTGAATGTAGTTTCTAAACTACTAGGTTTATTTTTTAAAAAATCTATTTGGTGAAAATTTGAAATTTCAATGCAGTAGCACTTAAATTTCAAGGAAAAAATAATTAGGTGTATGTCTGACCACCCTAACCACAATATAATAATAATTTTCTATAAGATTTTAGATATAAGTAGAGGACTCATGTTCCAATGTGATGCATATCTTTTTGTAATTTTTTCCAATTAAATAATTAATTATGAATTTTTATTACAACTTTTAAAAAATATAAAAAATTGCATGTCTGACCACCTTGACTTGGTCAAAACTTCATGAAATTCATTTTTTTAATCTTATATGCGAAGCATAGAATGTGAAACATGTTTCAGATTCAAAAATGTGATACGTTTGAAATCTATAGATTTTTTCAATCAGCCTATCAATCAAGACTTTAGTCGTAATTCAAATAGAAAATGAATAATAATTATTTATTAAATTCAAAGTAAAGCATAATTTATATTGGTGGAAATCTAAGAATATCCTTTAAAAAATCTTTTTGTTTCATCAATTTTGGGTATAAAAAATGTCGTTAGCCACATACCCATCATATCGCCACTTTTTGGCCCATCATGATGCTCCACATACCTAAGAAACAACACCACAAATTTATGCAAAATGACTTCCCATGCTGGATAGGAATATGCAAGAAGTAAGATGAATTTCTTTGAATTATGCACAAGATCCACAGAGTGAAATGATGCCAATGATTCCTTCAAATGATGCTCAAATATCTCCAAGCCAATGTTGGCATGTGATAAATGTTGATAAGATGGATCTGGTACCATATAAGATTCAAGAAAAAGGATCACAGATGTATGGTGACAATTGGACTAATGAGAATCTTGTTTTGTTGTAGATGACATCAACATATATGATGAATGAGTTGGATAGGTCAACTCATGAATGTATACATGATCTATCATAATAAAATCTAATGTAGGTGAGGTAAGAGAAAGATCCAAAGATGGCAATGGTGATGCAACTTCATCAAAATTAACATCATCGAGAAGATGAATGTCCTTAATGGTGTCATTCAAATCTAAAATTTGGCATTCATGTGATGTTTGGTAGATATGAATTCCAATGTGGAAGATTAGGAAAGACATTAGCAAAGTCTTGGAGCAAAGAAGAGCTAGAACACATGGGTGAGTCAATACTGTATAAAATGCAGAAATAGGTGATATGGGAGATGATATATCAATGCAATACATATGGCTACATTGTTCATCCCCAATTGATTTTGTCTCAAAAGATGCCTTAGTGAGATTATTTTTTTGTGAGCTCCAATAAGAGTTGGATGATTTAATGTGAGACATGAGGACAAAATTAATTTGCATGTTGATTGTTCCCATAGTATGTGCACTTCAAGTTGCAATTGCTATACATTGTCTAATTATTAAAAAAATATCAATGTGTAATGAAAGTATACCCCATTGAATGATTAGTATTGAAACATAGCCCCCCCAAAAAAGATGTGCAAGAAATTTGTACAAGTTGTGAAGATCAAATACCAAAATATTCCCCTTATGAATCACAAATATTTTTATAATTTTTTGATAAAATGGTAACCTGGATCTTATTTTTACATGTAAAATCAAATTCCTTGTGAAATTCTGAAATAATGGAAATAGTGTTCCACCTTTTGGGAGGTGGAATGTAAACTAGGTGTTTAGGGACCTAGACCTATTTCCCTCAAGTTTCATTCAAGGAAGCCTTAGAGATCTCAATCCAAGGATGGAATGAAGGAAAGAGAGATGCTAAAGGTTGTCCTAGGGTTTGATTAAAGACTATTAAGAGGGATCACCACCAAGCTAGTTCTTGGAATGACAAGAAATGTAAATGACATGCAAAGTACTAGATACAAAACCTAGCTAAATGACCTAGGAAATGAAATTGAAATGTAGAATAACAAATTAACAATGAACAAAGGTGCACCTGGAAGAAGGATGAGGTCAAAACAAGCTCCAAAACCTTGAAAACTTGTTGTTTAATTCCCATTGGGACTCATACATTGGAGTCGAGATGATTTAGTCCTAGACTAGGGTTTTTGTGCCAAAATTGGAATCTATTAGTGTACGATCTAGATCTCTTGAAACTGGAAAAATACCTATACTAGGACTCATACACCACAACTGTCGTATTAGTCCCACTCTACTTTTTAAGAGGGTTAAGACATGAATTTTTTCTCTTATCTCTACTCTTCCTTCCACACTTCGTGTCTAGATCTGGAACTTTGATTTACAACCAATAGGTGACTTTTCATGAAGATGAAAAACTTGTGACAACTTGATGAATTTCTTCAACCTTATAACTTTTTTTTCAAAGGATCTTCAAGCCTCGAAGAACCTAGATCTACAATCACACATGTAGAGAGAGAAAACCGTTTTGATTGTTAGGAAATAAGGGTTTTCCTTGGTCAAACCCAGTTTAGGTAATTAAACCTTGTGATGAAACAATGAAATACGAAACATGAACAATGATACCTTAAATGATGTCTTGAGATATAAATAAGCAATATAACATGAAGTGGCCATGTAGAATGTAGATATTAATCTTGAATAGGGGTAGAACAATGCTTGGATCTTGGATCTTGAATGCTACATCACAAGACTAGCTCAACAACATGCTTGATGCATTGTGATCTTGACATTTTTATGGATCTTGAATTGTTTCAGCAAATCATGAAAAATTTTGGCCTTAAATGCCTTAAAAATTCTTTTGTAAACTCTCTTGATGCTCTTGTGAAGTCTTGGAATGCTTAACTCTTGATTTCTTGGGATGATATCATAAATTCTTACGTGGAATAATGATTTAAGACCTTTTTTATATAGGTAATCCATCCAACTTACCATTTATTAGATCCTAGAGGCTGACATACATGAAAGTTGAATTTAAAACCCTAATTTGCACTCAAAACCCTAAAAAGGGGTGAAATGGGACTCATACACCACTTGTGGCATATAGGTCCCTTCTGGATGGGACTCATACACCCAAGGTGGTGTATAGGTCCGACTAGGCCTTTCTAGGTGGAGGAAATGTCAGGGTGTTGGAAAATTAAGTATATTTGTTGATCTTGTTAGGATTTTAATTGAAATAAGCCTAATGATGCATAATATAGGATCTTAGGAGCCTATTAATGATGATATGAAGTTCATAAATGTAAGAGGTCCCAAAACTCAATGTAAAAACTTGTAAATAAATACACTTTACAACATTAAATTAATGCAAAATTAGGTCAATTTAGCTTAAAAGGGCCCTAAATCCAATGTGAATGTGGAAAACACATTACAACACTAAATCAAGGAAACATTAAAGGTCCATTTTAATGTTAGTCATTCCTAAATCAAGTAAGGAAAAAGGATACCTTTTTTATTCCCCCATTTAGCCCCCACTTTAGTGAGACGATGAACTTGCTTCAAACTCACACTAAAGTAGGCATTCAAGAGGGTTCCAATTGTACCAATGTGGATGGTCTAGGATAAAAAAGATCAAGGAGGTAACCAAGCCCCCAAAATCCAAGATCCTATGTCAAACCGACATAAGCACAAAAGGACACGCACAAGGTGTATAATATGTAGCATCAAGATACACAAACATTCAATCTCAAAGACTAAAAGAAAGAAAAACTAAAACAAGAAAAAATAAAAAGAGGCACGAATCAAGCCTCAATGGTTTGTCCCGCACGATGTGGATCAGAGCTAGGTTGTTTGTCTAAAAATGCATGCTCACTTTGAGCAATAGAATTCTAGGCCATCCATTAGGTGAGTATCCAAAAAGGTGAGATACATATGCACACAGTCGATATGTGCTCACACACACAAGCAAGTGGCTATGGGAAGGTCACACCTAAGTTCGGCTTCTCGTTCAACCAAAAAAAAGTTATACCTCTTGATAACTTTGATAAGGTGCCACACAATAGTGAACTTCAAGCTTCATGAGGCAATCAAAACTCTGTATGCTTGAAACTCATGAACAAACAAGATGGCTCCAAAAGCATGCAAAGTGTGTTATGTAAGGTGGCCATATAAAAGATATTGTAAATGTGAAATAGTGTAAAGTACATTTAAATGGATTTTGATTAGTTCATGTAAGATCTCTTATTAGGGATCATTGTGCCTAATGCCTCCAAGAGAGGAAAATTCAAAGAAATATCATGCTCTCAAAGGTTATCTAGCCCAATGACACCACAAAGAAAGGAACACATCACAAGAAGAAAGAAAATCACACAGTGAAACATGAGTGTTGATGTATGCCCCCACTTTAAAGTGGTTGCTAACACCATTTCTATGAGAAATTTCCTTAAAGTAGAAGAAGACATGAAAGCTTATCCCAATAGCCCTATGCCAAGTCATATGTTTCCAATAAGCTACGTCATGAAAAGAGAAGGGATTGCCCCCAAAATGTATAAATTAGTACATCACATGTGATCCAACTTAAGGAATTTTGTCCACATCCCAAGCTTTCTCTTATATGTACATGAAAGGTGATCTACTAGCCAAAAGAGACAACAACAAGTGACATACGGGGACAAGGCTACCTAGCTTCTTGCCCCCACTTAGTGCAAGACAAGGATGAGCCAAAATGATTGATGAGAGACATGCTAGAGTGAAAATTAGTATCAATTAGAGGAATTGGGTGCCCCAACATAAGGAAAAGCACCACACTCCTTAAGATGTTGAATTTTATCATTTAAAGCCTTACATTCATTTCTCAAATGACCATGAACTCTATGATATGCACAAAATGAATGCTTGTAATAGAATTTATTTCATGTTCTTGGAGGGAGAGATATCAAAAATCTTGGAGAAGATACTAAGGTCTTGATCAATAAAAGATGTTACTTTATTTTGTGGCAAAGATATCTCTTGCTTTGTATAGGATGTCATACTTACACAAGACTCTATAGACTACAATACTTTGTACTCTCCTTTATAGGAGGGTGTAAAATCTATCAAATGCAAATCATTAGTGTTTTGTGTGATGATATTGATGTTAAGCAAGGATTCGTTTGTTTCTTTAATTTATTTCAAAGGAAAAAAACCAATACCACTAGTGTCTATCAATTCAGGATGCACTAATGTTAAAGTTGGATTAGAGTAATATTTTGTAATAGTGTTGATATTAAGCGAAGGCTTGCTTATTTCTATCGAAGGAAAATAATCAAGATGCCTATTCTTTTCTTGCATGTTAGGCTCTATAGAGACACAGATACCTTGTTCTTTAGCACCACATCCTTTTCCACTATATCTCAATTGTTTCATAAGTTCATAACCTTTTCCATAATTTTTTTTCATTTCTTTTGGATTTAGTGGTTTTTGATATTTTATATCATAAAATTTTGTTGTGTAGCTTGCATATTCTTCTAAAGTGGTTGAAGTGGATGCTTTCAAATGGTATTCCAAATATTTTGTTGACATTATCGCTTTTTATTTTCCCTTTTTAGAGTATTTTTCTACGATCTTGTATTTGCCCATGAATGATGTGAAATCTAAGGAAGCCTAATCATCTTCTAATATCTTCATGACTTCCTCAATATGTTTTTCTTTGTCCTTGGGTATGTGCAAGATCATCATGGAAAAAATAGGCCCTTAAGTGGTGATAAAATTCAGAAAAATCAGAGTTAGGCAACTTGACGTAAAAATTTGAATAAGTTATCTATATTATTTCAAAATTATATGTAAGAATAGAATCTGTAGCAAATTTAATGTGGTTTCTAAACTACTAGTGTTTTTTGTTTTTTTTAAATCTATTTGGTGAAAATTTGAAATTTCAATGTAGTAGCACTTAAATTTCAGGGAAAAAATAAGTAGGTGTCTATCTGACCACCCTAACCACAATAAAATTGTAATATTTTTTTTAATATTTTAGATATAAGTAGAGGACTCATGTCCCGATGTGATGCATATTTTTTTGTAATTTTTTATTACAAATTTTTAAAAATATAAAAACTCATATGTCTGACCACCTTAACTTGGTCAAAAATTCATGAAATTCATTTTTTTTAATCCTATAGTATGCAAAGCATAGAAAGAGACACATGTTTCAAATTCAAAAAATGTGATACTGTTTGAAAGCTTTAGATGTTTTTCAATCAGCCTATCAATCGAGACTTTAGTCGTAATTCAAATAGAAAATGAATAATAATTATTTATTAAATTCATAGTAAAGCATAATTTATGTTGGTAGAAAGTTGAGAATCTCCTTTAAAAACCCTTTTTGTTTCATCAATTTTGGGTAAAAAAAAGTCATCAGCCACATACCCTACACATACCCATCATATTGCCACTTTTTGGCCCATGATGATCCTACACATACCCCCTTCTGTTGCACGAGTTCTACTTGTGTAGTTGGTTTCAATGTTTTCAAAGGATTTTTCTTAATTTTCTAAATGTTTAAACAACTATTTGGTTCAGGATCATCTTCAAGTATGTACACTTTGTTGTTGTAAACATACTGAACATTATCTGATGAAGAGTAGAAGGTGCCCCATTCATTGCATGAATCCATGGTCTTCCTAAAAGAAGATTAAATGAAAGATCATGAGGCATAACATGGATCAGTGTTTCTAATGTGTCCTTTCAATCTATAATAAGTAAAGTGATCACACCAAGTGGTTGTTTTCCTACATTATCAAATCCCTTAATAGATAGAGTTGGGTTGAATTTTTTATTTATCCACACTAATTCTATCCAAAAAGGTCATGTCACTACACACATTAAGCATGGAGCCAATGTCAAGGAGGGTTATTTTTATTCCTAACCTATTATAGATAGCTATTATCATTAAAGTGTCATTTTGAGTTTACACTTCCAAAGGAGTGAGATCACTTTGGTGGAAAACAATGCCAGCCTTCATTTCTTGAATCATGGTTGTTGTATCATCCAGTTGCAGATTAGGAGGGGTAAGAACTTGCTATAAGGAACTTTGAATCATGTTATGATAATGAGAGGATACTTGAATAAGGTCCCATAATGATATTTTAGTAGGAGTGTTCTTAAGTTTTTCAAAAAGATCGTACTCCTTTCCACTTTGTGAAGAAAAATGAGGAAGGCTAGGCATGATAGGGTTAGGAAATGAAGGGATGTTGAAGGTGTTTGTCTTGGTTGTGCATTTTTTCTAGTTTTATATGTATGAGAAATGGTATTATAACTCAGTTGTTGCAAAACATTATTCTTAGATGGGCAAAGGATATGTTTGCATTTTTTTTGAGTTTGAGGTTTGTGTGAAGGTTGGTAAAGGATGAGTTGAGGTTGAAAATATTAACTTCTCTTAGTGAAGGAGATTCTACATTTGTTACTTCATCATCTTCATCTAAGGAAACTATGTCACTATTTTCAATGTCGTCATTTTCTTGCACCATGATATCCTCCCTAGGAGGAGAGTTTTTAGGAGAACTACAAGCTAGACACATTCATGACATTCAATGGTTCATTCTTCTAAAATTAATTCATAGCAAGTAGGGGACTAATCAACTATTGAATTGTCTTATTTATCAATGATGGTAGTCTCTTGTTTAATAATATTTTCTCTACCTAGCAAAGAGAGAGGCAATTAATATTTTCATGGTTCTTATTGCTTTGATCTTCTAACACTAAAATATCTTCTTCATTAGGAGAAGGAAAAATGCCTATGATTTCATTCTTGTTTTCTAAGGTCTCATTATTTTGTGCCATAACTTCTACCCTAGTAGGAAGGCTTTTAGAGAGAGGAAAATAAAAGGTTCATCACTCTATGGTTATATTTTGTAAAGTAACTTCATCACAAATAGGGGAAGCATCAAGAGAAGGACTACTATGATTTTCATGCTTATGAATGATTGGATACTTTTGTTTGATAAGTCTTTGCAAATGTTAGGGACATTAGGAAGGAGAGAGATAATGTTATCACTTTCAATCCACATGTTCTCTTGAAAAATATGATTTTCATGATCGTTCACGATTATATCATCTTTTACCAAAGCATTCTTATAATTAGGGGAGATGTTGAGAGGTGAATTTACACTAAATAAAGTAGTGGCAATGATCTCATCTTCTTGTGTCATAATATCTTCCTTGGGGGAGGAGGAGAGAGACAATCAAGACTCTCATGATTCTCAATGATTGTATCTTCTTTCACCAAGATACCTTTGTCACTAGTATGAGAGGTATTGGTAGAAAAACAATTATGGTTTTCATGATTGTCTATGATTGTATATTCTTGTATCATATCATCCTCACCAATGGGAGAGATAATAGGGTTTGAGATAGGAAATGTAATATTAAGGATTGTGTCAATGGTTTGATCCTCTTGCTCTAAGATGTTCCCATAGCTATGAAAGATAGTGGAAGCATGGCTAACATGTTTCTTAATGACCTCATTGTTGTAATGTAATTTAAACTCATAAGAGGGGATGTGGTATTTATGTAATCCATTCTCAATGATATCAAAACCACATCTCTTAATAGGAAACATGCTAACATGAAAAAGTAAACTATCTAATTTATGCAATTCTTCAAAAAAGTGAACAAATGTCCCAAATATCTAAATATTTTTGAAATGATTTTTGAAATTCTTTAAAAATGACTACATTACATGGATGATTTGACCTAGATGCATAAAATAAAATTTCCTAAAAGTTTCCAAACTAATACTATAGGTTAGGGTATGTGCAGGATCATGATGGGTATGTGTAGGGTAACTACCAGCAAGCTTAAGAAGTGCATAAACAAGGTTTTTAATGTTGTAAAAGGTAGTTTTAGGCCTGATCTAGGACTAAATTAGACAAAAGTGCATATGAGTCCCAATCAAGGTTTTTTAGGGGTTCAAATAGTGAATAACAGTCACCACAGAATACCCAGAAACCAAGCAAAATAACCTGTACTGGGACTAAATTTCCTAGAGGGGCATATGAGTCCCAGGTTAGGGTTTTTCCACAAATTTTAGAAAATTTTGAGTGAAATTTATGCTTTCTAGTTTGGATGATGTCTAGAATAAGTTCAATTATAGTTTTCAAATGAAAATTAATGATCCACGATGCTAAAATGCAACCTATATGCACTTTCACTAATGCAAAATTTAGAAACCCTAGATGCAAATTAACTAATGCAAAGTCAATGCAAGCTAGATCTAGGACTATGATTCACTCTGAATCAGAAATAAGGTGTTCTAAATCTAGGTTCACCAAAATGAAACAACGAAAATAGTGTTCCACCTTATGGGTGGTGGAACACAAACTAGGTGTTCAGGGACCTAGACCTATTTCCCTCAAGTTTCATTCAAGGAAGCCTTAGAGATATCAATCCAAGGATGGAATGAAGGAAAGAGATTTTCTGAGAAAATCCTAGTGTTTGATTAAAGACAATAAGAGGGTTCACCACCAAGCTAGGGCTTGGAAAGACAAGACATGTAAATGGCATGCAAAGTACTATGCAAAAACTAACTAAATGACCTAGGAAATGAAATTGAAATGTAGAATAACAAATTAAGAATGAATAAAGGTGCACCTGGAAGAAAGATGAGGTAAAAAAAAGCTCCAAAACCTTTAAAAGTTTTTATTTAATTCCCATTGGGACTCATATTCCAATTTGGGTGATTTAGTCCCAAAATGAAGAAAAATGTGGGGGGCTTTCTTTTACTTCTATGGTTATGGACCTAAAAGGAGAAAGACCAATTTTTCTACCTTTCACTCAAGAACAAACCCTTGAGATTTCAATGCAAAGGAGATTGAAATCTGACAAAGGGAAGGCTATAGGGACTGAATAATGTCTAATGATGGGTTCACCACCAAGTGTAAACTTGGAAAAGGAATGTTGGAAAACACAATGTGATATGCAAAAAAATGCTAAATGACCTAAAGAGATGAGCAAACTGTAATGAAAAGCTATGAAACTGAAAATGTGCACCTAGAGAACTGAAGATGAAAAAATGGAGGTCTAGACCACTAGAAAATTTTCTACTAAAGTTGATGGGACTCATATGCCAGGTTGGGCAAATCAGTCCAATTTTTTTAGAAAATGCACTGGAGTAGGTTTTAGCCAAAAGGGTATCCAAATATATAAAAATATTGGTCAAGCTTGTACAGTGGGACTCATTCACCAATAGTAGCGAATTAATCCACTTTTTCTTTTCTAGAAATTTTGAAGTGGATTTTGTGCCTTTCGATCTGCTTTATTCTTCCTGACTGGTTTCCAAATCTGAAATTGCAAAATACCACTTGTAGGTCTTCTCCAAGCTTCTCCAAGGCTTGCTGACAACTTTTAGAGACTTGACAACTTCTCTCCACCTTTGCTTCTTGGAAAATATGCAACCTAGCTCTACAAATCACACACAAGAAGAGGGAAAGATGTTGAGGGGGTTAGTGAATAGGGGTTTTCCTTGGTCAAACCCCTTCTTGGTAATTAAACCTTGAAATAGAATGAAATATGGAAAGAGAATGATGAATGAGAAAAAGACAATGTTGCAATTCACCAAACCCTTGCAATAAGATGTTGCAATAATGTAAGTAATGGCTCCAATGGATGTAGACCTGGAATTTTGCTTTATGTTGATTGATCTTGAATGCAATGCTTGCTTGAAACACAAATCCTACATCACAATTGTTAGCTCTAAAACAACATGATGCAAACAACCTTTGACATGATGATTGACAATTGAAGAATGCTCTTGAATGCTTGATAATCTACCCTTGAAATGCCTTGAATTCTTTTCTGAATGCTCAAATCCTCTTGTGAACTCTCTTGAGTGCTAGGTATGAATACTTGAATGCTTGGGATGAAAATGAGTGAAATAACCTTGTATTTATACTTAATTATGCAAGAATTCCCAAAAATACAACACTACAAGCCAACATCAAATCTAGGAGAATAAAATCCCACTAGAAATTTGATTTAAATTTGAAATTTGGTCACACGAGACTCATTCACCCAAGGTGGCGAATGAGTTCCATCACACATAATGTATGAGACCAAATATCAAAAGTGTCTAGAAATGTGTGAAACCTGCATCAGGGCCAAAAAGACCTAGGTGGGACTCATTCGCCCAAGGTGGTGAATGAGTTGTAGACACTAAATCTGGGCCATACAAGCCAAGAACACCTGAATTATGATTGGTGTCAAGATTATCCTCGAAAAGATGCAATAAATGAGGCTTATGGATGTAAAATAGGGCCAATTAAAGGATAAGATAGCCCAATTATTAATGACAAGCCTAGAGGAATGTGAAATTGTATTACAACACTTTACAACACTCCAAATAAGGCAAGGTTAATGTTAATTATGATTAAAATTGTGTTTATTATACTTAGTTAATTGATAAAGCCCTAGAAAAGTGTTAAAGTGTGTTACAACACTTCACAACAACTTTGCAAGGAACCATTAAAATTGACTAGTTCACAAGGGCCTGAGACCTAATGTGAATGTGTTATCCACATTAGAACATTGAATAAAGGCAACATTAATCCAAAATCCACAAGCAGGACCCAAACGAGTGTGAAAAATGTCAAAGGATCCTTTTTTCGACACTACAAGTCCAAGACTAGGGTTTTTTGTTCCAAAACTATAATTTGTCAATGTATGATATGGATCTCCTAAAATATGGAAAAATCCTCGTAGTGTGACTCATACACCACAAGTTGTGTATTAGTCCCACTCTGCTTTTTCAAAGGGTTAAGACTTGAATCTGCTCTCCTATATCTACTCCTCCTTCCACACTTCATTTTTAGATCTAAGACTTTGATTTGCAACCTATATGTGAATTTTCATGAAGATGACAACTTTGTGACAACTTGATGACTTTCTTTAACCTTATAACTTTGTCTTCAAAGGATATTCAATCCTCAAAGCACCTCGATCTGTAATCACACATTTAGAAAGAAAAAAACTTGATGATTGTTAGGAAATAGGGGTTTGCCTTGGTCAAACCCTGTTTAGGTAATTAAACCTTGTGATGAAACAGTGAAATATGAACATGAAACATGAAATATGAAACATGAACAATGATACCTTAAATGATGTCTTGAGATATAAATCACAATCTAACATGAAGTGACCATGTAGAATGTAGATCTTGATCTTGAATAGAGGTAGAACAATGCTTGGATCTTGGATCTTGAATGCTACATCATGACACTAGCTCAACAACATGCTTGATGCATTGTGATATTGACATGATGATGGATCTTGAATTTCTACAACAAATGATGAAGAATTTTTCCCTTGTATGCCTTAAAAATGCTCTTGTAAGATCTCTTGATGCTCTTGTGAAGTCTTGGAATGCTTAACTCTTCATTGCTTGGGATGATATCATGAATTCTTATGTGAAATAATTATTTGAGACCTTGTTTATATAGGTAATTGATCCAACTTACCATTTATTAGATCCTAGAGGCTGACATACATGAAATTTGAATTCAAAATTCTGATTTCCCACTCAAAACCCTAAAAAGGGGAAAAATGTGACTCATACGCCACTTGTGGAATATAGGTCCCATCTGGATGGGACTCATATGCCCAAGGTGGCATATGGGTCCCACCAGGCCTTTTCAAGTGGAGGAAATATCGGGGAGTTAGAAAATTAAGTATATTTGTTGATCTTGTCAGGATTTCAGTTGAAATAAGCCTTTGGGTGCATAATATAGGGTATTAGAGACCTATTAATGATAATATGAAGGTCATAAATGTAAGAGGGCCCAAAAATCAATGTGTAAGTGTAAATAAATACACTTTACAACATTAAATTAAGGAAAAAATAGGTCAATTTAGCTTAAAAGGGCCTTAAATCCAATGTGAATGTGGAAAACAAATTACAACACTAGATTAAGGAAACATTAGGTCTATTTTAATGTTAATCATTCCCAAATAAAGTAAGGAAAAGGGATACTTTTTTCATTGCCACAAATTCAAATAGAAATAAGAAAATAAATGAGATTTTGATAAGCAAGGTGAAATTTATGCCTCGTCAAATTTTTCTTACAATGTTGACTTCAAAGGATTAAAAATGCATTAAAATAATGCCAAATCTAAAACATCCCAATACTAAAGTGTTCTTTGTAGAAATAATTGGTTTTTGACTATTCACACTTCAAAATTTGACTTACTATTTGCAAGACATAGCAAAACAAAAAAATCATATTATGAGATATGGTAAAATGAAAATGTCTCCCCTTTACAAGATCTTAATGATTTATCCAAACCATTAAGTTAAATTTAACGATTTCAAGAAAATAAAAATAAATACATAGACATTTTTATTTATAATTTTTTGATATGTACATTATGTTACATGTGATGATCTCTAGAGATGTGTATTTGTCCTTGGACATGATTACATATATATACATTTTCAATCTAATATACATACATGTGTGTGTTTATATAATATGGCTTAGATCATATACATGTGTTTTCCATGTTTGACACGATAGTTCATATTTTCCTAGGTGATGATTTATGTTTGATATATTGACATGTGCATTTATAGGTCACTTGATGTAAGTGATTATGTATACATTTTCTTATGATATACATACATGTGTTTGAGCTTAAATATTCATCTATGTACATGTTTATTTATGTTTTTATGTTTATGTTCATCTGCATGTACATGATTGCTTATGTAACTTATGTTTATGTTCATCTACATGTACATGTTTGCTTATATTTTTGTTTATGTTCATATACATGTACATGTTTACACAAGTTTTTACGCATTATATCTAGATTTAGAGAACTCATGAGTAAATTCAATTTATAAATGTTAAACATGTTAAATTTACATTAAATGTTGTGGGTACATATGTTACATGTTATATATGTACACATGTATACATGTTTCAAGCTTGAATTTAAATATGAACTTAAATATACATGTACAACTTTCAAAAATTGAACTATGATTGCATGGCCTTTGAGTGTATGTTTTAGATCAAGACAAGAACTTAGACATAGATATATATGTGTGTTTATTTAATATAACTTATATATAAATTATGAATTGTTCATTTAAACTTATATATCATGTGTACATATCTTATTGTTGAATATAATGGTGAAATTTAACCTAGGATGTACCTTCTCTATAATAGATACAAAGAATCAAATTTATCCCTTGAGTTGTCCTCTTCTCAAGTGTTGATATCTTAATTAACTTGGTACTTGTTTATGATATAGCAAGGATATCATAGGCTAATTGCATCTCAAATATTGGTTCTAATGGAGTTATTTGTACATATCAAGAAGTTTTTATGAATTAGGCCCTTTTTCGTAGCACAATTTTTGAAGTAATATATCAATGTATAAAAGACATAAAAGGTTCTTACATTATTACCTCAAGGTAGGAAATCCTATCTTGGAATATGTATGGAAATTAATATGAGGAAAAAATTGATCCACACACCTTGACATGATACTGTATGTTTCAAATAGAAACCAACCTACCAAATTGTTTCAAGTATTCTACCACTTAGGTACAATTAGGGAGGTATAATAAAATTTTAACCTAATTAGAGACCTTAACTCTCAAGAAATCTAATTTTATCTTTGGATGTTCTACAAAAAAGACCTCAAATGTATTACATAAGAATAGAACTAGAAAGATCCTTTTCTATATTAATGAATCATCTATTTATTATCTTAACCTCATTAATTGTCATTGCAAAATGCCAATATACCTTGAATTTCATTCAACCATCAATACATGGCAATTATGAACCACTACTAAGGGGTTGTAATAGTTACAATAATGGAAACTATCAACTATGGATGGAGTTTGACCACCAATAGGAGAGATATTATTGACCTGTTCTTCTTCTTTTGTGGTGCCAAAAGAGGTCATGTGGGAGTGATATTATTGGACCATGTGTAGGTATTCCAGAAGCCACATCCACCTTTAAAAAAGTACAAGATGAATGTTAATCCTAAGATAAAAGAATCATTTGGGGGTACAAAGGCTATATGGAGGCTAGCATGGTGGGAAGGGCATTGAACTTGGATGCTAGTGGCAAGGATCTTGGTGTCCATGTGTAGTGAGATGGCCTCTACTAACCACCCTTGCTACACACCAAATAGGGGAGAGAGACTAGTAGTTGTGCAAGGTTCAATTGTTGTTATAACACTTGTTCTTATAATACTTAGTCCTACCACATATTTATACTATTTATTGTAAATAAATAGTTTGCATGTATGTAAATAGAAAAATAACCAAATATTGGTCAAAATGGACCCATATTTGAACAAATGAGAACCTATGAATGTTATATATGTGGATGCTAAATCTACAAAATGTTAGACTTTGACAAGCATTTTCATTGAAGTCAAGTAAAACATAACAAATCTAGTATCCCTACGAAATATTATATCATGTTAGATATGCTAAATAAGATATTAAAACAACAAGAAAAGCTAAATAAGCATATAAACAACATGAATCAAACTTTATGTCATAGTGGATTAGTGCTTCTATGGAGCGAAGCCCTTTCCCAATCCTTGCTAAGCTCCTGGATGATAAAAAGATGCAAGATGATGACCAAGATGAAATACTAACTTGGATGAGTTGTGGAGGGAGATACTAAGATTGTGGAGGATTAAAACAATAGAGGAGGCCTCTATTTATAGCCAAGAAGGATAGAAGAATGTCAAACATGGAGGATGTGGGACTGAAGATCCACCAATGACAAAATTCCATTTGTCAACATGTGAGAGGTTGAGGAATGAGCACATTTTGGTCAATGTGCCCAAGAGGGGGAGATTTTAAATTTGAATTTGATGACAAGATGAGTTAAATGCTAAGTTTGACCTTTGCAAGAGACATGTAAGAGCTCATAAATGCCTTGTTGGATGTACATGTCAAATTGGGGGGAGATTTCAAACTTGGAGAATATTTTCTTTTTATGTCATGTTGAGAGAAAATGGAGAATTTAATAAATCAATAAATTGATTTATTTGTGCAAGTGGGAAAAGTGAGATGATGTGATGGGTGATTAGGATTAGCATTAATCATGGATTTGATTAATTAAGATTATGTTAGGTGATTTTGAATTTTGACTTAGATGCTTGGATTTATTTAAATCAAAAGGGAGGAAATTGATGCACTATCCATTTAATTAAATACATTTGATTTAATTAAATGAAGAGACTTTAGGAGATAATTAAATAAAGTGATTTATTTAATTAAAAAGATAACCTTATGAGATCAATCAAATAAACTTGATTTATTCAATTGATGGGTGAATATGATTTAATGAAGTCAATTTCACGTGTCTACATTTTTCCCCTCTTTGAAGCAATGTACTTGCTGCATTGGTTCAAAAAATAAACTTTCCGAGATCAAAATTCAAAAAAATTATGATTTTTTTGGATGCCCCAGTGGAAAGAAGAACACTAGTACATTGCCCCCTCAAGAGATCAAACAAAAAGATTTGATTTGAGGGTCGATCTCACAATAAAGAGGTTCAAGATGGACATATGGATGGTTATGCATGATGATGTAATGATGATTTTAAGATGCTTAGAATAACCAATCTATATTATCCTAAAACAACTTTAAAATGATGATGTAATGTATGATATGATGAGATGTGTGATGATGGATATGCGATTAGATTTATGTATGCTAACATTTGTGGATGCAGTGATGGATGCATTGGTGATGATGATTAACTATCCCATATGACAAAGAAAGGGAAAGAAGAATCATATGATGGCAAGAGGTCTGGCCGTTGAATCAGATTAGAGATGATGATGAGAGATGATGATGATGATTTTATCAGTGATTGGGACTTAAAAGGCTACTTACCTTATGTTTGATAACACACATAAGCAAGATGCATCAAGGTATAAAGAACTAGCATGGCGTTGCACCTAGTGTGATGGACTTTGACTTGACAATTAGATAGGAGTATTTCTATTCACACCCTATATATGTAACTTTGCTAGGATGCACTTAGAAGTTTCAAAATATATCGACCAAAACACCTGGAAAGGTATGAACGAATAATGCAATAGTTTGCCACTTCAAAACACCTTCCATACACAATTTAACAAAGCAAGTATTTCTGCTATATTACAAGAACGCTAATGCTTCCAATAGACAAAAGATAATGATTTTTGCCCCATTCCTTTTCTCTCTCAAATCATTTGAGTAGAGATATCATCAAGAGGTTGAATGAGCATAAGATAAATCAAAATAAAAGATCAAGTACACAAACAAGCCAATGTTCTTCATACCTTCAGCCAAATGGATGTGTTTTCATAGGATAAGAATCCAAAGTGATATATCCAAAATGATTCCATTTTCAGAACGATATATCCTAGGACATGCATTGTATAGGATGATGATGGGTTGATAGTTGATTGATAGGGCTATCATGTTGTTGACTAACATGTTTGGAAATGATCAAGAGTTTGATTTTTCATTTAATTTTTTTTTTCTTTCAATTTTGATTTTGCATTTGAAGTTTCATTTTGCATATTGTTGTGCTTGTTTTTGTTTGTATTTCCAAAGGATTAAGGTGACAATTTGTTTATTATGGATGATTGATTATCAATAAGAAAGTTAAACTGAACGGATGGATTTTTCAAATATTTGATGTTTTGATGTTTTTGACAATGTTTTATGCGCTTTGTATTTTTCAGATGCGCAATTTTTGATTTTGAATTTTACATGTTTTGGGTTTTCTAAGATTTTATGAATGTTTTGGATTGATGTGATTTTGGATGTTTTTGGATTTCTTAGTTTTTGAATGTTTTACATTTTGTGTTTTTTGGAATGTTTTGTGTTTTGTGTCTTATAACATCAAAGATGTTTGCTTACGCTTAAGCCTGCAGTAGACCTATAGTCTTGATATATGTTTTGATGTTTTCTCAATTTTTGTCGTTTTGGATTGTTTTGAATGTTTTTACCATGATTTAGGATGTTTTTGGATTTTTGATATGTTCTAGATGTTTTTGGATTTTTCACATGATTTTGATGATTCGGATATGGGTGTGTGTGATGATATCAGTGCTCTATTTTGGGATTTTGTTGAAATGGAAGCTAAGGATGATTGATCAGATTGATGGATTGATGATGATAACATTGTTGAGGATGCACAAAAATGCAAGGATAGTCTTACACAACACAAGGATTAGGATGGATATCCCAAGATGATGAGGGATTGATGATGATAACATTGTTGAGGATAGACAACAATGCAAGGATAGTGTTAAGCAACACAAGGATTGGAAGGATATTCTGAGATGATTTTTTTGATTGGATTTGATTGATCATGATTGATGAAGCTATATTTGTAACAAAAGTTGTTTGAATTATTTAATGCGATGTTGACATGAAAACTAGATGTGACCGATATCGATTGTTTGGATTGATGTTCAATTGAAGATAACACTTGATAAGGAACATCCTCTTGTCAAAATATGCCATGGGCTAGTGATTTGGATTTTTACTCACAAGTGGTGGACCAATTTTATTTCACGTTTGCCAATGTTTGGATCACCACATAAGTTGGAGGATATAGATCAAGATTTATTCCCAGAGCAAGATGTAAATATTTTCCCCCAGTGTCTAGCAATGTATGGAATGCGATGGGTGGATGCTCAGATAAGTGTATGGATGGATAGATAAGGCAAGCATGAAAAGGGTGCCAAGGATTATCTTATGATCAGATATAGTGTTCAGATAAAGAATGCTCATTTGGATAATGCTTCATGGCTCAGATAATGCTGCATAGGATAGGATCAATAAAAATGGCCCATGTCAAGATGTTTACCATAAGCAAGCATAAAGTGTGCACCAAACTTTGTCAAGATCAAGATAACTTGGAATATGGATGCAGATGGATAAAGATGGATTGGATAAATGGTTTATGGATGAATGGATTTATTATGGATAAGATGGATGAAATTTTGGATTTATTATGGATGGGATGAGATTCTTCCACCTGAAATAGTGCACGCAGATGCTCGATTCTACACATGATTCCTGTTTGCCAAGTTTTCATCATGGTCTTTCCCAAAGCGCCACCGTAGTGGTTTTCACTACAAGATGATTTTTATCTTTACTGTTTTCATGATTTTTTGATTTTTTTGGATTTTCACATTTTTTTTTTTTTAATTTTTTGAAAAAATTTAAGCTCATGCTAAAACACCTTGTGGTGTCAATGTAGACGCTTTTATCATGATGTGCCATTCATAGCCTGCTTGAAGAAGTTGCTTTGCTAAGATACATGCACTTGAATGCAACTTTTGGGATTCTTAATCTGCTTTATTGATACTAGGGTTAACTTTATCTCTATGCGCACATCATGATAGAGTGCCTTTGGAATCCTTATGATGATGGGTCATTTCCAATACATGGTCAATTTTAGAATTGGATATCATGTGTGGAGGCATGGAAGGAGTGTGTTTAGGGATAAAATATGGATTGGTTAACAGCTTGGAATCTTTGACTCTCCAAACTTGGGAAGTTGAGCAATGATGGGTGGATACGAAAGTGTGCGTGGAATTAGGACCAACTATTTGATACACTTTGTATGTCGCTTGAAAAGCCTAATTTTTATTTTGTGGACATCTTTGATGGATACTTTTCCCTTTTTATTTTGACCCATAGTTTCTTTGATTGATGGAGTTTGATAGGGATAATCTTTCTTTGTATTCTTTGGTATCCACTTGTATTTTATTTTTCCGATATGCTTCTTTGCTTCTTTTGCTTTGATAACGTTCTTTGTGCTTTGATTCAAATATTTCTTCTGATGTTGGTCCGAATTCATGGATGGGGTGATGGGTGGATGAAGATTCATGACGTGGTTGGTTGTAGTATTGGCATTGGTTTCACCATAAGGACTCTTCGTGCTCCCTATGTTGACATTTGCTTGAGACATAGTTTCCCCCAGTATTGTGGAAGTATTACCTTCATGCTTTGGTTCTTCCTGTTCTGAGAGCTCTTGTTTAGAATGCATTCTCTAATAAATGACCAATACAGATGATCTTATTGGAATTTTTTGCTCTACTGACTCTGAAATATCCTATTTTGTCTAACCTATTTCTTTGAGTGGATAATGTTGGATATCTTTATACATGATGTCCTTATTCTGAATTTGGGATATATCTGATTCTAATGTTGACAACTCAGTTTGACCATAGGAATCAATAACCTACTCTTTTTGTGTAATAATGTCAGGAGTAAAGGAATCTTGTTCTGAATGAAGATCATCTACATTTCCATCCAAAGAAATCATCTCATGGGTAGATGGAGGAATATGTTCTATGTGGATGTGATCATTATTTATGACATATTGTATAGATAGGAGAGTGTCCATTAAATCATTATAGTATCTTGAAGATATGAATTCTTGATCTTGAATAATTTCATAATTTCTTTTGACATGCTTTCGATCAAGTTCTTGACATGGGTCACTTTCAATGGATGGATCGCTTATAAAGGGTTCTTGGATATCTTTATTAGGAATGGGAAGTGGCTCAATATCCTCTTGATCTTTGAGTGGACTTGGATCAAATGTCAAGTTGAGGATTTCTTCAATATCTATAACTATGAGGTCAAACGGGGTCAATATGTCTTGGAAAGGACCATTGCAAGACTTTGGTGAAAGATTTTGATCATGCTTTGGAATAAATTTTTGATATATGTCCTCTAACTCATAAGGAAATGTAGAGATATTTTCAACATGATCATAGGTCAATGTGTCATGGATTATGTCAATAGGATCAAATAAATCTAACACTCCTTGAAATAGATCACTAAAAAGTGGCTCTTGATGTATGGTGAGTTGATCATCGGATGGGGTAGAAACACCTTCAATGTGATTCTTAATGGAGAGATCTTGAACATTTTTTTCAACAATTGTGGCAGAGAGATTGTCAATGTCCTCAACCATAGGGTTAAATGATGTTGACATTTCTTGAATTGGATCATTGTTGGTTATTGTTGGTGGATTTTGATCATGATTGAAAAGTGACTCTTGATGTATGTTAATTTGATCATTAGATGAGGTGGAAACATCTTCAAGGTGTTCATTGATGGATAGATCTTGATCATGGTCCCCAATAGTGATTATCTTTTTATCAATAAGGTCTTGGATGAGATTTTTGAGTCGAATACAATCTAATGTTGTGTGTCCCTTTGTTTTGTGGAAGCCACAATAGTACTTCTCGTTATACCCTGGTGGTTTAACTAAGGGCTCTTGATAATCCTCATAAATAGGGAGTTTAATGATATTTTCTTGTGCCAACTATTGCATGATCAATTTGATGGGTCCCCCAAGTGGTGTGTACTTTCGCTTGTTACCTTGTGAGATTTGTACTTTAAATTGACCTTGTGGTGATTGATTTTGGAGATGTGGTGATTGATCTTCAAGATGGGGTAATTGGGTTTGTTGTTGATGTTGTTGATCTTGATATCTACCTTCCTGACATTGGAGATATTGTTCTTGACATGGTTGTGGACACAACTCAATGCTTTGATGACATGGATTAACCAATGGAAGAGTGTATTTATTTTAGAGTGAAGATATCTCTTGGCTCAATAATTCAATTAGTTTTGCATGTGAAGCAAGTTGTTCTAGAGAAACTTGATCTTGATTTTGAATTTGACTCCCTTGATTTGGATTTTGTTCAAGCAGATTTGGGATGTACATTTGTGGTGTTTGCATGGGATCATGGACAATGTTTTGATTTGAGATGATGTTTAGATTTGGCATGATAGGCTGAAATTGAACATTGTTGTGGTTGGGAATCACATTGCCTAGATTTGGGTAACTTTTATTTTGCATGGTGTTACCTTGACTTGTATCAATACATTGAGTTGTTAACATATTGTTTGGACTTTGGAAAACATTCGTATGATTTGCAAACATATCCATCACAAAGTTTTCCAAATGTGGATTTCAAATGCTCATGTTAGGAAAACTTGTGCTTGGCATGTATGGATTTGGTGGGATGATGTCATTCTGTGGAAGACTCATGCATTGAGTATTTGGCTGATGGATTTGTAGGTTTGGACTGGGATTTAAATCTACCATCTAGAAAAGTGTTCCAAACTTTTGACTGGGCATACTCAAATTTTTTGTATCATTGAGGTTTGTAGGAGATAGTGATCCCATGTAAGGATTTTATAAATGTGGGTGTTGATAATCAATCAGCATTGTAAGGCTATGAAAGTTCAGATGACTTGGATTATTCATGATGTATGGATCAAGTTTATATTCCATGTTCTTCTTGTGTTGAGGTCTTGTTTGGACCGTAAAATAAGGATCAATTTTCAAGAATGTGGGAGGTGAACCTCTAATTCTTTGGGTTGATCCAAACTCTAGGTACAAAAAAAGAAAGTCTAATATTTTAAGGATCAAAAGGATGGTGACGAGATATGAAAGATGGATGATTGGTGAATTATTGGAACTCTTGAGAAAATATTGAAGTGTATGTTAAACTTTAGGACTTGATTTGGGATTGATTTTTTTTGGATTTGGATAGTGAACTCATAAACTTTAAGAGGTTAGATGTTGTCCTAGAGTAAATTTTTCCACAAGATGCTAATTTGACTAAATGTGTAAAGAAGTATTCATCTAGACAAACATAACCAAACAAGATGATTTTGGATTTTGGATAGTGAACTCATAAACCACAAGATGTTGGATGTTTATCAAGGGATAGACTTGTTCACAAGGATTGATAATTTGACTAAATATGTGGAGAGGGATTCATCTACACACATATAATCAAATGAAATGATTTTGATTTGGTTCAAATAATTTTCCCAAAGTTTAGCATGAGGGATTTTTTCAAGATTTCCAAGAATTGTTTATGAGGTGATTTTGATTTGATGTTTGGAAGATGGATGAAAGTTTTGATTTTGATCCTAAGAGACTTAGAGAGACTTTGTTTACTAGACCAAGATATTGAAGAACACACTTTTCTCTAAGAGTAGTTCAAACCAAAAGACCAATGTTTGCTCGAAAGACGATAAAAAGATAAACAAGCACATGTGCGGGGTTCAATTTGAGTTAATCTTGGTTAATGACTTGCTTTTACCACAAAAACACTTCTTGCTTAGTTTTCAAACTGAATTTCTATGTCTCAATTCCTTTTTCATTCCACAAGGTCCATTATGTGAAAATCAAGGTTTCAAGAGCATAGTTTCCTATTGTTGACTTTGAAATGAACAAATCAAGATATAGGTCTCAGTGTTTAGAAGCCTTCTAGGGATAAGAACCCCTAGCGACAAGCAGTAACATGAGGAATTTTCAAAGGTATTTGTTCCTCTCAAAGAGTTTTAAATTCTAATGATTTGTTTAATGTTTGTCTCAATGTTTTGGATCCAAGCATTGTGTTTTCAAACTGACTCACAAGCAATATAACATCCTAGCTCAATTGGTACATTTTTCTTGGTGGGCTTGCCTCATGCCCTTTGTAGTAGAAGAGATGATTTTACATGCAACCAAGGAAAAAATATAAAGGTATGTTAAGAATGAAGTCTTAACCTCTATATTTTAACCAAGATCAGACTTGGCAAGTAACTTCTTGGAATCTAAGTTCCAATGCAAAACTTTGATAAACTCATTTGATGGACTAGTTGGCTACTACAAACAAGGTTCTTAATCACGGTACATCGGGGACATGGCACCTTGCGAGTGTCCAACAAACCACTAAAGGCTTTAATCAATCCTACTAGGGGCACTTATACTTTTTATAGTAGTACCCCATTATGAAAGACATTGTATGGCTAAGGCCTACATACCATGAGGACTTGACAATTTAGTCTTATCCATTTATATACCAGCCCGAATGAAAAACTGGTTGGAGTCGCCTTCAAGTTCTCCTTTTGGATGTGTCTCTTAGGCATGCCCCTCTAAAGGTAAACAATAGTGAGCAAGCACATCCGTAGTTCGATCAACCTTCATTTAGAAACAAAGGGAGAACACACGCGATATACCTAACTCACACTCACAAGATTTGTTCAATTTTAGTTCCCAAAATAAAGTGTGGAGGCAATCTTTTATGCAACTTAATGTCATCAAAAATACTTTTGATTCTCAAGATCATCGTGAAGTGCGAGAGAAGTGCATACTCCTTTTTAGATGAGATTATTTTGCAAAAAATATTACAAAGCATAAAAGACACATGTTCATTTTAAATCCCAAAGCAAAAGTGAATTATTTTTAAACACCAAAATAAGTATGAAATTTGTCTGCTCAATTTTATCCCAAAAAGCAATGTCTAGTCAGTTTCTAGTGTTCAATTTGAGCCCAACTTTGAAAAAATTAAAATAATGATTGATTTTAAACCCAAATTGATCTAGTTGGCCTAAAATAGAAAAAATGTAGCAATTGGATGCTCTAGATTATTTCAATAAGCATTTAAAAATACTTTTCCGACTTCAGGTGCCCACTTTCTAATTCAAATCTTTCTTTTATTTGATTCCCATGTGTGAGCAACCACCGTTGTTTCTTGATGCCAATTGTTCATAAAGTTAAATTTCCCCCGAACAAGTTGAAAACCATCTTCCACTTTAAAATGATATTCAGTTCCCTGTTATACAAACTAAATACCACCACTGCAACATGACTAATAAGCAATCTTCCAAAATATGAAGAATGGGAGAATTTGGGGTTTGTGCACTGTATAGTGGTATGGTCCCCCGACACAACTTTAATGCCTGCACAAAATATTTATAATAACATGATTACACATATTTATGTAAAGCTTTAATGAGAGTAGATGAAATAAGCCTCCCTCACAAATGATGTCATTCCTGCATAGCTTCTAAGTCGTTAGAAGAAAAATCATAACTCTAAACATAAAGACGGTGTAATGCACAAAATGCAATTTACCAATTTAGCTAAAAAGCATAAGAGTCAGCAATAAAAGCACAAGGATCGACAGTAAACATAGAAAAAGTGCAAACTAATTGCGCTTTATGTCATCAATCGTATGTAATCCAATGGAAAAAGAGCCCTTAAACTGAATTACATAGAACCAGTCTTAAAAAGATCACCATCCTCATGGAAATCTATGACTTCTGTAGAAACAGCTTGACGTTGTCACCTCCTACAAAATCATCAAATCTTGCATAGATCCTCATAAGAAAAACAAGGAAATAATGACAACTAGTTACGGAATGAAAAAAACTCTTTGATGTTAAAAGGCTCTATTTGCTGTCAAATTTATATGGTCTAACACTAGAGAGGAGTTAAACTACTACTGACCAATAAGAAATAACGTGGAAACACAGATTGATTTGAGAATAATGTGTTTATTTTCAGTATTCAAACTATCGCCTACCATTGATCTTTTATGATTAACTGATTGATTAGAGCAATAACAGAAAGAATAGCTTATAGGAGTTGAGTAAGAAAGTTGATCAAGTACAACGACTTATAATCTAAAAGTGGATAAGTCTTGAAAACTAAATCCTTATATTTCAAGCCAAGCAACCCAAATGCACAAAAATTGGCAGTACTTAATGCATTCCAATATTTAATGTGTTCCTTCCAATATTCGATGCAATATTCAATCACATGCAAAACATAATGTGTTCCAATAGGATTGACAACTTAAAACTCAAAGCAAAGAAGCGAATACACCAAATAATGATTTGGTTCAGATTTGGAAATTTAAACTACTTGAGAATTTAACAAAGATCCAAGATCTACGATCCTAGCCAACGCCTTCCTCTTTTAGTATTAAATGAAGCCCATCAATTCGTTTGATTTCAATTCTCTGTATGGGCAATAAAGGGACTTGTTGGATGCTATAATATATTGTACCTTAATTCTGTATGCCTAACTAGAATAACGTAGCCAATGTCAGAAATTCAATTCAAAGAAGATATGTTGTAAACGAAAAAAAGGCTCACCGTTAAAGAAAAACATAATGACTCAAATCTACTTTCACAGAAAATGATCCAATGTAAGTAATTGATAGTAGGGAATAAATACATATCACCAACAATAAACTTCACTTAGGGAAAGAGGCTGGTAGTTACTTGGCTTCCTCAATTTACTGCGCCACCAATCTTATTCAATTTTGTAGTATCTTTAACAACTTAGACAACACGCGAGGTGCAATATGGAATGAAAGCTTAGGATGTTTTGGTTTTTTACAGATTATGACTGTAATCTACACTGAAAAAGCTTAATCATCACCACAATCTTTAAGGAATAGATCAATTCAAAAGAAGGGAAGAAATACAAAGCACATATCAGTTCAAAATCTAATAGAGCGTGGGAAGCTTGAAGTGTATTAGGAACATAGATAAATATTTTACATTCCCCTTGCAAGAAAATAAAGATTGATATGGTGTCGATAAAGATTTATACAAACATTTCACTTATCACTTGACAGAGATTGAGCTTGCAATGTATTCGATAGTCGAAGTGGGTGTTGACATGGGCACGATGAATGGGACCAAGCAAGCTTACAACACACTATATTGTACGTTAGTGGTTAAGCATATCTAGCACACCAAGGAGATTCCAAATGATGCGTCTTACAATGATCTTGTTACAGCAGCTTTATAGGCTACCCAACATCTCCAAACAATTGAGGTAATCACAAATTTGTTTCTTCATGTGTTGGTAGAGAAAGTTGATAGAATCATTTAAAAGCACACCCTTTTCTTATAGCACCATCATTTACATTGGTATTGTTAATTTATGTAGCTTGGACAGGTGTCTCCATTGTCTAGAAGTGTCATTTAATTATTTAATTATTTTCTAGAAACCTCCACAAAAGGGCTGAGTTGTCTAGATAATTATGTAATTAAATAAATTGATTCTCTTAGAGACTTCTAGAATCTAGTTAGTTAGGGTTTTTAGAGTCTATTTAATCTTAGCCATTGATTGAGATTAAATCATGGCCATTGGTTTTCCAATGAGAAAAGTATAAAAGGGGATCAATGGGCAATTGGAGAACACAACAAATGTAAGCAGACTTGGTGTTGATAGCAAAGTAGAGATACTGGAGAAAGACTTGCGCAGCTAGCGGGCAGTAAATTTGCATGAGAGCAAATAGTCTTGGCAAGAAAGTTAGCAAGGTGCAGCGGATAGCGGTGATAGTGCAAATGCAGGAATTTCAGCAGAGAAATTGAGGGAAGAATTTTCGAGAAGAATATTGCCGGAGCTCAAGCAAGAAGAGGTAAAGCGCTTTGTATTCCTTAATTTGCTGAAGTTTAATATAATTCCTCATCCTTAAGTGGTTTTCCTTCGGTTTTTCCACGGACAATTCGGTCCAAAAATATTGTGTTCATTATTGTGAATGTTTTCTATTCTTGTGAGTTTTATTGCGAAGGTGCTTGTGTTATTTTGATATTTGCCGAGAATTCACTTCGTGAGTCAAATAATCTATGTATTAGATAGGAGATTAACAATCAAAACCCAATAGAACCGCCACGGCACGAGCTGATCTGAGGGCAGATAAGGCTTAACAAAGGAAGGAAAGATCCTGCCTCTTCAGAATTATTATTATTTGTTTTCTTTTATCTTTTGAGATGGCCTCAGCAGGTTTAAGAGATCAGGACAGATTGGATGGAGCCTCAAATTTTGGTGTCTGGAAAGCCAGAATTTCTTTGTTGCTGGAAGAGAATGGGATCAAGGAATATGTGACTAGTGTTGTACCTGTACCTACAGATCCAACACAGCTCTTAGCATATAAGAAGGAAGATGCCAAGGCGAGGAGGATGATTCTTGATGGTGTCAAGGATCATATTGTTCCACATGTCGCAGAGTTAGATACAGCGAAGAAGATGTGGGATGCCATTCTGAATCTGTACCAGAATGCTACCACTAACCGGAAGCTGATTCTCAGAGAAAAGTTGAGGACTACTCGGATGAACAAGGGAGAGGACGTGACAAGTTACCTCACCAGACTCAGACTTGTCAAGGATGAGTTGGCTGCTGTTGGAGATAATCTAGGTGATGACGAGCTAGTGCGGATAGCCCTAAATGGGTTTACTAAGCAGTGGGATGTCTTTGTTCAAGTTATTAATGGACGAGACACCTTGCCAAGTTGGGATCGACTTTGGAGTGACTTCACTCAGGAGGAGCTTAGACTAAGTCTTGTCAGTAGGACCAGTAGCAAGAGTCAGCAAAGTGAGGCGGAACAGGAGAACGTTGCCCTTGCAGGAAAAGGGAAAGCAAAGAAGGGGTCTAGTAAAGGATCAAATCCACAAGGTGAGAAGAAGAAGAAGGACCTATCTAAAGTCAAGTGCTATGGCTGTCACGAGTTTGGCCACTATGTCAGCGATTGCCCGCAAAGGAAGAAAGGCAAGAAGCAGACAGCAGCTTCAGCAAGTGCAGATGAGCTCTCTAGTAGAATGGAGGATGAGTTCGCTCTCATAGCTTGCATGGCTAGCTCAACCTCACAGGGTGTTTGGTATATAGATAGTGGGGCGTCATTTCATATGACAGGAGTTAGAGAGTACTTCTCCAGCTATAAGGAGGAGGACATCAGAATGCAGATTTCTATGGGGAACATGTCCAAGCTCAATCCAGTTGGGAAAGGGACTGTTCTATTTCAGAGGGAGAATGGTAAGCGGATTCCCATTCATGATGTGTTGCGTATGTGCTGTGCTTATGGCTGAATTTGATTTTACATTCGTCCTTCAGATAAATGTTACAAATGTACCCTTTAGAGGCAAATGTGTTAATTACACAAGGATTGGAAATCACCCATAGCTATTGGAGTTAGGAGCCGCCGGGCTTTGGCTATGGGTTGTAGTTTGATACCTCATACAAACCACGAGCGGCAGTAATTCTAGAGACTGGGCGAGAGCTATGGCATAGGAGGATGGGGGCTATATACATCATGTGGAGCACCCTAAATCTGCTTCAGAAGACAGCTGACAAAGTCCTGCGGTTACAGAGCATGATGATGTATAAAAAAGTGGATGCAAGTGCTGTGGGTGCTTCAGAAAGCAACTTTTCCAAGGAGTGACACTAGATCCAAGGGTGTTCTTGATCTAATACATTCAGACATATGTGGACCAATGTCGACGAAGTCTCTCAGAGGATATGAGTACTTTATTACTTTTATTGATGATTTCTCCAGGAAGACCTGGATATACTTCTTGAAGACCAAGGATGAGGTTTTCAGTCGCTTCCAAGAGTTCAAAGCTCTTGTGGAGAATTCGACAGGGAGGAAGATAAAGGTTCTTCTACGTAATAAATGGAGGCGGAAAGTACAAAAGGAAAGAGTTCCGTGAGTCTCCGGTACCAAAGAAGGAATCAAAAAGAGAGCGGATCTGCTCCTACAACCCACACCGTAATGGGGGTTGCTGAGAGGAAGAATCGGTCTATATCAGAGGCGGCAAGGGCTATGCTGTATGACCAGGATATGCCACGCTACTTATGGGCAGAGGCATGCAGTACAGCAGTGTACATACAAAACAGGGTTCCACATAAGGTATTAGGCAAGATGACACCAGAGGAGGCGTTCTCAGGGAAGAAGCCAGATGTTAGCCATTTCAAGATATTTGGGAGTTTGGCGTATTGTCACATTCCAGGTGCGACACGTTCCAAGTTAGATCAAACTGCAGAGAAGGGGTACTTTGTGGGGTACAGTGAAACCTCAAAGGCATATCGGATATTTATTCCAGGGACCAAGAGGACTATAGTTAGGCGTGATGTCAAGTTCATGGAGGACAAGGCATTCAGGAGGTCCAGAGATTTTCCAGCAGATGATCAGAGTGAGCAACTAGTGGAAGCTCCAAGGATCATTCAACCAGATCAAGGACAGCGAAGCTCGAGTACAGTTACTAGTACATGCACAAGCTCAGGTGCTGAGAATTCGCAGAGTATGGAGCAGCAGATGCAGCAGATCCAAGAGATGCATCAGGGTGATATGGAGGTTGATACTTCATCCTCTACAGTTGGTAGCAAGAACCAACAGTCACAAAGGGATACTCAAGAGTTTGTGGGAGCTCCTAGGATGAGTAGTAGACAGCGGAGACAACCAGCCAGGTATGATGACTATATGGCATTAGTTAGTCAGTTGGTAGATAGTGAGCCTTCTAGCTATCAGGAGGCTGCACATCAGCAAGTGTGGCAAGATGCAATGGTTGAGGAGTATACCTCAATAGTGCAGAACGATGTGTGGGAGGTTGTACCTAGACCAACAGATAGGGCAGTGGTTGGATCACGCTGGATCTATAAGATCAAGCACGGTGCAGATGGTAGCATCGAGAAATACAAGGCAAGGTTTGTGGCCAAGGGGTTCTCTCAGAAGGAGGGAATTGACTATGAGGAGACATTTGCTCCAGTGGCTAGGTATACTTCTATACGAGTCGTGATCTCTCTTGCAGCACAGATGGGATGGTAGATCCATCAGATGGATGTCAAGACGGCATTTCTTAATGGTGAATTGAAAGAGGAGGTATACATAGAACAACCAGAGGGCTTTGTGGCACACAGCAGTGAAACCCACGTGTGCAGATTGAAGAGAGCTTTGTACGGACTCAAGCAGGCTCCCAGGGCGTGGTATGAGCGCATTGATAAATACTTGCAGGGAATGGGCTTCGTGAAGAGTGAAGCGGATGCTAACCTCTACTACTTGGTGGTTGGAGGTGAGGTTCTCATTCTTGTTCTTGAGGTCACTTACCAAAACCAACAGTCCTCCATGAAGGCTGCTATCCCTGCAGTCTCATTAAAGACTGGGGCTCTATGCACTACTTTCTAGGCATGGAGGCATGGCAGACAGATGGAGAGATTTTCCTTGGACAAGGGAAATACTGCATCGAAATCTTGAGGAGGTTCGAGATGGAGGATTGCAGAGCCATGTCTACTCCTATGATCACGAATTGGAAGAAGGTAGAGACATCCAGAGAGGAGGATGTAGACCCCACCTTATACAGACAGTTGATTGGATCTCTCATGTATTTGGTCAACACCATGCCAGATATATCCTTTGCAGTAAACTCTCTTAGTCAGTTCATGGCGGAGCCGAAGAGAGTGCATTGGACGGCAGCAAAGCATGTGTTGCGGTATTTGCGTGGTACAATCGAGTATGGAATTAAATATGCTCGAGGTGATGGTATCAGGTTGATAGGCTATACTGACGCCAGACAAGCGTGCGCGATAACGTATTGATCGCAGCACCGTAAAGTTGCTTTACTTTTGGGATCGGAGCTGTCTCTTGGCAGCGTGAAGCGTGAAACCGTGGTTTTAAGTCCCCGCATACCAGCAGCCAGCATGCATGCACGCGGTGAGGCTTATATGGCTTCGGAAGTTGTTGGTAGCCTTGTTTGGTCAGAGGGTTGAGACTACGGTGATACACTGCGACAATCAGAGTTGCATCAAGTTGGCTGAGAATCCGGTGTTTCATGATAGGTCTAAGCATATAGACATCAAATATCATTTCATCAGAGATTGTGTACAGCGCGGGATTGTTCAGCTACAGTATATACCTACAGATCAGCAGGTAGCAGACATTTTGACCAAGGCATTGGGGAAGGCGAAATTCATCTTCTTCAGAGATAAGCTGGGTGTCATGCAGAACACCTTCCTCGCTAAGAGGGAGTGTTAATTTATGTAGTTTGGACAGGTGTCTCCATTGTCTAGAAGTGTCATTTAATTATTTAATTATTTTCTAGAAACCTCCAGAAAAGGGCTGAGTTGTCTAGATAATTATGTAATTAAATAAATTGATTCTCTTAGAGACTTCTAGAATCCAGTTAGTTAGGGTTTTTAGAGTCTATTTAATCTTAGCCATTGATTGAGATTAAATCATGGCCATTGGTTTTCCAATGAGAAAAGTATAAAAGGGGATCAATGGGCAATTGGAGAACACAACAACAACAAGTAGACTTGCAGTGATAGCAAGTAGAGATACTTGAGAAAGACTTGCAGTGTTAGCAAGTAGTAAATTTGCAGTGAGAGCAAATAGTCTTGCAGTGTTAGCAAGGGCGCAGTGATAGCGTTGGGGATAGCCCGGCGGAATTTCAGTGAGGAAATTGAGGGAAGAATTTCCTCGAGAAGAATATTGGCCGGAAAGCTCGCTAAGAGGCAGCAGCTGCATTCCTTAATTTGCTGAAGTTTAATATAATTCCTCATCCGGCGAAGTGGTTTTCCTTCTTTCCACCTGACAATTCATTCAAAAATATTATTGTGTTCATTATTGTGAATGCTCTTTTCTCTATTCTTGTGAGTTTTTATTGGTGAAGTTGCAGTTGTGTTATTTTTCGATATTTGCTGAGAATTAATTTTCAGAGTCAAATAATCTATGTATTAGATAGGAGATTAATAATCAGTAACTGCAATAGAATTTTCACAGGTATGTACCTTGACTATTGGTGAAACTGGTGCAATAATGGGCTCAAAACTTGACTAAAACATGTACGTATAGGTTTCCATCTCTAATCAGAAAATATGACAGTTGTTGGGATTCGTTGTCCTGAGCAAACTTTATTTTTGTAGGAGTTCATGTGAACCTCGTTGAAAAGCTCCCAAAGTTCCTTTTCCACAATTTTAACAAAAATAGCTCTTGCTTGCTGAATGGGGCTAAATGATTCGATAGAAAACTTTTAATTATTTTTTTTTTTTATGCCGGAAGGCCCCAATCAAAGCACTACAGTTGATAACTATGCTAAATCAATCAAGACCCTTACTGCCACGTTTGAAAAAAAATAGACGGATTCAAAATCGACATAAATTTGACTTGGGTCTCTCTTCTTCGTTGTTATTGCTACCTACCATAGTACGACTTTTGCAATTTTTGGTCCCCTATGTTAAAGGTTTGTATGCTATGCAACAAACCATTCATTCATTGTCTTCTTTTTCAGCTCTAGACAATTCATTTATGAAAAATATGGCTTTCAGTAATGACCTGATGTAATTTTGAGATAGTATACTTCCATTATTGGCGTTTTCCAAGAAATTTGTCTTTACCATTAAATTCATAATTTTGATTTTTGTTGGTAAATGATAAAGGGATGATCCCTAAAAAATATCTACTAGGATGTCTAAATTTTGTTTCACAAATGACAGGCTCTCAAATGTCATTTTTTCTTTTAGGTGGACCCTCAGATTTCAACACTATCAGACAGCTATTATTGGAGCTTTGAAAGTAGTAAATCGTGATAAATTTATATTTGATATAGAAACACAACTATATATTCTCAAATTTTAAAACTCCTTTGCTTCTTTCAAACACATTTTTAACTTAATACATTCATGAAGAAGTGAAATAAATATTTTTTGTCTCAAATATTGCTTACACATATAGATAAATGTAAAAATATAAAAAATTGCAATAAATTTGACAACAAATTTGGTCCAAATATTTATTAAATTAATCTTTACCAAATATTGCATATTGGTGATCCCACAATAGTGGTTTACAATTTTTGGCCAAACTAGACACTGAAATTATTATTTTTAACTAAATCTTCACATTCGAGCACCTATAGCAGCTAAACCATAAGGAATTTGAAGATGACGCAAACTAGAGTCTCGTCATATTTTGTTTGTAAATTCTAAAAAAAAAAAATTGAAAATTTTTGGAATCAGATTTCACTTCTTTTCCATCTCCCACGAAAATTAGTTTTTTTCATAAAATAACATTTTTAAATAGTGGCGCACACCATATAACGCATAACTTTTTTTCCATGAAGGATAAAATTCTAATTCTTTCGAATTTAGATTTTTAACTCGATATCTAGTGCTTCCACTTGGTTAGATAGTTTTTTATTGAATATTTTTTCTTTAATCAAGTTTCGAAGTCAAACCAATTACAATTCAGTCATAGCACAACCATATAACGCGTAACGTTTTTTGTATCCATCAAAAAAAAAATTGTTGGATCAAGGACTTGAATATCTGGTGCACTCATATTTTTCAATTTTTGTTTTTGATAATCTGGTATTTTTCCACATGTGCAGAACAGAGACCTTCATTTTCAATGAAAAACCTATGTTTAATAAAACTAAAAAAACAAATACATAATAAAACCAAAACATATTAAAATTATATTCATTGGATAGCTCATTCTGAGGACTACTTGATTCTAGTTGGGTTTACGAAGATTCCTCAATTTTCATCCTCAACCCGAGCTTCGAAGTGCCAAAATTTAGGTTTTTTTGTGTCACAGGGGGGATGAGGGATAAGGGGGGTTTGTACAAACCCCTAGAGGTTTGCTCGAACCAGGGTTCAATCGAACCCTGGTTCAAGCAAACCCATTCAAAGGTGTTCACTCAAACCCCTTTCCAATGCATTTTTTTTTTTTTTTGGCAGCCAAATTCAAATGGGTTTGCTCGAACCCTTGTTCACCTAAATCCCTTATGGGTTCAGTCATACTAGTAGATTCGTACAAACCCCCAAAATTGTTTTTTTTTCGTTGGGGTCATTTTTTGTGAATTTTCCTTCCTCACTTGAATTGTAAACCACTATTGTGGCTTCACCCATACACATATAGATAAATGTAAGAAAATAACACATTACATAAGAATTTTGACACAAAATTTGGTCCATATATTTATCATTATTACATTGTAGGATGCAACAACTAAACTATGTAGATTGTGAATCTTACAAATTAGATTCTTATAGCTCAACAATATGGGTTTGACATAAAGCCTTCCCTTTTTTTAAATAGTTGAATCCCACATCTACCAAAATAAATTTTTAATGAAAATGCTTTTGGATTTTCATTATATTCTTCAAATGAATTCATCTAAAAATTAAAAAAAACAAAGCAAACTTTGGTGGTGAAAGCTCTCAAAAATAAATCTTCATTTCTTAACTTTTAGAAAAAAATTATATCTAAAAAATAGTTTTGAATCTAGCATGACTTTCTTATATTACCAACTAAATAAAAATCATCATAGAAACCTTCAATGACACTAATAATTTCAAAAATAAATACATAAAACAAAACATGATGGAAATATCATGTGACTTGGATAGTTTCCTAATTGTTCTACATTTAAAAGGAACTTAAATTTGAGAATCACCCTATTGAGCTCCATAAATTTTTACTCACCCATTTCCTCATGCACCTACATTTCCCATCTCTTTTATATATCATCCACATATTTTCTAGTCTACACCAAAAAAGTTGGACAAATAGTAAGTAAAAATTAAGGAAATCTAGACACAATTAATTGGGAACTTGCAAAGGAAAAAACCTTCCAACTCCCATGGTTGGTTAACAACTTTAGAAGAATCACAATCATCACTTGCTATTATACCAATACTATAGATCAAAACAAATTCAAATATATTTATGTTAAAATTATGGTAAAGAAAGGTGAGATGAAAAACATCAAACAAGCAGACATAGTTTTGCATGGTAGATAGTATATGATATTCATAGCAATTTGGTAAACCTACAAATAGATGTAAATGACTATAATAAGCTCTTAAGAAATCTAAAATTGCTTGCTCTCCAATCTAATATATTTTCTTCCCACAATAACTATTTTAATAATTAGACAACTATAGTAAAAATATAGAAAAAGGAAAAATTACAATATAATATCTAGATGCAATTATATCAAGATTATAAATATAATGCATATACTATGATAATAATAATATTATTTTATCTAAAAGAATTTTCCATTCTTCATTATCAATATACTCCCTTTTAAATATATATGGTTCAAGACTAAATATTGCTAAAGAGATCTTTCAAGACCGTGTAACATTGTTTATAAAATGACTTGTTACTATGCACAACCTACCTATTTCCTTCCCACAAAAGCACTATCTTGTATTAAAAATATAAGAAAAAGATTTAAACTATAAATTTAAATAATCTATTAATATTCAAATATCAATAATCTATGTGGAAACATTTTTTAACTCCCACATAAACACCCTAGGAAAAATGTAGACCATCTAGAGTCTGCGATGAGATTTTCCCTCGGCAATATTAGCATCGTCATGGACCTCACTCCACTCCAATGGCTTGTTTTTGAGAACAAATACATTGCTTAAAAATACACCCATATGTTTTAAATCACTTGAGTCCACCTAACCTCCATACACAAAAATATATTTCACATGAGCAGTATAGAAATAGAAACCCTTGGGGTTGGGCTTCTCCCCTAGGGTCTCCACCTCCTCCCTCAAGTTCATGTCATGGTCAAAGTGTGGGTCGTTTGAGAGCTCATGTTTATTTCTAAAGATCAAACTCAAATCAATCCTTGTTACACACAACCACAAGTATCGATCCTCCCTTAGCCACCAACTTACTACAAGGCACATCATTTCCCTTCCTTAATGTTGCAGGCCCATAGATTGTTCTTATGGGAAAAGATTCCAACTAAAGTGGTTAAAGATGAAAACACACAAAGCAAAGGAGACAAAAAGGAGGCAAAATAAATTTGTTGTTTCATTCAAATACACAAAAAGATCACATTAAAAAATGTTTACATACAAAAATCAAAGGCTCTATGGCTTTGTATTTTCTTCATACAACAAACTTCTTAGATTTTGGCACAACGGAGTTGTTTGTGTGTTGCTCTATGTTGCTGCTACAAATATTCTGGAGCACTAGAGGTTTGCACTCTGTGTAATATCTTATGCTACAACAAATGAGGGGAATGATCCAAAATAGATCTCATCTAACACTGCACTAAATGCATTTGGTTGGTGTTCAATATTATTAATTCCAACACCCCCCCTTAATCTTGAGCCTTTCTATTTTTTATCACCATTCTAAATTTCTAGCACTAAATTTCCAGAGCAATGTCTTTTCGGAGCAAAATTTCTAGAGCTATAATGTTTGCACCTGTTTTGTGTTTTAGAGTTGTCTTTCCTGGATCTGTTCAGATTTCTAGCACTTTTCTAAGTTTCTAGAACTAAAGTTTCAAAGAATTCCAAGTCATCCCAAGCCTATCCCTTAGGTGTTCAAAGCAATCTCTACTCAATGGTTTGGTAAAAATGTATGCAAGCTACTGCTTAGACCTACAAATTTTCATTTTAATTTCACTATTCTCAACTAATTCTCTTATGAAATGATACTTGATTTCAATGTGCTTGCTTCTTCCATGGAAAATAAGATTCTTTATCAAAGTAATTAATGAAACATTGTCACAAAATATAGTTGTTCCATCCTTTTTTCTTCCTTCAAATCTACTAAGGTCCTCCTCATCCAAATAGTTTTGCATGCTGCTATATATTTAGCCTTAGTTGTAGATACAGAAACTATGGGTTGTTTCTTGGAAGCCCATGAAATGACTCCCAATCCCAAGTGAAACACATATCTAGACATGTTATTTCTATCATATACACTCCTATTCAATCACTATCCATGTAACCAACCAGCCCAAAATCATTTGTTGCAATATACAAAATTCCATATCCTTTGGTTCCATTCACATACCTCTGGATTCTTTTACCTGCTTGCCAATGTGACTCTTTTGGAGTCTTCATAAATTTGTAAATTAGACTTACACTATGCATTATATATCAAACCTAGTTGTTGTTAAATACATCAAGCTTCCAACCAAACTCTTATACATGGTCAGATTCACATTACTACTACAATCTTCCTTGCTCAACTTCAAACCTATGGTTGTTGGTGTAGGGGTAGGCTTGCTATCTTGCATCCTAAACCTCTTCAAAATATCGGTTGCATACTTTGCTTGAGAGATAACTATTCCATCATGCATTTTTTTTAGTTCTATGCCTAGAAAATACCTCAAGAGACCTAAGTCTGTCATTTCAAATTCCCTTTTCATGGCCTCTTTAAAATCAACAATGAGAAAATCATCATCCCTAATGAAAACTAAATCAACATACAAGACAACAATTAAAATATTACCATAAGCGGACTTGATGTAAAGAGTGGGATCACCATCACTTTTTCTAAAGCTATTGCTCAACAAATATGAGTCAATCCTCTTGTACCATGCCCATGGTGCTTTCTTCATCCCATAAAGAGCTTTCTTTAGCTTGTATACCTTGTTTTCTTGACCCAAAACTTCATAATCAGGTGGTTGATCCACATATACTTCCTCTTTAAATACTCCATTCAAGAAGGTGGAATTCATGTCCATTTGATACACCTTCCACGTGTGTTGGGTTGCAATTGCTATGACTGCCTGCATGGTTTCCATCCTTGCAACTGGAGCATATGTCTCATCATAATCTCTCCCAAACTATTGTTTGTACCCCTTGACAAATAATCTTTCCTTATGCCTCTCTATTCTTTGTCATTGGCATTGCTGCAATTATTTTATTGCTTCCATCCTTCTCATAAATGATGCATTCACCATTTTCCATCAACACTTTTTGTCCTTTTTGGATTAGTTGTCCAATACTCATGAGATTGTGATTTATACTAGGGGAAAAATATACATTGTCAATCTCCTTCTTCTCACCTTGCTTGGTTCGAAACATAATAGACCCCTTTCCCACAACTAGAACTATTTCATTGTTCCCCATTTTTATCTTAGACTTGACATTTTTATCAATGAAACAAAATAAACTCTCATTACCACTCATGTGGTTACTACATCCACTATCTAAAAACCATACCTCATCACTACCTTGCTCAGAAATGTTGCACATGATGAAGGCCTTTGATTGATTACCCTTAGCCACTTTTTCATCAGCCACATTTGCACTTTGCTTGGACTGATCATGTTTCTTTTTCCAACACTCACTTGCATAAGGACCAAACTTATGGTAATAATAGCATTCAACGCTTCTCTTGTCAAACCTTTGACTTGAATTGTTGTTCTTCTTGGCTTGTCCAAAGCTAGATTGAGAACTACTTGCTTCTTCTTGGTTGTGTGCTCTTCTTGAGCTATCTTCTCCAACACCTCCATGTCCAAATCTGCCTCTACCTCTACCTCTTGAGCTTCATCTGGAGTTGTTTCTACCTCTCCCCTTAACTCTTGCATTATATTAAGCTTTGAAAGCTTGCTCATGGGAAGAATTTGCAGGCCTATTTAGGCATTGCTCATGGGTTTGCATGGAACCCATTAGCTCATCAATTGTCAATGTTGATAGGTCCTTTTTCTCTTCAATGGAAATCACTATTGCATCAAACTTTGAAGGTAAAATTTTGAGAATTTTCTCCACAATCCTCAATTTATTTATCAAACTAGAAACTCTTGTGTGAAATTCTGAGATAGACTCATTGTCCTTCATTTGGAGAGTCTCAAAATCTCTTCAAATCATCTGGAGCTTCACCAATCTAACTTTATCAATCCCTTTGTAACTATTTTGGAGGATTTCCCAAGCTTCTTTTGCATAACTAGTTGCTACTATTCGAGGAAAAATAGCTTATGTCAAGCCTGCCTCAATCAAACTGAGGGTTTTAGCATCATTTTTTCTTGTCTCCTTCAATTGATTCTTTTGAGGATTACTCAAGGTTGTAAATGCACTTGGGTCAGTTACATATATGAACCCATTTTCTACTAACTCCCATAAATCATTTGCAACTAAAATAGTTTTCATTTTCTTTGCCTACACATCATAGTTTTTACCATCAAACATAGGTGGTTGCTACCAACTCCTATTATCTCCTCTAGTTATTTTGCTAAATAGGAGGAAACTACAAATACACAAAAAAAAATCTAAGGATTTTCTTAATACCCAAAAGCTAGGGGTCTATCACTACATGCCCAAAAAACACTAGGGCTTTGATACCAAACTAATGGGAAAATATCCGAACTAAAGTGGGAAAAGATGAAAACACACAAAGCAAAGGAGACAAAAAGGAGGTAGAATAAATTTTCTATTTCATTCAAATACACAAAAAGATTACATTAAAAAATGTTTACATACAAAAATCAGAGCTATGGCTCTATATTTCCTTCATATGAAAAACTACCCAAATTTTGGTGCAACGGAGTTTTCTATGTGATGCTCTATGTTGCTTCTGCAAATATTCTAGAGCACTGGAGGTCTGCACTCTATGCAATATCTTTTGCTACTATATATTCTTCTTCTCTTTCCTTTGTTTTGTTCTCTTGAACATTCCCTCCTTTTTCTTCTACTCTAACACATTCCATTCTTCCTTTTTTGTCTTTCTTACCTTTTCCAAAAATTGCCACTCAATTTCAAATTCAAGCACCAAAATTAATTAGTTGCCAGAAATATTAACTTGGACAACATATGTCTAACACAACAAATGGGGGGAATGATCCAAAATGGATCTCTTTTGACGCTACATCAAATGCATTTGGTTGGCACTCAAGATTATTAATTCCAACATGTTTAGCCACCCATTTTGGTCACACCTGCCAAAACATACACTACGCTCTCCTTCGCCGCCACTACATGGTAGCTCCTATACACATCATTTAGTTTAATAAAATATATTAGAAACTATACCTTTGAAAAATCTTACTTAAAGGTTATGATCTTCCAAAATTCCATGCTATGGTAATTCTATTTTATGGCTCAACTTTTGTTTCAAAAACTATTTTCCTTACTTTATGAGAAATAGGAGGATGACATCAATAGAAAATCAAACAAAGGTATTTTTGTTTGAGGGTCTCTTGAATAAAGGCTTTTGAACATGAAATATTTTTAAATGAAAAATATCTTCATTCAAAGGTTCCCATCTTCATTTGAAGGTACTGATGACATTAATATTTAAATGTAAGGTGTCTTGTGTGTTAATTGCACCTTGGACTCATTTTTTTTTCCTAACCTCCAACAAGGACACAATGTTGTGGGATTTCCTTAGAATTCATAAATATTATTAATGATCAAATGTATTTACTTTCTATAGGTGATAAAAAAATTGATGTTTTTGTTTGAGATAGTTACTCTCTTTACATAAGAGATATATTTAGGACGTGAATAAAGAAGTTCTTCATCAAAATTTTGAAGGAAAATAGAGAAATTTTTTGAAGAGACTACTTTAATAAAATTCAATCTGTATCAACAAACTCACAAATCTCTATCAACAAAAAAACCCAATTAAATTTCAATATATTGAAAATAATTAATAGCAAGCAGTAAAAAATAATAATATCATGAAACTTACTCTCAATTGCAAGCACTCTAAATACATAAAGCTCAAAGAAATTGGTAATCAAATTATCATTACACTATAATAAATGATCTCACTCCAATTTACTCCTCAATCTTTTATCTACCACTTTCTCAAATATTCACTCAAGACAATGAAACTCGCACTCCTATTTGATTGAATAGAAGGCAATCAAATCCCTTTTTCCTATTATATAACTGAGAAACCACTACTTTTAATTTATAAATGTCACATTTATCTTTGACATATTTAAGTTGTAATTTTTTATCTGCTAATTTGACCAAATCAAAAACTAAAAACTTTAAATAATAATAATAATAATAATAATCGACCAATTTCTTTTTGAAAATCTTAGTTTACCCATCACACTCCTAAAGGTGAGGTGCTAGGTGATAAAAATAAATTTAAAAAAAAAAACAAAAATATAAAGATTTGTGTAAAACAACGGGATTAAATCAATAATAATGAGGGATTAATCATATTTTACATAGCTTAAAGTGGGATTATTTTGTAATATGGTCATATGTTCCTAAAGATTCTCTCCTCACTTCCTAGATTTTTCCTTCAAATGTTTTCAGATCCAGCATGTCCTCGGAAGGGCAGAGGAAGGCCCCGAGGTTGCGCATATAGATATTCCAACTAGTATTAGTTGCACGTACGGCAGATCTTCACTGCCATAACAACAATCCTTTTGCCCTCCAAAGTTGTGCTTTAAAAGAATGCCATTTATCTTGTACAGATTTTAAACCAGTTGGCAATGCAATACAAGTACGTTTGTCGACCCACACGGCTATCCGGGAAAGAGACCCTGCCATTACTATATTAATATCTACGTAATATAAATCCACGGAAGGTTATTTCCCAGTATTTTCATCAAATTTTGGCTTCAATGGTCGATTACCATCCATGTCGACAAACCCACGCCTCTCATTATTTTAATAGCTTGTCTCTAATGTCGGAATAGCTATTGTCGCCTTCAAATTTGGTGACCAGAGAAGCCTGTAATATTATATCGTAGTCACTACCGTGCAGATATTATTATAGAGGCTGTTCTTTAGACATACGTATACATTCCGTTTTTTTCATTCACTGAATGAGGTCAATGTCGGCGGACTTCATGTTGTAACGCACAAAGAACAAAACAATGTTTGATCTTTAATTGTTTATTTCTTTAAAATTTCTATTAACTCTGGTTCGATCTTTGCTCACCTATTGTTTCTTTAAAACACATATAAACTCTAATTTAAAATTGGCCTAAATGTCCGATGGCACGAATGAAGATGTTTGAGCTCAAAAAACTCTACCCCACTCTCGGTTTGATCTCAACCCTTGCGTAATATTATATGGATTTGTAATAATAATTAATGACAGTGGCCCCCAATTCCACCCAAGTACCAGCGTGATATGCGAATGCACTCCCTTCTTTATAATAATATGCTACAGTGAATTCCCATTTCATATCACCTAATTTGGATTGGGACGCGAAAGGTCCACGGTTAGCCACACAGTCCGAAGGATTGCGTTAAACAAACCATTAATGGGACTGGGAATTTTATCTATAAATACAAATCTAGCTCTGCCTGTATCCTTCACGACACACCTCTGCTTTCGAATATTGTCTACTTTAATAATCGATAATCCCCATTGCCTTGCACTGAGCACGAATGGCAATTGGAAGCTTGCCAATCATGGCCGAGGGGGAATTTAAATCAGCCAACTCGAATAATGGGATAGTTGTGAATGGCGAAGATAATCTGAGCAAAGTGCTGCACATGAGTTCGGGTAGCGGGGAGACTAGCTACGCTCAAAACTCGAGCAGGCAGAGCTCGGTCTTCAAATCCATGCAGCCTGCCTTCCACCGCCTAATACAATCTCTCCCCATTCAAGATCAGAGTTCTTTGCTGCGAATTGCAGACTTGGGCTGCGCCACCGGAATGAACACCGTTTCTGAAGTGGATTTTGTGGTGGCGACCATTAAAAAGCTGTGCTCTTAGCGGGGTCTGTCGATTCCCCAGCTGCAGGTGTTTTTCAACGACCTACCTTGTAACGATTTTAATGGGTTGTTCATGCTGTTGAACTCGTTGAAGCCCGATTACATGCCAGCAGGAGTGCCCGGAACCTTCTACCAAGCCCTGTTTCCCCATGGCAGCATCCACATATGCTTCTCTATTATGGCATTGCATTGGCTTTCGCGGGTAATTCTAGTGGGAGAAAATCTCTGTTTGTCATTTCTCTGGGTTTCCATATTCTGAACCAGTTTGATGTAATTGCAGGTTCCCGAAAGCGTAGGGAATGAGGGGTCGTGTGTGTACAACAGAGGAAAGGTTTGGATAAATGGGGGCAGAGCACAAGTGGCGAGAGCATACGCAGAGCAGTCGCAGAAGGATCTGCGTGGATTCTTTCAATGGCGAGGACAGGAAATGGCAAGCCGGGGCGTGATGTTCATATGCGCAATGGGGCGTCCCAATGGAGTGAGTGCAAAGCACCAGGTCACATCAGAGGGTGAATACTGTGGACCCGATTTTGAAGCAGCTTGGGACGACCTTATTTCAGAGGTAATCAATACAAATTTATTTATGGATTGGAATCCAAATTAGGCATCAATATACTTTCAGCATTCAACTGTCTCTGCATTTCTATTTTTAAAATTTGACTCAAACTACAATTAAATCCCTGCATAATTTGATGTACTGCATGAGTAAAGATGTTATTCAGATCTAAGTTTAATCTGAAGAGTATTGACATTTGTTGCTTCTTTTAATAGGGAATTGTCAAGGCTGAGACTAGAGACAATTTCAATCTGCCATGGTATTTTCCGAGTGCGGACGAAATGAGAGAGGCCGTTGAAGCGTCGGGTGCGTTCGAGATTGTGAAGTTGGAAGTGTCCAGTGGAGTGTGTTGTATGGGGGAAATAGAATTTGCGGAATGGGTGAGTGATGTGGAGTCTTTTGGGAAGAAGAAGGCGAGGCTGGTGAGGAGCTTTGTGGGAAGCCTTGTGGAAAACGCAATTGGAGTGGAGAATTGCAATGCACTGTTTGAGAGAATGGAAAGGAGGTCCAGTGAGTTGTTGGAGAAGGGCCTTCTCCATCCTTCCAGATTTGTTCCTTGCGTTGTAGCTGCTCTCGTTAGAAAATGAATACAATGTCTTCTCACTTGTTAAATTCCTCCCACTTTTGTTCTTGTATTCCATCTGCATCCAGTAAAGTATAAAAATTCACGATGCTTTGTTCCACTATACATTTTAGACGTAAAGTTGTGGTGGCCAAGGATATGTTGGCAAAACGTCCTTTCGCTATGCATAATTCATTTATAAATGAATACTCCTTTTTCAATGAGTAGTTCTAGTCTTATGTAAAAATATCAAATAATTAACACAATTAAATATCAACTAATGAATTTGCCATTCAATTGTTATTCTAAATAAAATGAATAGCTTTTTTTTTTAAATATATTTTAGTCTTATGTAAATTTTTTTAATAAGATTAATTAATTATGTAGTATACTATCACAATTAAATTATCATATATTCTTAATTAACATAAATTGTCATTCAATTTCTATTATAAATTAGATGAATAGTCTTTTGTCTATTAATACATCCTAATCTTATATGAATTTTTTTAAAAAAAATTAATTAGTCATACATTACATCAACACAACTAAATATTCATCTAGTCTTAATTACAATAAATTATCAGTCAATTCCTGAATTATAAATTAAATGAATAATCATTTTTTCATTAATACATTCTAGACATCAACACAAGTAACTTATCATCCAGTCTTAATTATCATGAATTGACATTCAATTCCTGAATTATAAATTAAATGAATAATCATTTTTTCATTAATACATTCTAGGCTTGTATGAAAATATCAAATAAAATTGATGGACAAGGAATTCCATTAACACAACTTATAACCAAGTCTTTATTAACATGATTTATCATTCAATTTCTATTATAAATTAAATGAATAGTCTTTTTTCCATGGGTAAATCCTATCCTTAAGAGAAAATATCAAATAAACTTGATTTACCATGCATTACATTAACACAACTAACTTATCATCCAAACTTAATTAACATGAATCATCACTCAATTTCTATAAATTAATAATCTTTTCTTCATGAATACATCATATTTTTAGATAAAAATACAAAATAAAATCGATTGGTCATATATTGCATTACTCAAGTAACTCATCATCTAATCTTAATTAATATGAATTGTCATTTAATTCATGTTATACATTAAATGATTTTTTTTTTTTAAGAATACTCATTTTCTAAATGTAAATGAGAATTTAAGAAAGAAAAAGTACAATATGCTAAAAATTAAAAATATTAATGTTCTTGGCATTACATTAAGATGGTAGTTACTCTTGTGACATAATATGTATTAATGGCTATCACATATGGTTGGTTTAAAATTGAAATATCATTTAATTTCAAATAAATGTGAGCCACAATATTGAGTAGCATCATGTCCATACAATAACGTTGGCTGAAACATGTGCAAATAGAATATAGGTCATTGCTTTCATTCACAATTGAATTACAAGATGGTGTGTTTTTGCTTTTCTAACAAGTTCAATGTTTTTTTTAACAAATTGTTGAATAATATTCTAAGTAATTTAATCACTTGAATTTGATAATGGTACATTGAAACACACTAAAATTTTGAACTTTTTTCTATGTGACAAGATAGGTATGATATTTTTATTTTTATTATTAGAAAACACTAGACTTTTCATCATTTTTTTCTACATGACAAGATGAGCACATATATATATTTAAAGGATTTATCTTCAAAGTTAAATATCATTTACTTTCAAATAAATGTGACCTATATCATTGAGTAGCATCACCGTCCATATAAAAAAGTTGGCTAAGTTGTGACAATAGAATATATGTCATTTTTTTGAATCACAATTTAATTACAAGATGGGTGTTTTTGTTTTTTTCAATAAGTTCAATGTATTTTTTCAATAAAATATTGAAAAATATTCGAAGTACTTATCTCAATTAAATTTCATAATAATGTGTTGGAACATGTTAAAATTTTCAACAATTTTTTCTATATGACAAGATAGACATGATATATATATATTCTTTTGTTGCAAAATTCTAAACTTTTCAACAAACTTTTCTATGTGACAAGATAGACATGATATAAACTTTAAAATATTTCTCATCAAATTTTCAATATCATTTACTTTATAGATCAGTTGTCAATCACAATTGAAATAAAAAGAAATGGTTGAGACATGGATTAGTAAGATATAGATCAGTTGTCAATCACAATTGAAACATAATTCGTAGACCATTGCCTCGTTTCCTAGATTTTTTCTTTCAAATATTTGAAGAAAGTGCCATTCACCTTTCAAAAGTGTTGAACTTTCTACGAACACAATCTAAGTGGGATTTGTGGGTCATCTTACTGGCATTGTTGAAAGCTACTTCTTCCACAGATACAGCGAAGTTTCATTTTGATCAAACGCTCACCTTTAATTACGGAAAGACATCCACCAACCTCCTTCCATGACGTCTGTCATACGTTTGAACGCTTGTTTGTAATGTGGGAGGAGTGATCAATTTAAAATATGAAAGCGGCGAATAGAATCGATCAATATCAATGCTCTATAGTCTTAGAAAACCATCCAAATGGAGAAATGAGTGATTTAAATTTCATGTCCCTCGTGATGAATGATACTTATAATTGAAATATAAGAAAATATAATTAGGGTTATTAAATTAACTTAAATATATTAAATATTAAAGTATAATTAGGTACAATGTAATTAGATATTATTAAAATTAAATTGAAAAAAAAAAAAAATTATATGATTTTGGTGGTTGATAGAATTGTCTATTATTTTATAATTGCTTAAAAGTAGATCCATTAGAAATGAAATGATGAGATTTAAATTAATCATTTTTGTATTTCAATAGATGATGTGATCTTCTTCAAATTAAATGATTTTTATCTTAATCATGAATCCATCTTGTGTAAAAGAAGAGCTTCAATACTATTATAAAAATATTTCCTTAGATGATTGCTTATGTAAGTAAAATTGAGTGGTATTAAAAGAGCATAATGGCGCTATCAATGCAAGATTTGGTGGTATTCCCTTGAATGCATGCATTGATTTCATAACTCAACAAAAGAAAATCAAAATTGAAAACAAAAACCCACTACAATATTGATCTAGAACATGCACCATTTTTTGAAACTCAAACCATCTATTTCTACAAAAAATTCTATTCAATTATTTTATTTATTCTCCTAATAAATAATTAACTTGAGAATGGAATGGACCTCCAACCTCTTTCTGTGTCCAATAACCTCTATTTTGACCTACTAGATTGTATCTATCATATGGAACCTTAATGGTGCTAAAACTATAATCCATATATTTTAGAATATAACCTTTGAAAATCCAAACATAAAAATTAGTTATTCATTCCATTAGCAACAAGAATAAATATTATACCCTCTTTAAACAAAACAAAAAAAATTAAACAAGTGTGAAATTTGACCATTAATACACCCAAAACAAAATAAAAAAAGTTCTTTCACACCATTTTTTTTAGTAAAATAGCTCAATACTTAATATTAATGTGTTCAAAAGATATAGCATTACTCAAATATTTACAACATTTGAGCCTAACATCTATGGAGTGAATATACTAAGAATTTAACCTACTACTGATCCCACTATCCACCATAAAGGGTCTCATAAATGACAATAAAAGAAATATGTTAATGCCTAGAATTTTAGACTCTTTAGATTTCAAATTCCTTGATAATTATGAAAGAAATATGCAATAGTCAAAGCATAATAATACAAGTAGCTTTTTCTAAGAATATGACTACAAGATTTAAAATAAATATACTTTCCTCATTCTATTCTATCATTGTTGCAACTCAACATTCAAATAAATAAACATTCTTCTAACCATTGGATTAATTAAAGAAATCAATCTTAGATAGAAAGGATAATTTTCACATCCCTCTTTAACTAAAAATCGCTTCTCTATTCCTAAATGTCCTCAAAATCATTTGGTTGTTATAATTTCCAAATAAAATTAGGGAAATAAATTTGATTGCATTTATTGTTAAAATTTTAGCTTTGCTAAGGTATATTTGTAAATCTATATGATGTATCATTGTTTAATCAATATTAGTGATTATAAAAAATAAACAATAAAATAGATATTTAACAAACATACTAATTATATATCATCTTTCCATTATCTTTATCCACTTTGGTACTACTATAAAATCTAAGATTAAGTACATAAAAAAATGAAATTTAACAGTTCTAATATCACAAATAAACACACCTATTTTTTAAAATAAATGGTTGAAAATTGTAGAGAAAGATGCAAGACCGTTGAAACAATCTCAACCAAAAAAATTTCTAAAATATTAAAAAGCATAATATATAAATAAAAATAGGATAAGATTTTTTTTCTTTTAAACCTTTTAAACATAGATTTTTAGATAAATAATAATATTTTTTTAATAAATATTTTTCAAATAATAATATTAACAAGTGTCATGTAGTGGCTCATACTTTCCTTTAGAGTATTGTAATTATTGTTTTCTAGATTTGAAAAAAAGAAATGTAAGTTTTGTTAAATATAGTGTTTTAGTATTATTAATTAGTTATTTGCATGACCTCATCCTAACCCTAACTCACACCCTAACTCTAATTATATCCCTAACCCTAACTCTAACCTTAACCTTAAGTTTAACCCTAACTCTCGTCATAACACTATCCACAACTATAAATGTAACTTTAATCACTAAATTTTAAATAAATAATATATTTAATAAATTTTATATTACTAATTATTTATATTAAATAATATTTATAAATAAAATCAATATAATATATTAAAAATAATTAAAAGTTAGATATTACATGGCAATATTTCTTCTCTTATTGTTAATATAAAATTAATATATATTAAAATGATTAGTTATTACAAGTTGTTTAATTTTAATTTTATTGGAAAAAATATTTCGAGCATTAAATATATTAATTATACTTAAGTAATATTATTAGTAATATTAATAGTAATATTTTATTTTTAAATTGTTTAAATTTTTGAATAGTTCTAGACATAATTTTTACCTTATTCTTAATTCTAATTCTAATATTAATTATAATGTTTTTCAGATTATAATAATTAATAATAGGATTAGAATTATAATTTAATTAATAATATACTAATTTTAGTTATTTTAATTTAATTCTTATTTGTATTTATTTTTGTTTTGAAGTTAATAAAATTTGAAAAATTAAAAAGTGACAATGTCAAATAGTTTGAAATTTAATTTACATTTTTATTTTAATTGTGTAAAATTAAATGCATGGAAAGATTATCTTTATATGCTAATTTATGGATGTGAATTAATTTAAGTTTTATTTTATTATTTTAATAGTGTGAATCCAAATCTCTATAAAATATAGGTAATTGATTTTTGTGATAACAATTACATACATTAAAAAAATCAATCTTAAAAATAATGTAAAAATAAGTAACATTTATTTAGTTTAGAAATATTTAATGAAATGACTATAAAGTAAAAAATGAAAAATCATTCTTAAAAAGTGTTAAAAAAATAGTTTACTTTATTTTCCTTACAAATTCACCATTAACACCCCAAACTTCTTTGTCAATGAGAAATAATTTTTACAATTTCTTAAATTAAATATTTAACATGTTCACTTTTAAAAAATTAAATTATATTTGAAAAACAAAAAATTTTAGTTCTAATTGGTTCCAATTCCACACCCTTCACGTCCAACAAGAATGGATACTACTTAACTTAAATGCGAGGGAGGAAGACCCTATGTAGGTCCCGCTACCTTGGCGTCCCAATGCCTAGTCTAACTATAATTAGAACTTCTTTGATGCCTCCCAATAAATCTACCGATACCATCTTCCTTGCCATAAGCAAGACCATCACCTTAGGAAGTTGCAGGTTCAACAATGTCGCAGCAAAACATGAAGCAATGTTAACATTTCTGTGGTATCTCTCTGAATAAATCATGAATACTTTGCCTAGAACCAACTCCACCATTCCAAGGACTAGGGGATCCCAGTCCTTAAAAATCGAACATAATTGGCTTTTAGTGATTTTCCCAAAGAATTCCTATAGTTTGTGAGTGGCTATCAAATGGATCGACATCTCCATACTCGCTACTACAATGCTACTACAATGCTTCCTTAGCCTAAAAGCTTCCAAATGAATACACAAAGTCTAGCCTCCACCACCTTTAATGCACCCACAAACGCGTGCCAACATAAATGCTCGCTATCAACTGATCTATTCTAATGGTCCTTTTGTCACCTTGGGTAATCCCTTCAAGTGATTGATAGTCCTCTTCATTGAAATCCACCATTCACTCCCCACCTCTTGTACCACGCTAGCAAGGAAATGCTATAAGCCTTCTCACCACCAATACCAACACATTACTAATAAACTGTCCACCCCACTAGTATGGAATATTTTTTTATTTATTAATATTAAGTTTATTTTAATATTATTTGTAATATTTTTTTTGTGTTTCATAATAGATGATTATATTGATATATGTCAAAAATATAATCGTCGGTGAGAGCAGGATCTGCCAAATTTCTTCAGAGCTTAACCATCATCAAAACATAAACAAACTAAACTTACCCCCACTACCCAACATCACTCCAAAAAACCCCTACAAGGTTGAACAAAATAGATGAATATTTACATATTTTTAGACAAAACGGCCCATGGTCAGGAAAAAACATCCAAAACAGCAAAAAAATAAAAATCATTAACACCAAAAAACCAAACAGCCATCCTACATCACATAAAGCCATTGGCATTAGTGAAGGAATCGAGTTTGACCACCCATTTGAAACCATTTGCTTCCACAAGCCACATCATCTTCTTAAGGAAATTTACACTGACCATCACAATCATCCTATGGCAAACCAACACCATGCCTTTCAAGTCTAGGAGGAATGGATAAATCTTGATGCCCTTGCCTAATTTCTTAACCAACTCCAAGTATTTAGGTCATGACACCCCAACCCTAGGAATCACCTCCTTGAGTATCTCGTCCATACCTTGCATCAACCCCTTCTTAAACAATTTGCATACCAATGCCCTGGCTTCATCTTTTGTCATGTGGATGTCCAATAGGGAGGCAAGAAACCTTGAAATAATCTAAGAATTCAACCTGTAGGTCTCATGCAAAACCATCTTAACAACCACCACTATATGGGGATCAATATTAAGCAGAATGTGCTTAAGGAGCTAGTTAGAAACACCACCAAAGGCATTTTTCCATCCTTTACACCCTAGTTGAATTGGGGTGTCGGCACTGAAGCTAACTAGAGAATCCACAAACATGAGCACTGTGAACTTCATTCACTTTTCTATTGATTACTATCTCCACCCTTACCTAGAGTCGAGAAGAAAGGAAAGCACTACATTAGTTTTACACCTTTGAGAATGCTTGCACCTTAAATTCATGAGAGATTATCACACTGTACAATGTTAAATTTCCATCCTGTGTTGCCCAAACAACTATGACCTACCCCCATTCAAAGGCATGAGTAACCCATTTCACATGGCAGGCTAACATGATATGATATAGTGTTATGCCCACATCCTTCCCAAGTACAAAATAGTTATTTCATTATTTCCTTTTTTTCAGGGAGATACAAATTTAGAAGCCCATGCAAAGCTTGTTAACTAGGCACAAACAACACCTTGATCACCTATCCTCACCCAACAAATCAAAATTTCCACAATCCATGTGGAAAGTATCCCTCCCTTCCTCCCACTTGTTTGAGTGATTTTTCAACAAACTAGAAGAAGAACCTCTCTCTACTTAGTGCCATTCACACCTTGGTTTGATAGTTCATTTGCTTTTGTGTTCCCTTCCCTCAATGTCTGATTAATTATTACCATTTTGAAACCTTCCACTAGTTGCAAGGCTAGTTCTAATCCCACATTCAATTTCCAATGCGCCATGTGTTTGGTCCTTAAAGTGTTGATAACTTGGGAGGAATCTTCTATCACCAAGTTTTTAATTCTTAGCTCCTCGTAGAATCTCAACCCAAAAATCAGTGCTTGCATCTCTATCGTGTTGTTTGTGCCAATCTAAAGGGGTTTTTCCAATCTACCTACTATTTTGGATTGTCAGTTGGGTATGTGTACAATCATTGTGGAAAAAATAGGCCCTTAAGTGGCAAAAAAATTAGAAAAATCTGAGTTAAGAAACTTGACATAAAAAATTGAATAAGTTATCTATATTATTTCAAAAATATGTAAGAATAAAATCTATAGCAAACTGAATGTAGTTTCTAAACTACTAGGTTTAAAAAAAAAAAAATCTATTTGGTGAAAATTTGAAATTTCAATGTTGTAGTACTTAAATTTCAAGGAAAAAATAAGAAGTAGGTTTCTGTCTGACTACCCTAACATAATAAAAATGATAATATTTTTTTATAAGATATTAGAAATAAGTAAAGGACTTGTGTCGGATGTGATGCATTTTTTTTTGTAGTTTTTTTCCAAGTAAATAATTAATTATGATGTTTCTATTACAACTTTTAAAAAATATTAAAACTCATATGTCTAACCACCTTAACTTGGTCAAAACTTCATGAAATTCATTTTTTATTTTTTTAATCGTATAGTATGTGAAGCATAGAATGTGATGCATATTTTGGATTCCAAAAATGTGATATTATTTGAAAGCTATAGATGTTTTTCAATCAGCCTATCAATCAAGACTTTAGTCATAATTCAAATAGAAAATGAATAATAATTATTTATTAAATTCAAAGCAAAGCATAATTTATATTGGTGAAAATTTAAGAATCTCCTTTCAAAACCTTTTTCATTCCATCAATTTTGGGTAAAAAAATGTTGTTGGCCACATACCCTAGAAATACACATCATATTGCCATTTTTTTGTCCATCATGATCCTACACAAACCTAGTCCCTTTAATGCATCCCGCCCCAGATGTACCTAGATTGCCCCAAGAGGGGCCATAAAAGTTCATTTTAAACCAACTGACTTCTAGAGGTTGCCAAACCACCTTACTTCTTGCTAGTTGAGTTGTCGGGCCTCCCGCTCTGACATGAGGGGGAATCTCGAGGCCATGCCAATTTTTCAACATTGTTGCATCACAAGAAGTGAAAACCATTTTACCACCCTGATTCTCAGCGAACCTTGCATTAACAATCTAGACTATGCAAGCTTCAATTTCTTTTAGGAGAGATTGATGGGGCATTGCTTTCTCTTGGAAGATGCACCTATTCCTTTCTTTCCAAATTTCCCAAATTACTATTGAAGGGTTAGTGATCCATAACCTTCCAAAGATTGTGTTCTTATATAACTTTGGCCAGCTTGTTAGCAAGCCCAACAAACTATTTAGCAAGGCCATTTTCCATTGGAGCTTTGTGCATAACCAAACCCAATATTGATACACGAATGGGCATTTCACAAATAGGTGATCCCCAGATTCATTTTCCTACTTACAAAGAACATACCTCAATGAACCAACATATCCTAAGCATGTAAATCTATCAGTTGTGAGCACCCTCCCTTGCACAACTACCCATGAGAAAATCCTATCTTTTGGGAGACAAGTAGGGTTCTAACATAGGTTGGTTGGAAATCGGGACTGAACCACCTTCATTCCCACTAAAACTCTTTAGCATTATAAAGCTCATTTAGGGAGGCATTCCACCATAAAACATCCCTTCTCAATCTAGGGAAGATACTTTGTTTGGCTATCTCTTCTTCATATACTTCAATTAACCTGGGATTCACTCCTAGCACTTGAATGCTTTTCCAATAGTAAGTGGGGCAGCCATCCTCCCAATAAATTGTTAGGTAATCAACCACTTTGCTTCCCCAAACTTGCTTTGTTAACAGTTTGACTTGTGCTAGATCCTCCATGTCTTCAAGTCTTAGATGCCCTTCCGAGGAATCTTCCTAGAAGAGTGCATCTACTTGTCCTTTATTTCCCACATCATATGATCCACAATTAAATTCCTGCAACTGCTTATGAAATTCCATAGTCATGAACCTTTGGGAAGAGAACTAGAAGAAAAAATGTTGTGCTCTTTCGCATCAAGATACTTTACTTTTACAATTTTAACCCATTTGAGATCTAGTTTTGAATGAATTGTCCAAAGGATCTTTGCCCCAAGAGCTTAGTTTTGTAATAGCATGTGCTTCAGTCCTGCCCTGTCAGTCTCCTTTCTCTCACAAATTTGTTTCCATTTTATCAAAGGGAATTTATGCTAGTTTGAGTTACCTTGCTAGAAGATTTTTTTCATTTTCCTATTGATAGCTTTGTTCATCCTACTTGAAAAAGGTGGGAATGAAAGCATATAAATGGGGATTGCAGAGATGACTGACTTTAGCACTATTAATCATCCCTTCCATAATAGCCACTTGTTTTTCCATGAATACAATTTTGCACTAACTTTTTCTATCACTGAATCCCACATCTTTTTGGGATACATGCCTTTAGCCAAGGGTAGACCCAAATACTTACAGGGGAGACATCCTTTGTGGAAGCCCAAGATGGAAAAATTTTTAATTTCACTACCTATTCTAGTATTGAAAAATAAAATTTTAGATTTGGCTTGACTTAACTCTTGCCCCAAAGCCTTTGAGTATGTTTCTAGGATCCACTTAAACCATGTGCTTGTTTCACTGAGAAAGCACCAAAGAGAATGCTATCATCCATAAATTATTGTTGGGTGACTTCTAAGATGCCTCCTGTGCTTTGTAACCCTTCCAAGTTTCCCTCCAACCTTTCCTTCGAGAAAGCTCTACCTAGAGCCTCAGCCATAATAATAAACAAAAAGTGGGAGGGGGTCTCCCTACCTCAGCCCCCTAGAGAAATTGAAGAATTTTGTTGAGGAGTCATTTAAAAATACTAAGAATCTCAAGTAGGAAATCCAAGCAAATAACTAGGTCAACCATGCCCTATCAAACCCAAAGGTCTTCATTACTTTGAAGAGAAACTACCAATTAACCTTGTGATAGGCCTTCTTTATATCCAATTTGATCAACATAGCCTTTATCTACATTTTCTAAATAGTATGGATTGCCTCGTGTACTATAATGACCCCATCAAAGATGGATCTTCTCATAATGAAGCCCTTTTTTTCATTCGAGATAATGCATGGAAATTTTTTCTTGATTTTCTTTGCTTTAATAATACTTTATAGACAATATTGCAGAAAGAAATAGGATGGAAATCTTCAAAGTAACAAAGATTGTATTTTTTTAATATGAGTGCAATAAAGGTGTTATTGGCCTCTTTAAGAACTGTACCTATGCTCCTAGCTTCTTCCAGGGCCTCTACAAGATACATCCCAAGGATATTCTAGCATTTCTAAAAGAAACCAACTTGGAACCCATCTAGACTCAGAGCCTTTTCCGAATGTAATTGGAAAATTTCCCCCTTCACCTCCTTTTCACTAAACTTGGACTACAACATATCATTTTGAGCCTTAGTTATAAAATGTGGGATGCCTTCAAGAAGTTCTCATGGTTCCTTGATGCATGACCCACTTGGCTCATTAAGGAGGGTTTGGGAAATTTCAACCGTTGATGCCATAATGTCTTTTCTCTTATCTTAAATATTACCATCCCTACCTTTGATGTAGGTGATTCTATTGGTTTCCCTCCTTGTTTTGGTGGAGTTGTGAAAAAACCTAGTGTTCTTATTGCCTCCCCGAAGCCCAACTTCTCTTGACTTTTTCCACCAAAAAACCTCTTCCTTGGCTAGCAAGTCATTTAATTTATTTAAATCTCTTTCTCTTGATACAATATTGTGACATCCATCCCTTGGTTGATGACTTCTTCATTCAATTTCTACAAGTATTTCTCTTTCACCTGTTTCTCTTTCAAGATATTCCTGAAACACTCCCTATTCCACTGTTTGAGGTGTTGTTTAATTGATTTCATTTTTTCCACAAAAGGTGAATAGCTTCGAGTTGCTTGGTCCATTCTTCAACCACCATTGTTGGATTAATTCAAAGTAGTGGGGATCACACAACCACATATTCTCAAACTTAAAGGGGCGCCTAACTAGTGATTTTTCCCCATCAATGTCTAGCAAGACTGGGAAGTGGTCCAAGCTAGTCCCTGAAAAGATGTGCCCTTCCAAATTAAAGGGGAAGCTACCAAAATCCCCTTTAAACAAAACCATGTCCAATATTTCCATGATATTATTGAAGCCCACTCTCTAGTTAGTTCAAGTGAAACACCCATTACTCATGGAGATCTCGAGTAGTGTTACCATCCACAAATGTTTCAAAATCAATTTGAGACTGCAATCTAAGGCATGCGCCCCCTTTTTATTTGAGGCCCTCAAGATGGCACTTAAATCACCTCCCAAAATGAAAAATTCAAAGGTTGTATTGTTGCAAAACATGCTTATCTCCCTCCACAACTCCCTTTTATGAATACAAGTAATGGGACCACAAAAATTTATCAAAATAAAGTTTAGGTTTGAAGCCAAACTTCTTACCTTACATGCTAGCCACTATTTGGAAGCAGCAATTTCTTCCATCCAAACACTCTAGGGATGCCACAAGGTAATAATTCCACCTCAGACCCCATTCACATTTACACTAAAACCTTGCAAGGTTCTTAGTTTCTTGATAAAGCCTTATTTTTCACTTTCACCTAATTTAGTCTCTTGGACCAGAAAAATATCAGCCTAGAGACTCTCCATCTGATGCCAAATTAGGTATTGTTTGTTAGGGGAAATCAAGCCCCTAACATTCCATGTTATGATCTTCATGGGTGTTCAGAAAGGGGTTCAACCTTCCCTACTTTCAACATCTTATTTATTTTTGGCTAGCCACAAGCCTACCCATCCCACTTTATTTTTTCTTAATTGGGAATCTTGCCTCTTTTCTTTGCTTCACCATAGTTTGGGGACAACTTACCAAGTTATTTTTGGCAGATGCCCAGTCCCCCTATCACCTTAGGATTTGAAGGTGTCATATCTAATTGATCCTACATAACAGGGAGATTTGAGTAATTTGTCTCCCAATGATCTGACTCAACATTTTGGATCTTAGCATCCCCATCCTCCTCTAAGCCCTCATTTCCTAGACTTAAGGAGCCTTCCTTTGTCACTTATTCTAACTCAGCAAGTTCAAAACCCACCTCCATTAGTGATTCTAGGTCATCTTCCCTGATATTGGCTGCCATTACTTCCAGGGCATTTGATATTTTTTCCTTCAAGACCTCCCTTAACACTTGATCCTCTTGTCTCGATTGCATGGCCTCCTTCACTTCAATTGTTTATTTTGTAGCCTCCCTAACATTTTGTGCTGATAACCTCCATTAGTAGCCCATTTGGTGACCTTACTAGTACTTCGTGCTAATTGTCGACATGTTTTACCTGAGTATCCTTTACAGAACCACCAATTCTGAATCCTTCACCACCTAACCATCCTTGTTGACATCCATAGCTTTCTTCGGATATTTCAACTAAATGGTGTCCAATAGCATGTTTTCCATGAATGGATCTAAGATCAGAGGTTGGATTAGATTACCACATTCCATGAATAATTTGATTTCCCTCTAGAATGGGAAATGAGGCTTTCTTTCTACACAAATTCTAACATAAGTGGTTATCTTATCCAATTGAACTCTTTCCTTCGTGCACACAAAATTCCCTAGGTGATTCCCAATTTGTTCTAGTATGACTGGCTAACAAAACTCCATGGATAGATTTCACAAACTATACCAATCCTACAGCCATTCCATCTAGTGCTTCATTGGGTCAAACCCAATTTCCCATTTCCAAATATAAAAACCAAAGCCCTCGATTATCCAAATTCCTTTCAACATATGATCTCTACTATCACTATTTGGGTAGATTACCACAAAAAATTCATTCACAGGTGCTTTGAATTTTATTTTCACACCCCACTAGCCATGCCACCAGTGGATGAGACTATCCCAATTTAGATTTCTGTCATACCATCTTGCAATCAAGCCTCATTGCTCTATGAATGAAATCGAAGGTTGTAGCAATTTCAAACCGATCACCAAAGATATCATTTTTCCTTGCTTGGGTTAAGTAGGGCCATCCCTACCCCTTGGGCTATTTCCCATTAATATGTTTCCCAAGAAAAATTTTCCTATAGCCCTCGCAATGCCCTTGGATCTGGGAGTACCATTCCATTTCCTTTCCCTGGGGAGATTGTCCCTTTTGTGTCTTTAGTTTATCCAATTGTTGGAATTCAAGAACAAACCATTCCACCTTTTCTCACCATGATTCCTTCTTCCATTCTTATTTGAATTTAAATTTTGGTGCCAAGGCTCATTCACCACCTGCACTTGTACCTGTTCCCCTAGAATAGCTTGCTCAACCTCATTTGCCCGCTCGCTAGCACCTTCCACTAGCTTCGCTTTCGAAACCTTTCTTTGATCGACATGGCCACCAACCCCAATCTAGTCCATCGCGCCAGTCTAGGCTCCTACAAAATTTCACTTTTCTCCACTCACCATCTTTTCCTTGTAATATTTAGGTTTACATTTTATTGATATTTTAATTCTAATAAACTAAAAAAATAGTTTTGTTTCTTATTTAACCATTTATTAACTTAATAATTTTATTATTTGTTATTAAATTTTAAAAATTATTATCTTTATTAATATTTGGATTTTGATAAATGTCATTTATTTTATTTTATTTTAGTTTGTAACTTATATTTAAGTTTGAAATTTATTTTTATTATATATGTATTTTTATGAAATTACAAATAATAATTAAAAACTATTAAAATTAATTTAATTTATAATTATTTATCGTACTAAAACTTTAATTATTGTAGAATTATTCTATTTTATTTTTTTATAATTTATTTAATAAAATTAATTTCAAACTTAAAATATAAATTAAAATTTATAGAGTGAGAGAGAAGGTAACTTTTGATTAGTTTTTTCATGCCAACAATCCAAGGATAGCACACCCCTAGGGATTTATTCTTAGGGTAGCATGTAATTTGATTAAGAATATGGTAATTCACCTTTAAAATATCTTTAGTGTACCCATTGCACACTTAGGAGGGAAATATAGAAAGAGAAAATAAAGAGAGAAATAGAGAGGGAGGGAGAAAGAGATACAAAGTGAAAAAAGATATATAATGATACAAAAATAGAGGTATAAATATAAAGGAATGAGTATGAAGAGACAAAGAGAAAGAGCAGAGGAGAGATAAAGAAAGAGAGATGAAAAGAGAAGAGGAGAGACATAGATATAGTCACATAAAGAGAGATAGAAATAAAGAGAAATAGAAGAAAATGATATATATAGAGATCAAGAGATTAAGAGATAAAGATAGAAAGAGGGAGAGAGGGCGGAGATAAATAGGGATAGCACAAAATAGTAAGGGGAGAAAGATAGGGAAAGGGAAATAGATAGAAGAAATGAGAGAAACATAGATAGAGGAAGAGAGAAGGGAAAACAAATAGAGAGAGAAATAGAGAGAGGAAGAGAGATATTTAGATATAATAAAAAATATAAAGATAGAGAGGGAGATAAAGATATAAAGAGATATATACAGATTTATCTTAACATATATCTCTTTATAATATATCCCCATATGTACTTCAATCCCTACCTCTATATATATCTCCCTCTCTCTACCTCTCTCTATATAACTTTCTATCTATATATTTTTATCCATCCATCTCTCCCTCTCTCTACCTCTCTCTTTATAACTTTCTATCTCTATATTTTTATGCATCCATCTCTCCCTCTCTCATTCTCTCCCTCTCTCTTTATATCCCCCTCTTACTATCTCTATTTCTCTCTTCCCCCCTCTCTCTCAATTTTCATCTCCATCTCCATCTCTATCTTCCTCTATATCTCTCTCCCTATCTCTATCTCCTTACCTCTCCATACATCTCTCTCTATTTCCCCTCTATCTTTCCCACTATGTATAGCTCTCTGTCTCTTCCTCTTTCTATCCATATCTCTCCCTCTCTCCCTATCACTCTCGCATTCTATATCTCTCAACTTCTCTATCATCTCTCAATTTCTCTCCCTCTATATATCGCAACATCTCTCTCAATCAGATACACACACTCTTTGTTTCTCCTTCCCTATCTATATCTCTATATCTCTTTCATTCACACACACACTCATTTTTTCTCCCTCTTGATCTCTATCTCTATCTTTGTCTCTATATCTCTCCCCCTCTCTATTAATTGTGTATATCACCTTCTTTATCTCTCACTTTTGTCCCCTCTATTTCTATCTTCTTATCTTTCCCTCTTCATCTCTATTTATATCTCATTATCTCTATTTCTCTTGTTTACTCCATCTCTCCTAATCTCTCTTTATATATATATATATATATATATATATATATATATATATCCTACTCTCTTTCATTATCTCCCTCTTTCTATCTCGATCTCTCCCTCTCCCTCTTCCTCTCTCCTTCCATATCTCTTTTATATCCCTATTTTTCCTCTCTCCCTCACCCTATCACTTCCTCTTTCTATCTATCTACTTCTCTCTCCTATCTCTATTTATCTCTCTCCATCTACCTCCCTCTCTATCCATGTATACATATATATCCCCTACTCTATCTCTCTCTTACTCAAACATGCACAATCCTTGTTTCTCTCTCCCTATCTATACCTCTATCTCTATCTCTAACTCTCCATATTTAAATTCTTACATATCTCCATCTATCTCTATCTCATTATCTATCCATCTCTCTCTACTCATATATCTTTCTCTCTCTCTACCCCTCTCTATATATCACTTCCTATCTCTATATTTATATTTCTATCTCCCCCTCTCTATATGTTTATCTCCTCCATATCTATCTATCATTTTGTTCTCTCTCTTTATCTCTCCTCTCCCTCTCTCCCTATCCCTCTCCTACATCTCCAACTCCATATTCAACTCCATCTTCATCTCCACTCCATCTTCATCTCCATCTATAACTTCCTCTCAATATCTTCCTCCTTACCTCTCTATTTATTTCTCTCTTCCCCCTAATCTCTCCCTCTTTCTATCCCCATATCTCCCTCTCTCCCTATTCAGAACATAACATAATCCTATTGGGAATGGACCCTTATTACCTTCCTAATTTAGAGATTTTATTTTAGCTATATTTGAATTCATGTAAGTATATGCATGTTTTATTTGAAGCTATCATTTCTCCATTGAGACCTTGTTGCACAAACATAATTTTCTAAATCTATCCTACCAATTTATCTCATGTGCACTACAAAAATGTATGTAAATAATAAACAAAAATATCCCTAATTGACCTTTCACACTTCTTTAGTGTACACATTGTGCACTAAGGTGTGATTGCTAGTTTTACTTTATTTATATTTTTGATAAAACTTGATTGTATGAATTATCTTTTTCAAAATTTTGTAAAATGATGTTATGGATGTTAATTTTTTTTTTTTAAATAATTGTATGGATAGGATTTCATTATTGGTTTTTCAACATCTTTACATAAATTATTGGTTGGGAAAATTAGGGCTTATCAAGACCTAGATAAACCACTAGAAATTTACACCAAATAAATCATTCTGATTGATGTAAATATGAGAGTCAAAAGATGCAAATAATAATCAGAAATGATACCTCATTATTATAGCAACTATGAGGGAAGTTTTTTAGAGCTCAAAGAGGTGTGTACCTTGTTGCAAGAAGCCTAATTTTAGGGCACAAAGAACGCATTCGCCTTTAGTGGGGAATGGGTCCCTATTAGGGTTTCTAAAACTAATACCTAGGTTATTTTCCTTGATTTTTGCACTCTCATATTCTTGGTTGTTAACTCCCAAAAACTTTTACTTAATTCTATAGCTTCAATTCTTCATTCTCACACTTTAAATGACAACTTTTGCAACTTGACAACTTTGACAATTTTGCTCTAAACTTGCTCTCCACTTGATCTTCAACTTATAATTTATCTGCAAACACACATTCAAGGAGAGAGAAAATTGTTTATTTTTAGTGAATATGAGTTTTCCTAAGTCAAACCCCTTGTAGGAAATTAAACCAAATGATGATACAATGAAATTGAAGGATGAAACATGAAATGGTGCAATTTCGATACCTTGGATATTGTCTTATAATATAAATCTGCACATGTAGTAGCCATGAAGAATGTAGATCTTAACCTTTGAATATGATATGAAACAATGCTTGCAATAGATCCTTAATTCTACACTCACTTTCTTAGCTCAACAACATGCATGAATGTATTAAACTCTTGACATGATAATATGATCTTGAATTGTTGCAATAAATTTTTGATAATATACCTTGAGTTTCCTTTGAAAATGCTCTTGTAATGCTCTAATACTTGTAAACTTGAATGCTTGGAGACTTAGAATTAATTTCTAGGAGAGACAATATGAATTAACCCCTTATTTATACTAAATTAGGAGATTAACCTTGAAATTCAAAAAATTAAGGCCAACGCCAAATATGGGGATAGACATTATTAAATCCCCACCACATTTAAATTCAAAAAGGGGGTCCTCATTAAGGGAGGACCCATTCACCACCTAGGGTGAATGGGTCCTAACTTAGTTTTCCAGGACCTAACCTTAGGGGATGCAAAGATCACCAAAAACCCATAATTTAGAATCAACTGAGATAAAGGGAGGTCCTATAGACAGAGGACCCATTTTCCACCTAGGGAAAATGGGTATTGTCACCATTTTCTAGGACCCTGATTTTTTCCAATTAAATTTTATGCAATTTGAATTATGGGTGTCGAGATAGATCTTCAAAAAGTATCATAAATGAGGCTTAAATTTTAATTAAAGGGATTAATTAACTCCAATTAACCATAATTAACTAAGGGGACCCTAGATAAATGTGAAAGTGTGTTACAACACTTTACAACATCTAAATAGGGTACACATTAGGTACATTTCATTAAAAGGGTCCCATTAGGCTCAATTAATTAAATAAAACCTAGAAAAGAGTGAAAGTACATTTAAGGTACTTTACAACACTCTTGAAAAGGACAATTTAAGGTACATTTTAATTAAATAATGACCATAGAATAATGTGAATTTGTACAACACATTACAACACTATTCCAAGATACAATTAATTCAAATTTATGTCACTTATCCCAATTAAGTGTGAAAATGGATTACTTTTTTCAACACTACATTTTTCCCCCACTTTAGTGAGAGGATGACCCCATGTAAAACTCACACTAAAGTAGGCATTCAAGACACTTAAGTATGCATCAATATCGAAGATGTAATAATACCTTGTCAAAGGCCAATAGAGAAAAGCAAAAGGATCAAGCACAACTACCCCAACATGATGTGAAACAGGGTTGCTTGTCAAAGAAAAAGGATCAAGCTTTGATGTTCCAATGTGATGTGGAACACATCTAGGCTATTTTCCATAGCATATGTTGCTCACTCTAGTAGTGGAACCTCATTTTGTCCACTAGGTGAGTTGTCTCAATGAAGTGGCAAATGAGAGAATCATATTAGCCTCTCATACCATACCAAATTTATCCTCTTGACAACTTTGATAAGGCACCACAATGTAATGCTTTTGTAATGTAAAATTTTGTTAAAAAGGATTTTTCTTTGTTCATGTAAAGGTATTCTTCTTAGGGAGAATTGTGCCTAATGTCTAGGCCAAGAGAGGAATATTCAAGGTGTTAGATCATCACTCATGGGATGCCTCATTCGTATCATGCCATGACAATAGATCGTACACTCTTGGAAAACATCAAACTAAACAAAACCACCAAGAAGAGGACACATCACAAGAAAAAAGAAAAATCATGCCATGAAATTTTGTCAAAAGATGCCATTGATGTATGCCCCCACTTTAAAGTGGTTGCTACACCATCATTGCTAGAAATTTCTTTAAAGTAGCCAAGTGTTTTTCCTAAGACATGAGAGATTGCCTTGAAAATCCCTATGCCATGTCATATGTTTCCACGATAAGCTACGTCATAAAATAGGAAGAAAGGATTGCCTGCTGAAATACATAAGGGGTCTATGGATTTGGCATCAATATGTTTTTGTTACAATTTTGTCATAGAGCATGGAATTGTCATCATTCCCCAAATACTCATAGAACTGGAAGAATGACATAAAGAGAGAAAAAACAAAGGAAAAGCCTTTCGAGTCAACATGGAAGAGACCTAAATGTCTCAACACCTTACGTCATCCCCAAAATGAAAACACAAGAAAAATGAAAAAGATAAGAGAAAAAACGTTTCGGTCGACATGGAAGAGACATGAATGTCTCGACACCTTGTGTCAACCCCAAAAGGAAAATACAAGACAAGTGAAATGATCATGACATATAGAAGAATGAAAGATACATATAGAGGAATTTTTAAAAGGACATAGGTACATCAAACAAAACAACACGGGGGATCACATTATGCACATGCAATCACACAAAAGAAAAAAAATAATGCAAAAAACTAGTAAGGTGCATGTGATTCAACCTAAAGCAAGTTGTCCACATCCCAATCTTGGTCGGTATAAATGGAAGGCTGAAAACTAGCCAAAGGGACAAGAGCAAGTGTCAAACTAGGAGAAGCACCCGGTTCAACACTCTTTTTAGGAGATTTATCATTTAAGTGAGCATAGAAGAAGAAGAAAAATGCATTCAACTCATCATGCACTTGTTCATCAATTTTTGCAATGTCAATGTCATCATCTAGATTTATCACAATAGGAGGTTAAATAAAAATTTACATGCAATGCTCTTATTTATGTGTCAGCGAAGGTATAGGATCATCATGCTTTGCTTCAGGTAAATTTGGATTCTAATTTTTTGTGTTGTTCTTATATTCTTGAGTTTGTAATTTATGAGCAATAGCACATCACCTATAGCTACGCTCTCTAGCACTTCAATTTTGTTTGAATCTATTTTTAATTTGTTTTTGTGTTAGAGTGGGTTTGTCAATCATAGGTTCCTTCTCTTCCTTAGGAGGAATAGCATAAACAACAATATGTTGTTCAACCACTTTCTCTTTGAATTTGTAAACTTGTTAATGACTCTAGGAAGGACAAAAAGATTTTGTTTGTTATCTTGTGGTCTCTTGTTGGAAATTAGAGGAGGTTTTTCTACAGGTTGTATGTGTATGTTTGAAAGTACTTTTAGTTAAATCATTGCTTCATCAAGGATAGGTGTTTCATTTATAGGTTGAGGGATTTTCCAAGGGATAATTCTGCTATTTTCTTTACCTTGAACTTTTGATATGATTTGAAAAATAAATCAACATGAGGCTTGATAGATTCCATAAGCTTGGGGTAAAAGTAATCTAATGAAAATTTTCCTTTTATTGACGCATGATTAAATCCAATATGATGCACTGTAAAGATAGCATTGCCAAATAGAAAATTTAGACATTTATGCACAAACCGAAGGGATGACATTCATGGAGAGAAGCCATGGATAGCCTAGCTTCACATGAAATTGGTCTAATTGTAGAATGGTGGAAAATGATATAGTTAATTTTTTCGGTCCCACTTTTAAGTGGAGATCTATCGAGCTTATTGTAGGGCAAGCAAACCCATTATGCATCTTGATCCATTCTTTCAATTTGTCATATGTATCTTGATATAATTCATGCACATATAAGAATTCTTCAATGATTGCATTCTCTCCATAGATGGGATCAATCAATATCCCATTAGTGGGATTATCATTGATTTGGCCACCTATGTAAAGAGGACCATTAGGTGCCCACTTCGGTATGTTATTTTGTGAGAAAGAAATGTCAAGAGGATTTTTAATTGATCCCTTACAAGGTATAGCTTCGATAAATGCTATCATAGTTTTTGAGGGAGGTTGTTCAATAATATTCATGTCATCATCTATATCATCATTCATCACATTATTCTTTGTCTCACTAGATTTGACATGAAATGTTGTGTTTAGACATAAGATTTATAAGGATATGAAAATTTTGATTAGGAGGGGCTACAAACTTATTACCTTGATCATTCACACCTCCAATTTGAAGTTTATTATTGCCAATAAGGTCTTGCAAAAGATGTTTAAGACACTTATAGTATTTTTTACCATGTCCATTTTGTTGATGTTAATGACAATAAGCACTTTTTTGGAAGCCTTTAGAAAATGGTATATTAGGGTCATATTCTCTAACAAGACATAAGGTAAGCATGTTCTTTTCAATGAGTTGCAACATGATATTATGAAGGGTATTGGGTAAAGGAGTGAACTCTCTCTCTCGCTCCCTTAATGGAGTTGTCTTCTTAATAGAAGCCACTTGATTATTAGTTTGTTGAATTTTTTGAGGGAATTCAGTTGTAAAAATCCCTTATTCTACTTCTTGAAAGGTTGATAATTGGTTTGAGTTGTAGATTCATATTTTTCAATATGACTAGGGGGATTTTTCACATCACGACCGCTAGTTGAATTTTGATAATCATGAAGGGCTATACATAATTGTGTGAATGACGAAAATATCAACATTTCAATTTTTCTTTGGATTTTATCTTGTAAGTTGGAAATGAACATTTGTTGAAGATCGGCATCGGGAATCTTACCGTTAACTTGTGAATAAAGTGTTTGATATCTTCCTATAAAATTGATTACTTTCTCTTCTTTTTGTTTGCATGTCATTAGATCCGCAAGGGTCATCTTGGGACCCATGTGAATATGGAAGTGGTTGTAAAAGGAATCAATAAGTTCATTGAATGAACTAATTGAAATGTTTGAAAAAGAGGAGAACCATTCTAAAGCAGTATCCTTTAAAGATCTACAAAATAGCTTAGCCAAAATTTTATCCTCAAAGATGAAATCACTACACAAGGTCGTAAAAGTGGAAACATGGCTAACATGGTCTCCTTTCCCACAATATTTCTCAAAGTGAGGTACTTCTATACCTTAGGGAATTTGTGCTCTTAATATGTCAAAGGAAAATTGGGTAGACTTGATGTATTCCAAAGGCTGACTATTGTTTTTTTTTTGTAATGTTGTCACTTGTTGTTGAAGGGATGTCATAGTTTGTAAAAGTGAGTTAATGAGAGGGTCATTTTGGTTGTAAGGTTGGGGGGAATAAGGTGGTGTAGTGTATGTATGCAGAGGACTAGTGAATTGCAGATTGGTGGATTTTGATTATTGAAGAATTATGGTATTCAAAGGCACAAAGGTGGAAGGAATTCTTGTGGAAATACCTATGCAAGTGTACATAGTGCTAGTGGGTGTAAATTTTGTGGTTGGTTGAATGGTTGTTATAGGTTGAAAGGGTTTTGTAGGTTGGAATGTTGTTGTAGGTTGAAATGTTGTCATAGGTAGAAATTTTGTTGTGGGTTGTGTATTAGTATATGTAGGGATGGACATTTGTATTGTGGAGGATAGAATTGGAATTCCACCTTGACTTAGGGCAAAACCTGAAGCTTGAGTGGAATTAGGGATGGTAGGGATGGTGTTGGTAACATTAAGCACATTGGTTGTAGGGAGTGAAGTCATGGTTAATGAAGTATGCAAACTGTGAGCCATGGAGGGTTGATTCTCAACACTATCAGAAAGAGAGTTACAAACCCCAAAATCCATAGCAAGTGAGATATCATAGGATGACATGAGCCTTGAACTACACCTTATAATATTATTGCAAATAGGACACCAAGTTATAAAGCTCATACAAGTTTTACAAACCTAGTGTGCAAACCCTAAAATGGCAAAGGGGCAAGGCAATAACTTAGAATGAAATGCAATTTTTATATTATAAGAAATGAAATTTACTAATTAAAAAATGCAATAAACTAAAAATGAAATGTTTGAATGCAATTTTGGATTTTTAACAATGCCCTAAAATGAATCAATTTAAGCTAAATGCAATAAAATTGATGAAACAACAAATTAGGAAACTGAAACAGGAAAGTAACAGCACCAAATAGAAGCTAAAAGGTGATATTTTAATGTTAGATTAGTGGATAATAGGGAATCATTCACCAATAAGGACAAATGGTCCTGGTTAGGTTTTTTGAGAAGTTTTTATTGATTTCAAAGTGATTTTTAATGCCTTTGCAGATGCCAAAAGATACAGGTTTGATTGGATAAGGGAATCATTCAGTAGTAAGGGTGAATGGGTCCTTGTTAGGTATTTTTAAACTATTTTTTAATGATTTGTAAGATTTCATTAATTTCTTTAAGTTCTAGGTTTAAGGCAGTGAGTTTTAGTTTCAATTTTTCCAAAATTGCAATGTGAAAATGCAATGAAAAGATGAATGCAAGGACCTTTGTTGAAATGCAATTTTGGTTTGATTTTCAAATGCAAATAAATGAGGTCTAAATGAGATGCATAATGATTGATCTGTTTTTGTATTTCTTAGATTTAGTGAGATGCAAAACAATGCAAATTTAAACTCTAAATGAGATGCAATTGTAAATGTAATGCAACAAACCCTAAATTAGATCTTTATTCAATGCAAGTAAGATGAAAATGAGTATGAGATCTAACCCTAGGATGCAATGAAAGACTTCTAAATTAAAAAGTTGCAATGTTCAATGTGTCGATTTCACCAAAATGACTGGTTGGGAAAATTAGGGCTTATCAAGACTGAGATAAATCACTAGAAATTTTCACCAAAAAAATCACTATGATTGATGTAATTATGAGAGTCAAAAGATGTAAATAACAATTAGAAATGATACCTAATTGTTATAGCAACTATGAGGGAATTTTTTTGAGCACAAAGAGGTGTGTACCTTGCAACAAGAAGCCTAATTTCAGGGCACAAAGGACTCTGTTAGGGTTTATGAAACTGAGATTTTGGTTATTTTCCTTGATGTATGCACTCTCATATTCTCAATTGTTACCTCACAAAAACCTATACTTAATTTTGTAGCTTTAATTATTCATTCTTGAACTTTAAATGATAACTTTTGTGTCTTAAAAACTTTGACAAGTTTTTTCTAAACTTGCTCTCAACTTGATCTTCAACCTATAAATGGAATGGCTGAAATCACACATTAAGCTACAAATGAAAACAAAATTTATATGTTGGGATGAGATATTAATGAAAAATTGTAAGGACCTAAAAATACCTCATTCATTCCATCTATCCCTGGATCTTAAAGTAAAAAGGGATAAGGTCAAATGGAACCCTCTTACAATCTAGGAAATTACAAATTAAACACATATGGGTCATCTCAGGGAAACCCAAGCTAGGCAAGAGCAAGGTGCATTATCCAAAATAAGAAGGGAACAATTGTAGTAGCTACATCAGTTAAAATTCCCCCATCAACAAATAATGCAACAAAAATAGAAGGAAAATTTCAAGGCTTACTACTATGTAAGGAGAAAGGACTGAAATCCATTGAGTTAGAGTGTGATTTGATGGTTTTTGGAAGTGCCATCACTAAAGGTCAGATAGGAGTGTGGAAATTGCTACCAAAATTCAACAAGATCAAAGAACACTGGGAAGAACTACAAATGGTTTCAATCAACCATGTATATCAAGAGGAAAATAGGGAAGCAAAAAAACTTGCAAAACATGGCATTACTCAAATAGATCCCTACCTATCTATAATTAGAACAGAAGCATGGCGGGGCTTAGAAATAATAATTCAGGAGGATATACTAGGAGGAGGGGACCAAGTCCAACAAAGGGGCTAAAGGAAGATAAACTGATCTGGAAAGAGGTAAGTAATCACATCTAAATGAGGCTAGTATATGAGGAAAGGTATGCAATTCTAGACCCAAAACTAAATTGTTACTTATAAAGGACTAATAAAAAAAACTAAATTGTTACTTATAAAGGACCAATAAAAAAACACACTAACACAAAATTGCACCTAGCACTTTAAATTTGTTTCTTAAAAGTTATAATATTTATAATAATAGGAAAAAAAATATAGGGCTACCAAGGTATATCTAAAACAAGAATACAATAGTGGAAACAACATTGATAACAATGTACTTTTAAACTTTAAAATAGTAGCCTATGTCACCTAAAACTAGTGTGAACAAAATTATAGGAAACATACATATTGCATCATTACATACAAATGGCCATATGGAACTTTTATTAATTCAAAATATTTTCTGGTCCAAGCAGTAATATTTACACATTATCAAAAGTGGAAGCCTTTGCTTGCCACATAATTCTAGACCAAATAGCTTGTGGCTCATTCAAAGCCTAACTGGAATATCATTCATATTAAAAAATGGCCACATACACCATACAATGGAAAAATTAGATTAAATCTTATTCCATGTGTATACCAATAAAATCAAGTAAAGGCTTTACAAAAATAAATCAATATGTACATGCCTAGATACATAGAGAATATGAAGGAAACTGAGTTTCCTAGGTCTCACAAACAATAAAAAATGAAATCCACTTAGTATCTTGAATGGGCATAAGTTGATACAAACGTTTGAGAAAATCATAAGCCTATTTTGAATCTTGGTGATGGGCCCAATAATCCATCCCAATGACATATAATATGAAAGGAAGTAGGTCAATTGACTTATAACTAGAAAGTGGCAAATAGCAGGGGCAAGGAATCTCCTCACCCAACTAAGTAGCATTTAAAACAAAGCCTAAACCTTGAAGATAAACATTCTTAAATACCCTTTGGGTCAATTGTGAAATCATGTCTTTACTAACATGTAGATCAAGCAAGACAACCACAAAACGTGACGTGATATCATAATTTATTTGATATCACTCACTTTTAACCAAAAACTTAGTACCCAACACCATTTTGACACTTTTAATGGTAAGTGGGTTGGGGTTCTACAACAAACCTTTCAAATGCCAATCAGAAATTGACCCATGGAAAGCTAACTGACCCTTGTTACAAGTTAGAAGAATAGGGGTCTCCATTACCAGTATTTTGCCACACCAAGGCAAAGCTAGAAGTTACATGTGAAATACAAAGGAAACAAATGGTCCTTCATACAAACTAATAAAGACCGGTAGCTAGATCATTGTACATGTGCCAAGGGCCAAACCTAGCCCAAACCCTGGTAGCAAGAATGTTTCAGAAAATGTTTGAATAGGACCAATCATGACTAACTATCTAGAATATCCTTGAGCTAGTAAATAAGTACAAGGGACATAATGATATAAAAATGGGAAGCATCCGTGAAAATAGGGGTTCAATATAAATCTAATCTAGGACAAAACAAATAGGTGCAATATCAGCGGGTATATTGGGGATGCCATAATCTCTATGAATAATATATATGTGTATCAAAAAAGATAACTTCTTCACACAAATAAATTAAAATTAAAATCTATAATTAAAACTCATTTAAGCATAGAAAATGTTATGATAATTGAACTCATATCATTGTATAGAATACTAGAATGAAAAACCATGAAATAGAAAAATAACCATAGAATAGAAAAGTGTATATTACTTTCATAAGAGTCTTTTTTAAGAAGAAAAACATGTTCAAAATGATTCTTTTCTCAAACCCTAAGATAGAACAATATATCTTTCTTAGAGATATTTACATAAGTCATTTTACACAAAATTCTAGAAACTAGGATAAAATCCATTTAAACATTCTATACCCAACCCATAAATGAACCCTAGGTATTTCTTATCTCGGTCTTGGCCAAAAACGTTGGTAAGCTCTTGATCACTCCTCAAAAATATTGAACTCCTCAAGCCATTCAAAATAATCCAATTGCTTGAACTAGTATAGCTTGCGCAAGAACTGATATGCAAGCAAAGTGTGGCCGTGATGCACCAAAAGCTCAACACAATCAATATCTAGTAGAAGGAGTAATAACGCGGAACTCCAATTGGTAAACGCAAATCTCGTGGATGTGGGATACCGACCCCAAGTTGTGCAGCGTTGAGAACGATGTCTAGATCTCCAAGAAAATGCAGATAAAATAGTTTGTGGGTCAACTCCCCAACGACATCCTTGGGAAACCTAAGATGAAGAAGGGAAGCAACAAACAAAGCTGGTATATCGGTAATTACTCGGTGTTTCTCCTCAGAAACCAAAAACTTCTTTCCCATAATAAGTTAAATGGCTTTGATAGTCATCAACCCTCTTTCAATTAACACCAATTTTAGACGTTGTTCTGTAATACGACCTAAGAATGAAAATTGATTCTGATCACTTGTTAGCAGAATAGGAGTCTCTATAGTGAACATAAATTCCAAATCTTTCATTTGTCCCACCATTAATCCAGACTTAAAAGAACCTCCTACGTGTGCAATCATACAGGAATAAGGTGAAATCCTTTGTGATAAATTGATGTATTGTAACACATGAACAAAGTAATGGCTAATTATTCCAACATTAGCCTAAATTGGTGAGTGCATAGAGCAATCTAAATCCATCAACACTAATATGAGTGTTGGCTCGTGCAAAGAGGAACATGTCCTAAATGGGTACATACTTTGAAGGGAAGGTGGCACATTTAAAAAGACTCTAAATTAAATTCTTGCAGTGTGACAACATGGCCATTATGATAGGATGGGAATTACCACCCAAATTTGGTAATACTTACCTATAAAAAAAAATGTAATTAGAAAATCTAGTACTCACCGAACTAAATATTATATAGAATAATTTTGATGGAAACTAAACACAAGTGGGAGGTTGTAGGAAGAATACTAATAGAAGAATTTGTATGATTTCTTTCAATGGTGAGAATAGGAAATGGTAATCAGATGTGTCGTATTCATATTTGCAACATGACATCCCAATTGAGCATAGAGGAATAAGTGTCACCTAGATCAACTTTACCTGCACAACCTAAGGCATTACTTTAAGTAGTAGTTATTCTTGTGACATAATACACACTCATGGCTATCACATATGGTTGGTTTTAAAATTAAAATATAATTTAATTTCAAATAAATGCGACCCACAAGGAAATCTTCTGGATGGCACTTTTGGCAGTGAGGTTGGATCCTCGAGCTAAGGTCGTCGGGCCCTAGCTCTATTCGCTTTCTTTTCGCATGCACTAGTTCAGGTGGGGAATCACTTGTCTGAGGGTGTTCATGTGGATGGGTGGTGGTCCTATCTATTTCCCTGGGTGATTCACTTGTTGGAAGTGTAGCTGGGAGTGTGGCATTGGTTTTCTTCATTTTATATATAGGATCTGTGTGCATCTTCCTTTTGGTTGGCTCTATTTTTAGTGGAGGGGAATTTTGTGCTTGCTTCAGCACATTAACTTAGACGCTTCCTTCCTCTGGCTTTACTTTTTCGCTCTAACCTTGCTATCTGGTGGGGGTGTCGTGTGTTGTTTGGGTTTGGCGGTGGCTGTGTGTGGAGCCCTTGCTATAGGGTTTCCACCTTTTGTAGTCTTTTGTGGTGCATGCCCATCTCAGTTTTCCCTTGATTGAATGGATCGAGGTGGGACGTCAAGGGTTCCCCCGACATTGGATTTTAGATCGGCAGTTGGAGCCAAGTCTCCAACCCATGCAACGAATATTTTGGATAATACCCTATTTTCATCTGAACCAAGGACTGATGGTCTGGGCTCTTTTGGAGGCTCTCAGATTTTGAAAATCAATGGTTGTCTAGAACGATGTAAGGAGAGTCCAACGCTGGTGATTCCAATGGAAATGATTATTGAAGACATAGAATATTATTCAAAGCATTCATTATATTGTAAGTTTATGGGGATGCGGGTTTCATTACAATTTTTGGAAAATTGGGCCCAACAGACCTGGATGCTGGAGGGCGAGATGGAAATTATGCTTTTGGTGAATAACTATTTCATGGTAACCTTTAATTGTTTGGTAGAACGAAATGAGGTCTTTGAGGGGGGGCCCTATTTTCAAAACCAAGTTGGTATGTTTATTAAGCCTTGGCATGCGGGTTTCAACCCTACTGAGGAGCTTCTGAGTCAGGTCCCTGTGTGGGTTCGACTTCCTCAGTTTCCAATGGAGTGTTGGCGAGATGATGTTCTACACTTGCTGGCTGTGATGCTTGGAAAACCTGTTGGATCCTCGCAGCAGACTCAGGTTAAAAAGGTGATGACCTTTGCTTGTATATGTGTAGAAATTGATCCAAGTAAGCCATTTCCAGATTCTTTGGAGATGTGTGCAGGTCCTTATTCTTGGGTGCAACAATTGGATTATGAAACCCTCCCATTTAGATGTTGTTTATGTCATGAATATGGTCACTTGCAGAGAAGATGCCCAAGGGCTAATTCGATGGATTCCCAATCTTCTCAACCTTGTCACAACCCACCTAGGGTAGATAAGGGGAAGGATCCTATTCCTAGTGATGGGGTTGGTGTGGATGGTTTCATCCCTATCAAGGCCTGTAATAGGAACTAGGGGCAGAAGAGGACCTTGATGGAGAGACAAGATGATGATACTTTTAACGGGTTTGATATTTTGGATGATCTTGGTCAGCAAGAAGTGAATCCGGGTCTGGTGAATTTGGATGAGGGTTCTTTGGGTACAGGGCAAGAGGGTCTCCTTTTTGAGGCTACTCAGGATATGCAGGATACAGGTGCACTGCAAATGGACATGGATCTTTAGATGGAGGGCCAAGTGGAGCAGGATCCTGTTGTTGCTAAGATATAGGATGGTGGTCCAGAATCTTCTTTAGTTGTGCCTACAAGTTCTATTGGGGTTAAGAATAACAGGTCTTCTTCTTCTCAATTGGGACTTCATCAAAAGGAGCCTAAAAAAGTTATTGGTGAGAAGTCTTCCAAGCTCTATAGGAAAAAGGATTTGGAAAATATTAAATTAATAAGGGAAACTTTAGTGGAGTCAGGGTCTGTAAAGACCCTGGATTCTCATTTTTCAAGCCCTTTGAAATAATTGTTCTCTCTTGGAATGTAAGGGGCTTGAACAGTGGCCCTAGACAAAAGGTTGTTCATGAGTTGATTAAGAGAAATTCTCCTGATGTTCTCTTCTTGTAGGAGACTAAGTTATCAGTTGAGTGTATGTTTGGTTTAAGGCCTAAGTTGTGGAAGAGTGGTGAGTGTCAATGCATTGGTGCTCAGGGGTCTGCAGGGGGTGTGGCTTGTTTATGGAACCCTCAAACGATTCAACCTCTATGGTGGATGTCCTTTAAAAGTTCTATTTCTTTGGTTGCTTCTAGCTTTGAGACTAGGGAAACTATTCTCTTCTCTAATATCTATGCACCTATTGAGATTCAGGGGAAACAACTTTTGTGGTCCCATATTCGATTTGTGCATAGCATGATTCCTTACCATCCATGGATCATGGCTGGAGATTTCAATGCTATTTCTGAGCTAGCTGAGAAGCGGGGTGGTACTACGAGGTTGGAGCTCTCTGCGATGCTACTTCATGACAACATCTCTACCTTGAATCTTGTTGATATCAAGCCCGCCAATGGTCAGTTTACTTTAAATAATCAGAGGGTGGGAGATAATTGCATTGCTAAATGCCTTGATCATTTTCTCGTTTTGTGTTTTTGGGTTGGCGGGTTGTGGTCCTCTAGTTCTAAAATTTTAGATTGGCGGGGCTCTGATCATTGGCCTATCAAGCTAGCTATCTCTTCTACTCATGTGCCTCGATCTCCCTCTTTCAAGTTCCAGCTCATGTGGCTATGTGACCCTTCTCTCCATGATTGTGTTGTTGTATGGTGGAGAAGTGGTAGACCTGCTTTCGGCATGGCAATGTATACCTTTGCTAAGCTTCTTCAATCCATCAAATATCAGCTTAAAAGCTGGAACTGACAGTGTTTTGGTAATATTTTCCTTGCTAAGGCTGCTGCTCAGACTGAGTTGAATGGCATTACGAGGGTGATCAAGGAGGATGGGGTGACTAAAATTTTTCTTTGGGAAGAGGCTAGAGCTTTGAAAGCGTTGGAGGAGTGAGTTGCGAGAGGAAATATTTTGGAAACAGAAGGCCAAGGTTGAATGGCTTCGGGAAGGCGATAAAAATACTGCTTTTTTCTTCAACTCTTTGAAAGCCTGAAGACAAGGCAATTCTATTTTGGTTTTGGTGAATGATAGGGGGGAGCACATGTCCTCCTTTCATGATATCAAGGGGGAAGCTATGCAGTATTTTGGTTCTTTATTCAGAGAGGTGTTGCAGGGGGGTTCTGGGGAGGAGGCTCGGGTCCTTTCTTGTATTCCTTCTTTGGTTTCAAGGGAGATGAATTAACACCTCATGGGTGGTATTTCTCTTAAAGAGTTGGAGAGGACTATTTTTCAAATGAAGAAAGGGAAAGCTCCTGGTCCTGATGGTTTCCTGATTGAGCTCTTTCAAGAATTTTGGGATATTATCAAGCTGGACTTATTGGCAGTTATTCAAGAATCTCAAAGGAATAAGTAGATGTTAAGGGCTTTGAATTCCACCTTTCTCGCTCTCATCCCCAAGTGTGATGGGGAAAATAGGTTAAGTCAATTTTGTCCTATCTCTCTTTGCAATGTGATTTATAAAATTATATCTAAATTGATTGCTGATAGATTGAAAAAGTGGTTGCCAGTTCTAATCTCTGAGGCGCAGAGTGGATTTGTGGCGGGTCATCAAATTTTGGATGGGGTTGTTATAGCTACTGAAACCATTCATTCCATGGATAGTTCCAAGGATAAGGCGATGTTCATTAAGCTAGATATGGATAAAGCATATGACAGAGTTCAGTGGTCCTCCCTCCGAAAGATTCTTGGGGCATTTGGCTTCGAGGAAGAGTGGATTCAATGGGTAATGAGTTGTTTCACTTCAGTTTCTTTTTCGGTGCTCATTAATGGTGAGAATTCTGACCTTTTTGGGGCTTCTCGGGGCTTGCGCCAAGGTGACCCCCTCTCTCCTTACTTGTTTCTTCTTCTTGTCGAAGGCTTGGGATGGTTGATGAGAAGGAATGTGGAGTTATGTCTCATTCAGGGGTGGAATTGGGGAGGTGGTTTTCCCCCACAATCACATTTGCAGTTTGTTGATGACACTGCTTTGATGCGAATGGCTTCTACTAGGGAAGCTATTAATTTATGTAGAGTGTTGGATGTGTACCTTGTTGCTTCTGGGAAGTTGATTAATGAAGATAAGTCATCCATCTTCTTCTTCAATACCCCTAATCCCATTTAGAGATGGATTGCTCATATTTTGAGATTTTAGATAGGGGATCTCCCATTGACTTACATAGGAATTCCTATTTCAACTAGGAGGTTTCCTAAGGACTCTTGGCAGCTCATCCTTGACAAGTTCCATGTGAAAGTTAACCACTGGACTCATAGGTGGTTGTCATTTTGCGAGTCATGTTCAGTTGCTCAAGTCAATGGTGCAAGCCCTCCCCATTTACAAGTGCATGGTTCAGGTGGCTTCGTTGGGGTTTGTTAAAGAATTTGATTCTTTAGCAAGATAGTTTTTATGGGCTAGTAGTTTACTATCTTCTAAATGGAGCCTGGTCAGATGGGATATTGTTTGTAGCCCGAAGCAGTTTGGTGGTCTTGGGTTGAGATAATTGTCTCTGTCTGGGGAGGCATTAGCAGAAAAATTGTATTGGCATTGGTGTGTGGAGCAGAATCAAATTTGGGCCAGAATTTTATCTCAAAAGTATCTCTCGAGGATCCCGCAGGTGGATGTTCCTAGATATCCCTTGGAGGGGAGAGGTTCGGTGATCTGGAATACACTCAAGAGAGGGGCGGCACTCGTCAAGGAGGGTTTATTTTGGATTTTCAAAAAGGGGATGGAGGCCCTTTTATGGACTGACTCCTGGGATGGCTTTCCTCCTATTGTCACTTAGTTTCCTAATCTGTTGAATTTGTGCCAGAGGTTCCTTGAGGCGGGTTGGTCTAGGGTGAGTGATTTTAAGGATTTCTCTTCTCATGAGCAGCTAATGGTGGCAAGATGGAAGAATCCTGGTGAGTGGCTTGTTGTGGGTATGGATGAGGAATGTGTTGAGCTTCATAGCATCATGTCTAGTAGACATTGTTGTTCCCTTCAAGATGGAGATATACTTTCTTGGGCTCCTAATCCTAAGGGTGTCTACACGACTACTTCTAGGTATCAGGTGTTGTTATCTCATAGGATTGGAGGGGTGGAGGTTCATTGGTGGAAGAAAGTGTGGAACAAGCTCTCTTGGCCGAAGTGCAATTGTTTTATTTGGACTTTGGCTTGGAATAGGTGCTTGACTTGGGATAATATTCAGAAACAGGGATTTCAGGGCCCTTCTTTATGTGTCTTGTGTGGGGCTGCTTAGGAAGACTCGACTCATTTTTTTTTAGGTGCCCCTTTTCTTTCTAGCTTTGGCATTCTTGGTGGGAAGTTTGGAAAAGTCCTTGTGTTCATGCTTCCTCCCTTGAGGATTTTTGGAGTAGTTTGGGTAGGCCCCCTTCTATGGTCTCATTCTTGTAGGATGTGTGGTATGTTGGACCTACTTTCATTCTCTAGAAAGTTTGGTTGGAATGAAATTGCAAAATATTTCCTGGTGAAATGTTGTTGTTCTAGAAAGTTTGGTACAAAATTGTTGGCATCATTTAGGAGACGGTGGAGGCTAAGTGTGAGGTGAACTTTCCTTTGGAGAAAGGGGATTCAGAGATGGTTAATAGACTGGGAATTAAGGGGTTGTCTTTGGCTTCTATGGGTGTCAGGAGAGGAAGGAAGGTGATTCAAAAGGTTCAGCTGGTGGGTAGATGGTTGCCCCCTTAGGTTGACTTTCTGAAGATCAATAATGATGGGTCGTCAAGGGGAAATCATGGGCCTACTGGAATTGGGTGGATTGGAAGGGATTTTTTGGGTTCGGTGGTTTTCTTCTTTTCTGTTCATAAAGGGTGATGCAGGAGCATCTAGTGGTGTAAGGGCAATCTTGCATCACCCAAAAATAGTTAAATTTCAAGTTTCTCATTTTTTAGATATTTTTACATTTTTGGATACCCTTTTTGTCATAATGAAATTTTCAATTTACGGTTTTTATTTTCTATTCCTAGGTTGAAAGATATTGCAGTTTTAGTTTCCTAGATTTGCACCTGAAAATCTTTCGAGTTAGATTTGAGGCACTTAGAGTTCCCGGAACGGCCCCAAAACTTTCCAAAATCAGCGTAGCAAATTTGTAGCGTGTTATTGACTTTGAGACCTTTCCAATGGTTCAAACAGTTCGCGAATCGAAGTCTCGGATCAAAATTTATTGCCCCGGGAAGTTGGCGCACTTTCTAGAAGATACAATTGCAAATGTTCTTTTAAAATTTGAACTTCAAGTTGTAATTTTTGGCGCCAAACCACCTAAACTCAAATTTAAATGTTGTTTTGGCTCCAAACTAAAAAAGAGCTCTATTTATGGGCGGGTTTCTAATTTTTGGGTAGCTTTTTGGGGACAAGCTCCCATATTGCAAAAGGGTTATCCTGTAGCTTTTTGTAACTTGAATGTGTTGTAGAACTTGGGGATTTGAGATCCTCTACATGTAAGAAGTTCCAATTTCTGAATAATAAAATTATTCTCTTGTTTGTGGGTTATTTTCTGTGTCTCAGGCTACACCCTCATCAAGTGGCATCAGAGTGGGTTTTCTTTTGTGTGTGGACAACTCACCAATCGTGAGGCAGTTCGCACCAGGACCATGGTTGTGGGTCGAGGTCAAGAAAGATGCCTCCAAGAGTAATGTCTAGCAGGCGTGGTGGAGCCAGAGGTGGTCGAGGCGGCAGAAATTTTGGTGGAAGAGATGCACTGGTAGCCCTCCAGAGACAGATTGATGCATTACAAGAGCAGTTGAGAAAAGGGTTAAACCCAAGGGAGGAAAGTGAGGATGAAGGAGAGGAAGAAGAAGCAATTGATTAAGACCAAATGTGGCTAATAAGGGACATTTTGAAGATTAGGAAAATACCCAGAGCAGAAGTCCCCAGTTATTCTGGAAGTCTGAACCTGGAACAGTTGATCGACTGGATCAACGAGCTTGAAGAATATTTTGAGTATGAGGAAATAGAGGACCTAGATCGGGTTAAGTTTGCGAAAATGAAGTTGAAGGGCCATGTCAATATTCGGTGGAAAGAGGTCCAGTTGGAAAGAAATTAAAGAGGAAAAGGCAAGATCACTAGATGGGATCACATGGTAGAGAAACTGAAGAAGCAGCTCATACTAGTGGACTACGAGTTAGATCTGTTGAAGAAATTGCAAGGGTTGAAGCAAGGAAGCAGATTTGTGAAAGAATATACTGAATATTTTCATAAGATAATCATCAGAATGGGTCACATAGAGGCCAATAAGGAGAAGGTAGCTCGATATCTTAATGGGTTACAACCGAGCATTCAGGAGGAGTTAAGCCTAGTCAGAATGACCACCATTGAGGATGTGTATCAATTTGTTCTGAAGGTGGAAGAGAAGCTGAACAAAAGATTTGATGGCAAGCAAAAAGGACAATGAGGTCAAAGCAGAAGGGGAGGTGGACGACCTTCAGGGAGCCAAAATGATGATGAAAACAAAAGTGAAGATGTGGGTACCTGCCGAAGCCAAAGGAATGGCAACTTCTACTGCCCTCGTGATCAAAACAGTGGTGATCAAAGAGGTAGAGGACAAGGGAGATATGGATAAGGATCTGGAAGAGGTGGTTTCAGAGGAACGTGTTTCCAGTGTGGTGAAGAAGGGCATTGAGCCTATGAATGTCCACAACACCAAGGAAGGGCGGAAAAAAGGCAAGAAGGTCATGGAAGGGTTACGCATGTAGATGAGGAGGCCCAATCTGAACATTCAGATGATGCTGAAAGGGGAGAAGCCCTAGTGATTAGGAGAGCCCTGGTGACTGAGGAAAAGGAACCAGAACAGAGGAAGAATCTATTTCACACAAGGTGCAAGTGTGAAGGAAAATGTTCTGATGTCATTATTGACGGTGGGAGCAAAGATAATCTGGTGTCAAAGGAGATGGTCACAAAGTTGAAGATGAAGAGGGAAAGGCACCCACATCCATATCGGATTGTCTGGTTGCAGAAAGACCAAAAAATTTTGGTCAATGAGCAGTGTCTAGTAAAGTTCAAGATCGAGAGCTACCATGATGAGGTACTCTATGATATTATCCCCATGGATGCATGTCATATTTTGTTGGGGAGGCCATGGCAGTTCGATAGGTGAGCTATACATGATGGCCATGCAAACACTTATTCCTTGACAAAGGATGGGGTTCGTCACAAGTTGAAACCCCTGAAGGAGACCGAAGAAAAGGTATGCAGTAGTGCTAGAATTTGTTATGTAGATGGAAGAAAATTTTTAGAAGGTATGAAGCATGAGCATGTGTGTTATGCATTGATTCTTAGAGTGAGTAAGGAGGATAGTAAGAAGGTTCCAAAAGAAGTTTCTAGGATGTTGGATGAGTTTCAGGATATTGTTTCTGATAATGTACCTAAGGGTTTACCACCAATAAGGAAGATCAGTCATCAGATTGAATTGATTCCTAGAGCTAGTTTGCCAAATAAGGCAGCTCATAGAATGACTCCAGCAGAAAATGAGGAGTTGAACAGACAAGTTCAAGAGTTGTTGAGAAAGGGTTTGATACGGGAGAGTTTGAGTCCATGTGTAGTACCTACAGTACTAGCACCAAAGAAGGATGGGGAGTGGAGGATGTGTACAAATTCTTGAGCCATAAACATGATAACAATCAAGTACAGATTTCCCCTACCAAGGATGGATGACCTGATGGACTGTTTGAGTGGAGCTCAGTACTTCACAAAGATTGATCTGAAGAGTGGATATCACCATATCCAGATTTGAGAGGCAGATGAATGGAAGAATTCCTTTAAGACCAAAGAGGGTCTGTATGAGTGGTTAGTCATGCCTTTTGGGCTAATCAATGCACCAAGCACATTCATGCAGCTCATGAATAAGGTACTAAAAGAATTTCTGGGAAGTTTTGTTATTATGTATTTAGATGATATTTTGATTTTCAGTAAGACGTTGGATGAGCATCTGATGCATATTTGGAGAGCCTTTGAGAAGTTAAGAGAAGAGAAACTGTTGATTAATCTAAAGAAGTGCGGTTTTGTGAAGAGGAAGTTAGTGTACTTGGGGTTTGTTGTCTCAGCAAAAGGTCTCAAGATGGACCCAGAGATGGTGAAAGCTATCCTGGAATGGCCTACCCCAAGAACTGCTACCGAGGTGAGATCTTTCCATGGTTTGGATAGTTTTTATAGAAAGTTCATTAGAAACTTCAGTAGTATTTGTGGACCCCTAACTGAAACAATGAGAGGGGATAGAAAAGAATTCAAGTGGAGCACTGGAGCGGCAAAAAGTTTTTTGAACTGTTGAAGCGAAGGTGACAAAGCAACATGTTCTAGCCCTCCCAAATTTCAACAAGGTGTTTCAGGTGGATTGTGATGCCGTTGTGCCATTGGAGCAGTGTTGAGCCAAGAAGGTAAGCCCATTGCCTATTTCAGTGAAAAGTTAAATGATGCCAAGAGAAAGTATTTTGTATATGATCAAGAATTTTATGCAATAGTTCAAGCATTAAAGAAATGGAGACATTATTTGTTGTCAAAGGAATTTGTTCTATATACTGATCATCAGGCCTTGCAGTACCTAAATAGTCAAGGAAAATTAAATCAAAGGCATATGAAATGGGTAGAGTTTTTGTAGAGTTATACCTTTTTTTTTAAACATAGGAGTGGGAAGTCAAATAGGGTTGCAAATACCTTAAGTAGGAGGCATACATTGATGACAAAGATGCAGATTGAAGTGGTTGGGTTCAATGAACTCAAGACACTGTTTACAAAAGATCCTGATTTTGCAGAGGCTTGGAAAGCTTGCAAGGAACCTGTTATAGTGGACAAGACAAGGTGGCTAGATTTCATAATCTAGGATGGCATGTTATTTAAGGGAAGTCAATTGTGTATCTCGAGGAATTCCATGAGGGAGAACCTGATAAAGGAGAAGCATAGTGGAGGAATGGTAGGACATTTTGGTCCAGATAAGACCATTGCCATTATCAGTGAGCATTATTATTGGCATCAATTGTCACAGGATGTGAAGAATTTTGTACAAAGTTGCAGGGTATGCCAGATGGCTAATGGAGTGAGCTAGAATATAGGCTTATATTAGCCCTTACCTGTACCAGAGAGGCCATGGGAGGATATAAGTATGGACTTTGTTCTTGGTTTTTCAAGGACACAATGAGGGAATGATTTAGTCTTTGTTGTGGTTGATAGGTTTTCGAAGATAGCACATTTCATTCCATGTCAGAAGACCCATGATGTAGTCCACATTGTTGACTTGTTCTTCAAAGAGGTGGTGAAGCTACATGGTCTGCCAAAGAGTATTGTTTTAGATCATTACACCAAATTTGTGGGGTACTTTTGGAGGACCTTATGGAAGAAACTGAAGACAGAGTTGAAGTTCAGTTCTGCACACCATCCACAAATAGATGGGCAGATAGAGGTTATTAATAGGAGTCTGGGTAACCTACTGAGATGTTTGGTAGGAGATAAACCCAAGGGATGGGACTTGATCTTACCCCAGGTAGAATTTTCTTACAACAATTCTGTCAACAGAAGCACTGGTAGATCACCGTTCCAAATTGTGTATGGAGGTATCCCCATAACAGCTCCAGAATTGAGGAAGATGGACCAAGAGAAGAAAATAAGTGCTAAAGCTGAAGATTTTGTAGAGCACATCAAGAATATACATGAGAAGGTTTGAGAATACATTAATAAGATGAATATGCAATATAAGGCTAAGGCATATCAGAAAAGGAGGAATAAGGAGTTTCGGATTGGCGATGAAGTAATGGTCCACTTGAGGAAAGAAAGGTTTCTTGTGGGAACCTATAACAAATTGAAGATGAAGAAATTTGGTCCCTATAAGATTTTGAAGCATGATTCAGGGAATGCATATGAGGTAGAGTTGCCTAATGGAATCAATATTTCCCCTGTGTTCAACATTTTAGATTTGATAGAGTATCATGAAGATGGAACAAAGGAAGCACCAGCAATAGGGCAATATGGTATTCCAACACCTACTTCAAAAAGGGAGGAGATTGAAGCAATCTTGGATAGTCGTGTGGGAAGTAGTACTAGAAACAGGCAATATGAAGAATATCTGGTGAAATGGAGAGGAAGGTCTGTGGAAGATTCATCATGGCTATCTAAGGCAACAGTTGATCGGTTGGGTTTTCCTCAACCATCTGAGACGTGATGGGGTCACCTCTCAAATTACCTTGGGTGTCTGATGTAGAGCATCCAGTGGTGTAAGGGCAATCTTGCATCACCCAAAAATAGTTAAATTTCAAGTTTCTTAGTTTTTAGATGTTTTTACATTTTTGGATACCCTTTTCATCATAATGAAATTCTTAATTTATGATTTTTATTTTCTATTCCTAGGTTGAAAGATATTTCAATTCTAGTTTCCCAAATTTGCACTTGAAAATCTTTCGAGTTAGATTTGAGGCACTTAGATTTCCCAAAATGGCCCCAAAACTTGCCAAAATCGGTGAAGCATATTTTTAGCGCATTATTGACTTCGAGACCTTTCCAACGGTTCAAACGGTTCGCAAATCGGAGGCCCGGATCAAAAGTTATGGCCCTAGGAAGTTGGCGCACTTTCTAGAAGATACAATTGCAAATGTTCTTTTGAAATTTGAACTTCAAGCTATAATTTTTTGGCGCCAAACCGCCTAAACTCAAATTTGAATGTTGTTTTGGCTCCAAACTAAAAAGGAGCTCTATTTATGGGTAGGTTTCTAATTTTTGGGTAGCTTTTTGGGGACAAGCTCGCATATTGCGAAAGGGTTATCCTGTAGCTTGCTATAACTTGCATGTGTTGTAGAACTTGGGGATTTGCTCAATCCTCTGCATGTAAGAAGTTCCATTTTCTGAATAATAAAATTATTCTTTTATTTGTGGGTTATTTTTTGTGTCTCGGGTTGCGCCCTCATCAAAGGGTTGCAAACTATCAACCTTATGGAAGGTTTGGCAATCCTTTACGCTCTTGAGTAGGCTTATGCTTTGGGGTGGCGCAAGGTTGTTAGTGAATCAGATTCACAGGTCTTGATTAACCTGCTTAATAAACAGAAGGTGTTTGATGTTTGTTGGAAGCTGGCTACATTGGTTCAGTAGATTTTGTAGGTTAGCTCTTTGATGGAGGTGGTTTCTTTTGTCCATATTCCGCGAGAGTGGAATAGGGTTGCAGATTGTTTGGCTAAATGGGCTTCTGAGAGTGTTGATGGTTGGTAGATTGTTGCCTAGGAATAGTTGTTCCACAAGTCTCGTCAGGACTTGATGAAGATTCTTGTTAAAGAGGGTGAGGGTAATGGTGAAGGATGATGTGGTTTCTTGTTTTGGGTTGGATGCTGGTTGTGGATTCCTAGGGCTTTGGCCCTTTATTTTATGTAATGCTCTGATGTTTGTTAGAAGCTGGCTACGTTGGTTTAGTAGATTTTGTAGGTTATCTCTTTGATGGAGGCAGTTTCTTTTGTCCATATTCCGCGAGAGTGGAATAGGGTTGCAGATTGTTTGGCTAAATGGGCTTTTGAGAGTGTTGATGGTTGGTAGATTGTTGCCTAGGAATAGTTGTTCCACGAGTCTCATCAGGACTTGATGAAGATTCTTGTTAAAGAGGGTGAGGGTAATGGTGAAGGATGATGTGGTTTCTTGTTTTGGGTTGGATGCTGGTTGTGGATTCCTAGGGATTTGGCCCTTTATTTTATGTAATGCTCTGATGTTTGTTGGAAGTTGGCTACGTTGGTTTAGTAGATTTTGTAGGTTAGCTCTTTGATGGAGGTGGTTTCTTTTGTCCATATTTTGCGAGAGTGGAATAGGGTTGCAGATTGTTTGGCTAAATGGGCTTCTGAGAGTGTTGATGGTTGGTAGATTGTTGCCTAGGAATAGTTGTTCCATGAGTTTCATCAGGACTTGATGAAGATTCTTGTTAAAGAGGGTGAGGGTAATGGTGAAGGATGATGTGGTTTCTTGTTTTGGGTTGGATGCTGGTTGTGGATTCCTAGGGCTTTGGCCCTTTATTTTATGTAATGCTTTGATGTTTGTTGGAAGCTGGCTACATTGGTTCAGTAGATTTTGTAGGTTAGCTCTTTGATGGAGGTGGTTTCTTTTGTCCATATTCCACGAGAGTGGAATAGGGTTGCAAATTGTTTGGCTAAATGGGCTTCTGAGAGTGTTGATGGTTGGTAGATTGTTGCCTAGGAATAGTTATTCCACGAGTCTTGTCAGGACTTGATGAAGATTCTTGTTAAAGAGGGTGAGGGTAATGGTGAAGGATGATGTGGTTTCTTGTTTTGGGTTGGATGCTGGTTGTGGATTCCTAGGGCTTTGGCCCTTTATTTTATGTAATGCTCTAATTTGAGTTTCAATAAAGTTTTTACCCTTTTTATTAAAAAAAATGTGACCCACAATATTGAGTAGCATCATGCCCATACAACAAAGTTGGTTGAGACATGTACTAATAGAATAGAGATCATTGCTTTGATTCGTGATTGAATTACAAGATGGTGTGTTTTTATTTTTCCCAACAAGTTCAATGTTTTTTTTCAACAAATCATTGAAAAATATTACATAATTATCTCACATGAATTTCATAATGGTAAGTTGAAAGACACTAAAATTTTCAACAGGTTTTTTTATGTGTAATATATATCTTTGGTTTTTATTATTTGAAAACACTAAGCTTTTCAACAACTTTTTCTATTTGACAAGATAAGCATTATATATAAATTTAAAGGATTTATCTTCAAAGTTAAAATATCATTTACTTTCAAATAAATGTGAGCCATAGCATTGAGTAGCATCACCGTCCATACAACAAAGTTGGTTAAAACGTGCTAATAGAATATAGGTCATTTTTTTGAATCACAATTTAATTACAAGATGGTGTGTTTTTGTTTTATCTTACAAGTTTAATGTATTTTTTCAACAAATTGTTGAAAAATATTCTAAGTATTTATCTCAATTGAATTTCATAATGATGTGTTGGAAAACACTAAAATTTTCAACAAGTTTTTCAACATGAAATGATAGGCATAATATATTTATTTGTTTATTTTCGAAAAGTTCTAAACTTTTCAACAAGCTTTTCTATATAACAAGATAGACATGATATACACTTTAAAAGATTTTCGATCAAAATAAAAATATCATTTACTTTTAACTAAACATAAAAAGCATCACTATCCATACAACAAAACTGATTGAGGCATGTATTAATATAATTTTAATGACAATTGAAATAGAATTCGTAGACCATTACCTCATTTCCTAGATTTTTTCTGCTAATATTTGAAGATCCAAAATGCTATCGGAAGGGCATGGGAAGAAAGTGCCATTTATCTTTCAAAAGTGTTGAACCTTGTCATGCAAACGCTATCTAAGTGGGTTTTGTGGGTCCACAAGGCTATCATTGTTAACCTATAATAGAAATAGAATCATCTTACTGGCATTGTTGAAAGCTATTTCCTCCACAGACACGGCCAAGTTTCAAGTTTCATTTTCATCAAACGTTCGCCTTTAATTACGGAAAAACCCACCAACCTCCTTCCATGGCGTCTGTAATACGTTTCAATGCTTGTTTGTAATGTCGGAGGAGCAATCAGTTTAAAATATGAAAACGTATTGCATTTGATTCGGTAAACCCTAATCCAGCTGGGATGTTGTAAAATCGACTGGTAATCAAAATAAAATCGATCAATATCAATGGTAACAATGTAATTCTATATGAAGTTGACTGCTGTATTGTAAAATTCCAAATTATGGGAGGTGAGGGAGTCAAAATCCGAAGTATATTATGGTGAAAAAAGAGAAAAAACAATAAGGCAAAAGACCATCGTAATTAGAAATTGAATGGTCTACAGTCTTAGAAAATTATCAAAATAGAGAATTGTGTGATTTAAATTTGGTGTTACCCCATGACGATGACGATCAAAAAATACCCTTCATGATACTTGCAATTAAAAGGAAAATATACCAAAAAAAATTAGGGTCACTAAACTTTGGATTTATTAAATGTTAAAGTATGATTAGTTAGATTGTAATTAGATATTATTAAAATTAAAATGAAAAAGATTTAGAGTTTATATAATTTTGGTGGTTGATAGAATAGTTTATTATTTTATAATAATTTAAAATTGGATAGTTAAAAATAGAATGATGAGATTTGAATTAGTCATCCTTATATTTTAATAGAGAATGTAATCCTCTTCAAATAAAATGATTTTGATCTTAATTATGAGTTCATCTTGTGTAAGAGAAGAGTTTCAATACTAGTAGAAAATATTTCTCTAGATGATATCTTATGTAAGTAAAATTGAGTGGTATTAAGGAGCATCATGAAGTTTTCAAAATTTGGTGTTATTCTCTTAAATGCATGCATTGATTTCATAACTCAACAAAAGAAAACCGAAATTGAAAACAAAAATACACTACAATATTGATCTAGAACATGCACTATTTTTTGAAACTCAAACCATCTATTTCTACCAAAAAAATATATTCAATTATTTTATTCATTCTCCTAATAAATAATTAACTTGAGAATGGAATGATCCTCCAACCTCTTTGTGGGTCCAACAACCTCAATTTTGACCTACTAGATTGTATCTATCATATGGAACCTCAATTTTGACCTACTAGATTGTATGTATCATATGGAACCTTGATGGTGCTAAAACTATAATCCATATGTTTGAGAATATAACCTTTGAAAATCCAAGCTTAAAAATTAGTTATTCATTCCATTAGCAACAAGAATAAATATTATACCCTCTTTAAACAAAAACAATTTTAAACAAGTGCAAAATTTGACCATTAATACACTCAAAACAAAATTAAAAAAGTTCTTTAACGCCATTTTTTTTAGTAAATGGCCCAATACTTAATATTAATGTGTTCAAAAGATATATCATTACTCAAATATTTACAACATTTGAGCCTAACACCTATGGAGTGAATGTACTAAGAATTTAACCTACTACTAATCCCACTATCCACCATAAAGGATCTCATAAATGATAGTAAAAGAAATGCATGTTAATGCCTAGAATTTTAGGCTCTTTACATTTCAAATTCCTTGATAATTATGAAAGAAATATGCAATAGTCAAAGCATAATAATACAAGTAGCTTTTTCTAAGAATATGACTACAAGATTTAAAATAAATATAAATTCCTCATTCTAATTTGTCATTGTTGCAACTCACCATTCAAAACAAATAAACATTCTAATCATTAGATTTATAAAAAAAAAAATCTTAGGTAGAAAGGATGTTTTTGGCATCCCTCTTTAATTAAAAATAACTTTCCTATTCCTAAATGTCCTCAAAATCATTTGGTTGTTATAGTTTCCAAATAAAATTAAGGAAAAAAAATTTATTACATTTGTTGTTAAAATTTGAACTTTTTAAAAGATATACTTGTAAATCTATATGATGCATCAATGTTCAATCGATACTAGTGCTTATAAAACTTTAACAATAAGTTATGTTAGATATTTAACAAAAACATGCTAATTATATACCCTTTTTCTATCATCTTTATCCACTTTGATATGGAAAATTCACCACCAGCAATTCACCGTCATGGAAAATTCACCGCCAACAATTCACCATAGCGGAAAATTAACCGCATTAATATTTTTAATAAAATCAAATTTTTTGAAATATATATTAAAAATATTAATGCAGTTAATTTTCCACTGTAGTGAATTGCTCGCAATGAATTTTACTTGGCGATGAATTTTCCATTGGTGAATTTTTGGGCCGATGAATTGTTGACAGTGAAATTTTCGTCAGTGAATTGTTGGCAGTGAATTTTCCTAGAACCATAGAAAATAATGAAATTTAACATTTCTAATGACATAAATAAACACACATAAATTATTATCATAAAGGTTAAAGTTGCATAATCAAATATGGGCTTACAAAGTCATATCTTTTCAATTACTTGGGAGATTACCAAATTTCTGTCAATAACTAAAAATGACCTAAACTTTTAATCACAAATAATTAATCTAACACAACATTATTAAATAATTACAATCTAGCACTTTGGATCATAAATCTAATAATTTGAAATCCTTTATCTACACATAATAACTTTTAGACATATTTTAGTTGATAAGATTGATAAAATATCTTATCTAAATATCATTTTTTTATATATAAATACATAAAAACAACTACAATAACCTATATTATTAAAAAAATGAAAATAATCCTAAGTTTATCCAATCTATGTGCATTTTTTGGAAATTGGTGGGATAATACTATATTTTCTAAGATTTAGACATGTGAATGATTTGAAATGATGGTTATCTGATAATATGACTCGTAAAATTATGATGTTATGGATGGTAATTTTTAAAATACAAATAAATAATTGTATGAATATGATTGTATTAATGGTATTCAACGTCTTTACATAAATAATTATAGATGTGCTAATTTTATAGAAGGAATGTTTTAGATTTTTAATAAAATTTGTAATTTATATTTGATAATTTAGTTTGAAATCAATTATTAGTGAAAATTAAATTATGTTATGATTCTTATCAAGATTTAATCATGTAGTCTATTGATCCATGTTTCATGAGTAGTGGTTAATATGAACTCATCTCTCATAAGAATGGATAGTCCACTTAACACTTATTGTATTTAGGTGATGTTTATAGAGGTGAAGTATAAAAAGTTTTGGAAAGTCAACCATCCCAATACTACTCCAATTCAAATATATTTAACTATTTTTTTTTCCAAAATAAATTTTGGTCAATAAAATTAGGATAACCATTTGCTATTTTCTAATATAAATTAAAAAAATTATTATTAATTATTTGACCATTAAATTAGATTATATTTATGCTAAGAGGTGTAACTACAATGACCATAAGAAATAGAGTATAATGATATGAACATGTTAACTAATAATATTAAAGAGTTGATATACAAATATATTTATATAACAAATAAAATATATGACCCATATTAAAAATAATTGTAAATCTATAAAAGTATTGTTATTTTCATTACACTAAATAGTAAATAAAGTATATCAAATAGTTGTGTACTTTAGTAAATAAAGTATAGTAATTTACCATAAAATATTGGATCCTATTTTTTAAATAATTATGTAATTAATAATTTTTCAAATTTATTTTATCAAAATTTACAAAATTAGGATTGAGGGACCTAGCTCGATTGGGTAAAGCATCTTGTTGCAAAAAAAAGGTCATGAGGTCTAGTCTCCCCCTGCCCCCGTCTCCATGATATTGGAGCATGTGTTGTGCCAATGCCATCGATCACGTGAAAAAGTAAAGTTTACCAAAGAGCTACTCAATTCTTGTAGTCAAAAAAAATATTAGAATATTAAAATATATATTATTCATTTAAATAAATAGAAGTCAAATAAAATAATATGTACAATTTTAGATTCAATAGAAATTAAAAAATAGTAAAAAAATAATAAAAGAAATTGTTTTGTAGTTTCTCTTATTCTTTCTAGTATATTTAAATTGTGTCTAAAAATATTGTCTTTCAAGTATTTTTCTCACTACATAATAAAGTAAGCAATGTAAATAAAATAGAATAATTTTTAAACAATTATAAAATACATATAAGATTCAAACATTATTAATAAAGGGCATTAAATAAATAAATAAAATAGAAACTCTATTACTTGATGAACCTTGACTAAATTTTTTATTGTCATCATTGTTATAACAGCCATCATTTTTTATCCTTGCAACAATCTCTTTGAGTAGTAAGATTTCAATTAGAAAATCTAATACTCAACAAACTAAAAATTATACTGATATTTCCTATGACTTAGAGATAAATGTATTATGATATTTATAATAGCATACCTACTTTTTAAAATTTATGTAAAAGATATCAAAATATGATTTTTGAGAAGCCTATTTTTTTATTGAAAAATAGATGACTTGAATCTATCAACCTTTTTAACATACATTTTCCTAAAAATAAATATAGCAGTTAAGTAAAGAATGTAAGCCATAAGAGGTGCAATCTTCCATCCTTGCCTTGATTTATACGATTCAACATCATTTTTTCATTGTTCTTAGTAAAAGACTAAGTCTAACTGGTAGGGAAAGGCTCACAGCTAAACTGGATTAAGACCATACAATGTGAAATATTGCATTAAACAGGCCATTCAAAGAAGTGAAACCTGGATAATTATCTGTAAAATACAATCCAGCTCCACCTGGCACAACTCTGCTTTCACATACAGACTTCTTTCATAACCGAATTTCCTCATTGCTTTGACTTTGCAAAGAAAGGAATGGCATTTGGAGGCTTGCCAAACATGGCCAAAGGGGAATTTTAAATCAGCTAGCTCAAATGATGTGGTAATTGTGACTAAGAAAAGTGTTGCGGTGGGGACTATTAAACTTAAGTCATTTAGTTCAATGCAGTGGGAGTGGTTTGATGATTTTGGTTTAAACAATACATTTTAAGTTTTGATTTGTTTAGGTGGTTTATTTAAAATCATATTAATAAGTATATTTTTATTGAACTATTATGATTTCAAATGAATCATCAAAACAAATCAAAACTTAGAGTGTGATGTTTAAACTTGTCCAATATGATATAGTTACAAATTTCTAAAGATGTCACAGAATTGAAGGGTTAAATACGTGTTTAAAAGTGTAAAACCCTATCCCGCAACCTAGAGAATGATGTAACACTATGGAAGCACAACTAATTTTTTTTCTTAAAAGGTAAAACAAGATGAGTAAAGTATCCTACGCTAACCACATACATCCTCTAGGCTATGCAATGCATCTACATGTGAACACCATTACTTATAAAATTTAAACCAACCATAGCATATGAATATTAAACTCAAGTTACAACATACAACAAAGCATTAAACCATTGCAAGATAAATCTAACACATAGAAATGTATTGAACATATTTCCATAGATACAACACCACATAACATCCAATACACCATTAAATACAATAATGAAAAGATCATAAATATTATTACAATTACATCACAAAGGTTCACCTCGATACAAATGAGGTACTACAATTATACATAATGATCCACAGTTACAATGAAGAAAGAGAAGAACAACTCCAAAGAACCACACAAGCTCTTCAAACAAGAAGATCCCTCCATCACGGACAGGAAGAGAACTCAACATTATAAGACACACGCCACCCAACCATATGGTACCTGTAGGACTAGCCCCCGTGTTAGGAGATAGTAAAAGGTAACCAAGACAATCCTACTACCTCTAGACACGGGCCATATATGAAATACTCACAGTACAGGTAAACAAGAACAATGGTCACATTGCTTCTAGAATCACTAAATCAATTACAAACACAAAACAAATAAACCAATTGTTGTCATAGGAGGAGTGTCATCACAATGGTTAAACTAACTCCCATACGAGTTGTCCTGGGACCACTTTGTTCCCCAACCCTCGTTGAAAGCCACTCCCCTATCGACAACACATAAACTCATACCACACCCAAGGGTAGACAGTGCACTAAAACTGACCACACAAAATCAACACACCTCAAAAGGTAACACATCCCTATGGATTTCCAATACTAAATCCTAATACGTGCACTACCCAACTCAAAGGATGAACTAAAGTTACAACAACCCTTTCACAATTACCACTCTGGAAGACTTAGATTTTCACATTAACAAATACTTTCCCCCAGTACACAGTTACAAAACACTTGCTTTTTAATTACAATTCAAGAAAATGACAAATGCTATCATTCGGATTTCCTAAATCTATTACAATCAATTTCGCACATTAAAATGCACCATTTAAATATATAATTTCCAACTTACAATTCAATAATGAATAAAACTAATTGTTCATCTTCTAGTTTACACAAGTTCTCATAAACTTAACTCATTTTCCTCAATAAAATAAATCAATTATTTCAATTAAATTAATCATGCTAGTAACCATTTATTGTAAAATTCAAACACTAAATAAATATATTTCATATACATATATATAATTAAATATAACTATATATATACATATAAATATATATTATTTAATTATAAACAATAGTACTTTTACCAAATCCATTTAAAAATTAATTACAATACGAATTTCCAATATATATATATAATATATACATAATATATAACATACATATTATAAATACCATGTATTATATATATCATGTATGTAATATATATACATATATTATATATTATATATTATATATGTTAAAAAAACAAAACCAATCGAACTCATAACTGGGTGCGGCTGTCCATGGTTGAAACCCCAGTTTGGGGCCGCAGTTGTGTAGGTAGCATCGGTGCTGCCTATGAAGGAAGCGCTGGTAGCGTTGCCCTCACAAATGCCTCCCCTATGGTGACGACTATGAGGAAATCCCCAGCCTCCATACCATATACATATTCCATCAAAAAACTAAAACCCTCTGATTTCAAAATTGCATACGGCAATCAAAATTCCATCTTTCACAATTTTATTTTTTTTTAAATAATTTCCTTAGGAAATTTACAAAGCTTATATTCAAATATAAAATTTATATATAATATATATATGTATATGTACATATATATATTTACATATAAATTAATCCAAGCACTAGTTAAAATTGGGCAATAATTTTTCACAGAGGAAGTTTTCTACAAGAAAGCTTAGAGATTTCATTTTCCCAACAATTAAAAGAAATAGGGAAACCAAAATCAAATGAATATTTTTCTACAGAGATCTATAATTCCCTTTTGTATCAATATCAAATCAATTTACATAGAGGATTTTTTTTTAAATTGTTTTCTACAGAGGTTCCTCTTTCACGGCAATATTTTAAAAGAAAGAACAAAAGCTTCTATAGTATTGAAAGTATCTTTCTAAACTTTTCCAAATTGCATTACAGTAATATAAATAGCCTTTCAATTCAAATTTCACAAAAACAGTAAAGGAACCTGTTCCAAAAGAACTGTTGCCTCAAGAAATTTTGTCGAGCTTCCCTATAGCTTCAATTTTCCAATGTAGCCAAAGCTTCCTCTAGTGCAATTGCCTCTTTCAAGAAAATACAACAATACCACAGCCAAGAATTCTACAACAAGATTCTAAAATAAAATCCTCAGAGAGATCCACAAATTCCTCTCCAATTTTCAACCAAAACCAAAACTCTTCCCGTGAAACAACTTTCTTCCCTCTTTTCAATATTTTCCTCTGAAAATCAATTTACAACAATAAGATAACAAATTTCTAACTCACAGTTATCCCAACAAAATATGTTTTCCCTCAACAACCCCAGATATTTTCCAACCTCATGCATTTAAAATAAAATAAAACAATTAATATATTTCAACAAATTTAAATAATCTTATTTATTTGATTCCCATATAATTTAATAATTAATTTTTTTTAATAACATAACTAAATTAAATTTATTTATTTATTTATTCTAAAGCCTTCACAACAATAATTCAATTAATTAAATATTTAAATCAAATACACATTTAATCTACCAAATTAAACTTGCATAATAATAAAATACCCAGAACAACAATGATAAGGCTAAGACCAAAACTCAAACTGACGACACACTGTACTAGGGTAAAGGTATGACTAGGTAGCCCATTGATATCTCCCAATATTACTGTTGAGTAGTGGACACGCTCAGACCTATGAATCCAGGTGGAGCCAATGTCTTGTACCTGTTCACTCAAACATACAAATTAGAGTACACATTCATAATAGTAGAGGCGCTAGGAAAGGAACTCTAGCAATTGTATCTCATTCTCGTATGTCCCCATATATTCAATGGTATGATGCCACCCTTTCCACCTATCCTCACAACATGCTACTGCATAACTTAACTACTCAAGAAATCTATGCATCCTAATAATAACAAAACAATGTGCATCATACTCACAAAAGTACCATTAGAAGCTCTTGTTTCATCTTCATCTTCCAATTCTTTAGCTAGACTACCTACACATCCCAATTGAGAATGGACGGGCACTACAAAAAGAGAAAAAATTCAGATTGATGGCAATTAAACACGACTGGGAGGGTGTACGCAGAGTACTCATAGAAGGATTTGTGTAGTTTCTTTTGATGGTGAGGACAAGAAATGGAAAATGGATGCATCATATTCATATGTGCAGTGTGGTCTCCCAATGAAATGAATGTAGAGGAAAAAATACCACCTGAATTGGCTTAACCAACACACTCTAAGTGTTGACCACTGATGTGGCATGTGGATCTCTCTCAATCTACCCATTTCATTTTCTTTTAACACCACCTAATATTTATGTAACCTCCTCTCACCCACATGACCACACTACCCTTGTAGTCAAACTTAAAGGATCATCACTTTGGACATACTAAAAATTGCACTCAATATGCAATGAGTACATCAATAGTGCTCATAAGTCAAATTAATTTTTAATTTTTTTGAAATATATAAATAAATAAAAATAAGCTTTAAAAGAAGGGTAGTTATTTTAAATATAATTAAAGAATTTATTTAAATCATATGGCATTGTAAGTTTAATTTATACATAATTGAGAATATCAAATATGATATGATGAGAATGGTCTTGAAATTTGTGTCTTACAATGATAAAATATATATTACTTAATCTAATGTAATGTAAAAAGTACAATTAACCTAGATTAATTTAGAGTTAGATAGATAATCATAGATGAAAATTTAAAAATTAAATGTGATAAACTAGGATACTTGTCTATATGAACAACAATGGAAGAATGAATTTAATCGTGTGCATAATTTATTTTACTTAGTACATAGTTTTATTGCCTTTGGAATTATCAATGATGTATATTCTATTCAAACCTAAAAAATCATGGTTCAAACCTAAGTGCTATGGATTTGAATTCAATTTCCAAGGATTTAACCTATCATGCATGGATCTAATCTACTCAAAAGTACACTCTAGCCATAATATGGTGTAATATGTCAAATAGCTAGGTTAAAGCTCTTGCAAGTCAAGTCCTTGAATGGGTCTATTTATGACTTTGAGTGAATATTCAAAGACAATGAACATAAAGACTGATTTGGCCTATTTTATTTTGATGTGTAATGGAACACTAAATGTTCTTAAATATAAAATCATAGCAACAAGTGGCATAAACTTGTACCAATTCTACTCATAATTTCTATTCCAAGGGGGAAGGTAAACTAAAATTTGAATTTTCAAGTTAGAATAATTAGGGCTCTATTTGATGTAGAGAATGTTCTTATCAGACTACCTAGATATAAAGATATAAATAATTGAAGCCATCAACTATCATATTTTTAGTACAACAATTGTCTTGTTGTTGGACCCCATTCTTTATGCAATACAGAAGAGGAGAGGTTTCTCTAGGAAGTCATTCATAGATGTAACTTTATCAATGCACTAAATAAAAATAAGCATGGCCAATCATTAGTATTCAAAGATTTTATGTGCTCTTTTAAAATTAGTTATCTAGGATCCCCACAATAAACCACTAATGACAATCTATCAATCTGAATTTCTTTTTAGAAAATTAGAAAATCTATCACTACAAACTCCATGAAAAATAGCCAAGCTACCTTATAGTATATACATAATTATTTATTGAGTTAAATGAAATATTAATGAAAAAATTTCTTACAATTTCAAGTTCACTTAATATTTAATTCAAGATGTGAAATTTTCGTAGCAAAGGAGCATACAGATGTGTAAATAAAATAGAACAATAGCTTAATCATAAAGTAAAGAACAAGGGTGGGGGCCTTGGCTTGATTGGATAAAGCATCATGTTGTAGGCAAGAGGTCATGAGGTCTAGTCTCCCCCTCATCCCCATGGTATTGGAGAGTGTGTCACGCTAGTATCACCAGTCACGTGAAAAAAATTTACCAAACACACTATAGTTCATAGGGGGCTACCCAATTCACGTCTAAAAAAAGTATAGAACAAGTAATTATTTGGTTGATTAAATCAATCTCTACCAAATATTACATACACATATAGATAGATGTCAAAAAATCACACATTGTAATAAAGTTCACACCAAATTTGGTCCAACTATTTATCATTATTCTGTTGTAGGATGCAACAACTAAACTATGTAGCAGGATTGAGGATGTTGGAATTTCAAAGAGGACGAGAGCTAGTTTAAAGAGGAAGGTGCCTCCCACACCCCAGATGGTTCAAACCTTGAAAAAGTGTACCCATGACATGCACAATCTTGAAGCTGAGGTTGTTGATGCTCTTAACTCCTTAGGATAGTTGTGGGCTGTTTTTGTTGGTGGTTTTTTCAGTGGGTTTTTTTGGTGGCCCTTGCTAGCCTTGGGATGGTGGCTACAGTGCTTTCTAGGCTCTTTTCTTTCCATGACCTTTTTGTATTGGTTTCTTTAACACTTAATCTTTTTATCTGTAAACTCTATGGTTTCGAGTCCCTGTAAAACCCATTTTTTCCTTTATCAAAAACAACTAAACTATGTAGATTGTGAATCTTATAAAGTAGATGATTATAGTCCAATGAAAAGGTTTCAAATAAAACCTTCCTTTTGTTAAAATTAGTTGAATCCCACATCCACCAAAAATATTTTTTTAATGAAAATGCATTTGGATTGCCATTAGATTTTTCAAATGAATTCATCTAAAAAATCAAAATTTTAAGCAAACATTGGTGGTGCTTGATATCTCAAAAATAAATCTACAGTTCTAAAATTTTAGAAAAAAATACACTTAAAAAAATAGATTTGAATCTAGTATGACTTTCTTATATTATCAACTAAATAAAAATCATCATACAAAATTTCAATGACACTAAGAATATCAAAAATAAATACAAAAAATAAAGCATGATGGCAAGATCACATGATTTGGATAATTTCATAATTGTTCTACAATTATAATGAACTTAAATTTGAGAATCACTCTATTGAGTTTCACAATTTTCATTCACTCATTCCCTCATGCATCTACATTTCCAATATCTTTTATATATCATCCACAAATTGTCTAGTTTACACCAAAAATTTTGGACAAATAGTAAGTAAAAATTAAGGCAATCTTGACACATTTAATTGAGAACTTTCAAAGGGAAAATCCTCCCAAATCCCATGGTCAATCAACAACTCTAGAAAAATAACAATCAACCCTTGCTATTATAGCAATATTCAACATAAAAACAAATCCAAATTGAACAAAAGGCGAAAAGGGGTTCCACCTTTTGGGAGATGGAATTTGACCTATTTCACACTTCAATTCATTAGGAAACTAGATCCCTCAACCAAGTGAGTCGATTGAGGAATATCTAGTGGATTCCTTGGATAATTGGATGGGGGTTCACCATTAAATGAAGAGATCTTCAAAAGGGAGAAATGTGAACACTTATGCAAACTCACTATGAAACCTAGAAAATTGAAAGCACAAAATCAAATTGATAAATTGAATGGAATAGAAAAGTACCTGGATGAATGGAGATGCTAAGACAATATCTGCAAACTTTGAAAACTATTGTTAGGGTTTGTACAAGTACTAATACACTAGGTAGGGTATATGAGTCCTACTCTAGGGTTTTCAAGGTAGAATCTAGAATTTTTGTGTTAACTATCAGGATCTATTCAATGGTGATCAAAAACTACCACAGGACTAATACGCCAAGTTGGGCGATTTAGTCCACCAATAGGCTTTTCTAAGTATCTTTTTGAGTCCTCTAAACCTAGATTTGACATTGTTGAATGTTGTCAAAAGGCTATATTAGGGACTAAATCATCACGTTGGGTGAATGAGTCTAGTTCACCTAAATTTGCAAAACACACATCACAAGAGATAGAGAGAGAGGTAAAATTGTTGTTTTGTTAGAGAATAGGGGTTTGCCTTGGTCAAACCTTGTTTTGGTAATTAAACCTTGAAATGAAATGAAATAGCATGAAGGAATGATGAATGAACAAATGCAATTTTGCAACTCACCATTTGAATGCTTGAAAAGAAGGTTGAAAACTTGTGTGAAATGGCTAGCATGAATGTGGATCTTGACTCTTGATTGAATGCTTGAAGATTTGTCTTGAATGCTTGCTTGAATCATGAAACCTACATCACAAATATAAGCTAAAAAACACACATTATGCATGGATACTTTGACATGATTCTTGAATCTTGAACATTGCTCCAAATGCTTGATAACTTTATCTTGAATGCTTGAAAATATCTCTTAAAAGCTCTCGGTCTAGATGAAACTCTCTTGCTTAAAGATTCTAGGTGAAATAATGATTTGAAACCTTAGTTTTATAGGCATCCTATCCAATTTATAGTTTATCATCTATCCCAAATGCCAAGATATGCAAAATTTTAATTAAAAACCTTGATTTCTTGAGCAAAACCCTAAAAAGGCCCCAAACGGGACTAATATGCCAAGGGTTGTGTATAGGTCCCACCTAGGGGGACTAATACATATAGGGTGGTGTATTAGTCCCACCCTAAGTTTTTGGGGTGAGATAATGTCGAGGAGTTAGAATATTAAATGCATTTATTGAATTTGTCAGGATTTCAGTTGAAATAATCCTTGGGATACATAATAAAGGGTCTTAGGGGCCTATTAATGATTATTTAAAGGGCATGCATGCAAGAGGACTAGGATAGGTCCAAGTTAGGTTTGAAATTGTACTATCTCCAAGAAGATAGTACAATTTTTGACACTACACAAATATATTTATTTTAAAATTATGGCAAGCCACTAGTTTATCATATCAAAGAAAGGCGAGATGAAAAACATTAGACAAACAGAGACATTTTTGCATTGTAGATAGTATATGTTATTTATAGTGATAAGTTACACCTATGAAAGTATGTAAAGTACTATAATAAGCTCATGAGAAATCTAACATTGACTACTTTTTAATCTATAATATTTTCTTCCCACAATAACTATTTTAATAATTAAAAAATTGCAGTAAAAATATGAGAAAAGAAAAAATTACAATGTAATATCTAGATGCAATTTACAATAAGATTATAAATGTATACTACATATAATATAATTATTATTATTATATTTTATCTATAATAACTATTATTATATTTTATCTGAAAGAATTTACTATTCTTCATTATCAATATACTCCCTTTAAATTTATATGGAGCGAGACTAAATATTGGTGAAGAGATCTTTGGAGACCTTATAACATTTTTTACAAAAGGACTTGTTTTTTATATTAAAATCATAGGAAGAGCCCCTAAACCTAAAATTTTAAGAAATATAAACAAAAAATAAAGGCCAACTGGGTCAATTAACTAGCAACCAACAAAAGGAGGCATGCAGACTATGTACATAGAGCAAAAAGGAAGAAAGCAGGCATACAAGCCTGAACAAGATAAAACAACAAAGACTACCAAAAGAAACTTTGATCTATAAGGGGGATTCGCTACTCATGAGTCTCTTCATTCTCAATAGAATCCCAGGGAGTGAACTACCCTTAACCATCCCAGTTCTAACTAAATGAAGAAATTGCAAAGAAACTACATATAGACTAATTATAATAAAAGATGGCTTTGGAATCTAAGAGAGAAAACTTTCCAAATTTCTACCTCAAAAGGGGAAGCTCTCGACCAATGAACTACAATGTGGAATCAGGACACTAGCACGACGCACTAGAGCCTGAAGGATGTGTTGGCATCCTTAGCAACAAAGGACTCAGACTTAGGTAGGAAGACTAAAAAATTTGATATCTATCATAGACCCAAGGTCTGTTTAACATAATGACAAGATAGAAAACAAAAAATGAGAGAAAACGCAAGGAAAGTCAAAGGAAGACTTACAAATTAATGTATGAGCTTGAATCCCCCCTCCAAGCTCCACTTTAGCAACCTACACACAAGATGAATGGGGGAAAATGTTGGGGCTATTTTGGGGCTTGCCACAGTCAAACCCCCATTTTGGTGTTCCCACCTCCATGGACAGGCAGATAGACAAAGAGAGTAATCAAAATGGACAAAAGGAAGTAGTGAAAATAATCCCCGCTTCAGGAGGAGAACCTACACCACCAAATAGTAAATGAATAAAGAGATCCAATCTATTCACAAATAGATAAGAGTAAGAGAGTGTTCCAATAGGCCTTATCCCCCTCTTGAACACACAGACGCACCATCAAATTCTTTAGAGAGCATTGGCTATTGGAGGGACCTCAGTCTGATAGGTCTTTGCTTGTAGAAGTACCATTTCCAAGAGTAGAAGAAGCTAAGAAGTGAAGTGAGATTGTGAAGAGAGACCATTGAATGAGAGGGAACCCCCAAAAATGAGAGCAAGAGGAAGTTTTGTTGCATGCAAGGGCGGAAAGAGTCGTTACACTTGAGAGCCTGATTGCAAAGACATGTGTTAAGAGCCAAGATTCGAGATTCCCTATTTCAAACTTGGAAACCCATCAAGACACTAGCATGTCATGCAGATGTCTACGCATCATGCAAGCATCCAAAATGCTAGTTTTTGGGAAATGGATCGGCAGACTGTTGTCACTTCTCCATTGGACCACATGGAATTGAAATTGTGAAATTTTGATCCATGAGGATTTTGTCATAAATTCGTTTAGGCATCATAAATGCTAAGAAAAGTAATTAAATGTGAAATTTCCCTTAGGTGCAATTTTGAACATTACAGAAACCTTTACTTCTTAGAAAAGAAAATTAATTCCCAATTTCTCTTTAGCAGGTCCATTACCACCCTATTAATGTTTTTTAATGAACCAAACTTGATCTCAAGAATTATCTATAAAATTGTCAAATTGAGTGGTTAATAATTGTGAGGATTGGCCAAAGAACAATTGAAATCTTGTTAGGCTATCCCTTTGCACTTCAGGCTCTGCAAGACCTAGGAGGGTGATCCCTACAATGCGCTTTATGGTACTCTTGTGCCAATTACCACAGACATTGTAAATAATAGATACATAATCATATAAATGCAAATTAGATGAAATCCTTCAAGAATTGGGAAAATTCTTTAACAAATAATCACCTAAAGTAGAGAATGGATGACACCACATGAAACTTTAAAACAATTTAAGGTGAATAAAATATATTATTTATGAATTTTTTCTTTGAACAATAGGGCTGACACAATGACTTCAAAGTTAACCAGAGGAACAAAATAGGGTTGTATAGTAGAAAAAAGTATTTCATGCTTGACATGGGAATAATTCATGATAAATTGGACTTAATGAAGCCTTCATTTGGTGTTGTGAGGTTTTTTTCACATTCACACTAGGTATTGGACCCTTTCAAATGCATTTTTCTCCTTAATTCAACATTATAAAATCATGTGTTTATTAACATTGTCGCACTAATCTAGAAGTTTTTTGAATTAAAATTAATGATAAACCAGTGGTGTAATGTGTCTTACACATTCACATTGGTTCTTGTGTCTTTCTAGGCTATGTGGACCTCATTTTAGTGTTGTAAAGTGTACTTAATCACACTTTCACATTGAATTTTGTGTCTCAAGCCCTAATTGACCTTTACATCATCACCAATAGGCCCCTATTACCCCATATTGTGCATCCCGAGGCTTAAATTGATCAAATAACCAACAAAGTCACAATATAAACCTTATTTTCTTATTTCATGGCATCTTAATTGGCAAAATGGCCCCTATGGGACCCATTTTCCATCCATGGTGAATCAGTCCCATCTAGGTGGGACCCATTCACCATGGGTGGCGAATGAGTCCCATTTGGCCCATTTTTTACCTTTGAGTAAGAAAAAATAAAATTTAAGTTTATTATTTTCACATGTCAACCTTGAGGATCCAATTTATGGGCTAATAAGGTGACTTTCCTTTAAAATAACCTCTCTAAACCATAAATCACAACCATTCTTCATTATTCATCTATTACTTCTATCTCAAGTCAAGCAAGTTAGGGTTTCATCACTTCAAGTCATTAAGATAACAATTTTCAGACATTCAAGGGTAGATTCTTCATGTTTTGTTGTAGACATTCAAGTTCAATCATCATGGAAAGGTAATAATTCCATTAATGCATGTTTCATTAAATTCTTTCATCATTTTGGTTTAATTATCTAAAAGGGGTTTGACCAAGGCAAACCCCCATGCCCTAACATTCAACATTATCTCATTTAGGTTTAATCACATCATACATACCTTAGTTTGAGTGAGCCACCTAGATTTTGTGGTGTGGGATCTATCTCTTTCCTTTAGGTGAATGACCCTAACTAAGCAAAGAGACATAGCATTTTACACCTCTCAAATATATGGTTCAAGTGCCTTATCCATGGGTGATGAATTCAAATTTTGAACAAATGACAATATAACAATACCCAAACTTAGAATATAGAAGGGAATTTGGGCTTGGAGGACATACCTATCTAGGGTCTATCCTTGGAGCTGAATATCCCTATTTTGCTCCCTTCCTCTGAAGGTTTTTTTTCCTTCAGGTGTAGATCCCTTTATGGATCCTAATTCCTCATAATTAGTAAAGGACTCCTATGATAATCAGGACCAAACTACATAACTTTCTAGTGACTATTCAACCTTTCATTTGAATGGCATCATGGACACATTACCCTGGGAGCAAAGACTTCTAACTGATAAGGAATGGGAATCTAGTAAAGAGACAAAAACTCAAGAAGATACTGATAGAGAGGAGGTTTTATCCAAGAAAAAGAAGAAAAAGAATAAACAATGGAATACTCCAAGTGGTATCTCTACTAGGTCAAAATCCAAGGTAGACTGTGGAGCAACAAAGAACTCTCATGGATAAAGATCTACTAAATGGACAAGAGAGCATAACAGTTTTCAGGATATTGCGGATGGCTTTCAGAAAACCATCCCGGAGTGCCTCCACTCCGTTAGTAAATCATGAAGATCATGTCATGGAATATTAGGGGACTTAATAATCCCCATAAGTAGGATGTACTGCACAATTTTGTTAGAGATCATAAGCCAAATATTCTCCTTATTCAGGAAACTAAAATGTCAAAGGAAAAAGTGGAAAAGATGAAACTATTTCAGTACTGTAGTATACATGGCAATAACTCAAATGGTGCTTTAGGAGGTATTGCCACTTTCTGGAATATTCACATAATCAAAGGGGATCTGATTTTGGAAGGCTCAAACCATATTGCTACTAGATTCACCCATATTAGGGATAATTTCAGCTGGATTCAATCAAATATCTATGCTTCCAATGGAAAAGGTATCAGAAAATCTTTTTGGTTTGAGTTGGTTGCTTTCCGAAGGATTTTTAATAGTGAGTCTTGGGTTGTCATGGGAGACTTTAATACTCCCTTACTAAATGAAGAAACATTTGGAGGATCCCAGATCAATGTGGAAAGTAAGGAGGATCTTCAAAATTTTATCAATAATTAGGCGTTGATTGATCTGGATTTGTAGGGCGCCTCCTATACCTCATCGAATTACAGAAAGGGTATGGATTTAATCCAAGTTAGATTAGATAGAACTTTAATTTCTTGTCAATTGTTCTTAAACTATTATTGTTCTCTTAAAGCCCTTTCTAGGATTGGATCTGACCATTTCCCCATAATTTTTGTTGCGGATCCTTTAAAGACAAAGAAAAATATCCCCTTCAGAGTTGAAAAAATGTGGCTTTCCCATCCTCTTTTTAAAGAGGAAATTACGAAATGGTGGAATATTAATATCTCTAGAACAACTATGTTTAGAGTGGCCAAAAAACTAAGGGAAGTTAAATTCAATTTTAAAAAATGGAAAAAAGAGTCATTTGGTAACATTTTTAGGATAAAGTCTAATCTTCAGATGGAGTTGGGGGAGATCCAAAATAAAATCCAGAAGGAAGGATATTTGAATGATATTAAGGAAAAAGAGAATGAGCTCCTTATTAAGATGCACGACATCATTTCTAAAGAAGAGGAGTTCTGGAGACAAAGATCTAGAGCTTTATGGTTATCTGCAAGTGACAAAAATACTAGGTACTTTCACTTGCCAGCCTCAAAACATAGGGCGATTAAGAGAATCTCTCTTATTGAAGTTGATGGTAATAGGTATGAGGAGGAGGAGGATATCAGAAGGCATGTTGTTATCTTCTTCAAAAATCTTCTTTCTGAGAACGAGGAAAATAACCAAAATGATCAGGATCATTTAATAGAGGCTATACCTAATGTGATCAATCAGGAAGATAACTCTATGTTGACTGCTATTCCCTCTAGTGAGGAAGTTAGGAAGATTGTTTTTTCCCTTGAAGGGAGTAAAGCTTTGGGTCCCGATGGGTTCCCTATGTTCTTCTTTCAATGGTTTTGGGAGATTGTTGGAGAGGATGTGGTGAATGTTGTAAAAGAATTGTTTGGGTCCAAAAGTCTCCTAAAAGAGTTGAATGCTACTTTTATGGTTCTTATTCCTAAGAAGCCTAGAGTGGTGGACTTTGATGCTTTCAGACCCATCAGCCTTTGTAACTCTATCTACAAAATCATCTCGAAGGTTATGACTTCCAGACTTTTAATTCTTTTGCCAACTCTGATTTCACCTCAACAGAATGGATTTGTCCCTGGCAGACATATCCTTGATTCAATAGTCATAGTGCATGAGAATATCCATTCCCTAGTTGAATCAAAGACTAAAGGTTTCCTCTTAAAGCTTGATATTTTGAAAGCCTATGATAGAGTTGACTGGAAATTCTTGTTTAAAATTTTAAAGGCGTTTGGGTTCAGCAACAGGGTTCTTCAGTTGGTGGAGTAGCTTGTGTCTACTGCTTCTATCTCTGTTATGGTTAATGGATCTCCCTCGATTTTATTTCAAAGTTCCAGAGGTCTAAGACAAGAAGATCCTATTTCTCCTATTTTATTTACTATTATGGCTGAAATTCTTGGAAGAAATTTGAAAAGGCTGATAGATCAAAGATCCCTTGTTGGTCTTAAACCATCCTCTAGCAATTTGATATGTTCTCATCAATGGTTTTTCGATGATACCATGCTCTTGGAAAAATCTACTGTTTCAGAGGGAAAGACTTTGAAATCTCTGTTGGATGTGTATGGGAGGGTGTCTGGCCAATTGATTAATAAATAGAAAATCTCTCTCTTCTTCTTTAATACTCATGAACACAGATAGAATAAAATTACCAAAATCCTAGGTTGCAGGGTGGAGTCTTTACCTACCACCTATCTAGGTTTACCTTTAAGCCTTAAACCCCTGGATTCCTTTTGGATTTCATTGGTTGAGAGGTTTAGTAAGAAGCTTGCTGGATGGAAAGGAGCTTTGCTAAGTCAAGCTGGTAAATTACAACTCCTCAAAGCTACTCTTCAGAATCTGTCGATTTATGCTTTAATCCTTTTTAAAATCCCTACCAAGTTTGTGGAGGCCATTGAAAAGATTCAAAAAATATTTCTTTGGTCGGGTGTTGAAGAAATAAAAAGGTTTCCTTTAATAGGGTGGGATCTGGTGTGTAGACCTAAAAAGGCTCGTGGTTTAGGTCTTAGAAAAATCATGATGGTTAACAAGACTCTTCTTGCTAAACAAATTTGGAGGCTACTTTCATCCTTAGGGGAATGGATTTATATCCTGACAAGAAAATATTTGGATAATAACATATCTCTTATAATCATGATGGAATCCCATCTTCTACCTAAAGGCTCAACATGTTGGAATAACCTAATTACTGGTAGAAAAATTGTTGAAACAGGAGTGGGTTGGCAAGTCAGGATTGGAAACCAAACAAGATTTTGGGATGATAGATGGTTGTTTAATGAGCCCCTTACCAAAATTGATCCTTTTCACGGGTGGACTGAGATTTGTAAAGATCTATTTGGTTTGTATCTTAAAGATTATTGGATGAATGGAAAATGGGTGGATTTGTGTCTTGTTAGTCAGGCTCTTGCTCCTGTTCATTCATTATCCCTGTTGGCTATCAGACTTTTCCATGATCAAATGAAAGACCATCTTGTTTGGAAAGATGAACACTTGGGCAACTATAATGTTTCATCAGCTTTTTCCAGGCTGTCTTCTGCCCATGTTCCTCCTCCCTTCTGGTCGAATGCTTGGATCAAACACCTAGTACCTAAAGTCAACATCTTCTTCTGGATCCTACTTCAAAACAAAGTGCTCATGGTTGATAATCTTTGCAAGCGAGGCTTTCAAATACCCAATAGATGTTATCTCTACAAGATGGAAGCAGAGTCAGTTTGTCATTTGTTTCTTCATTGTCCTTTTACTGCCTCGATTTGGGAAAAATTCCTCTTTTATTGGCAATTATCTTGGGTGTTCCCCTCATCAATTAAAGACTTCTTTATCCAATGGAAAGCCCCTACTCACAACCCAACACTTTGGAAACTATGAGATTTTTCCTTCCTTCATGTTGCTTGGGGTCTATGGAAAGAACGAAACAATAGAATTTACAGAGATAAAGAATCTTCGATAGTCATTGTGTTTGATAAAATAATCAGATTAATGAAAGAAAATTTCAATGCACAATCCCCCAAAAGGTTTGTAACACCGAGAAAGTGGCTTGTTCTTCCTATGATATTATGATTGCTAAGGAATGGAATATTAGTTTTGATATTTCATGTGCTCCTAAACATGCTAAGAAGGACAAGGAGGGTGTTTGCTAGACTTTTCTACCTAACAGTTGGATCAAAGCCAACTTTGATGGGGTGGCTAAAGGTAATCCTGTGGTGGCGGGAAGCGACAGAGTTATAAGGGATTCTTTTGGCCATTTTCTCGGAGTGATTGCCACACCCCTTGGCTCACAAACCAATCACTTAGCTGAGGCTGCTGGAGCTTTTCATGTTACAAATTTGGCTCATAGTCTAAATTTTAAAAACCTTTGGCGTGAAGGGGACTCAAAAAATATTATTGAATGTCTTTTAGGTAGGTCCCCCCCGTTGTGGACCATAAATTCTTGGATTGATGATGCTATTTTGACCTTAGCTAAGTTTGATAATATAAAGATATTCCATGCCTATAGAGAAGCCAATGTTGTGGCATAATTTTTTGCGAATGAAGGGGTTAAAAGCAAAGGACAGTGCATTTGGCTGAACATTAGTGATTTAGGTGTTAATGTTTGAGCCTTATTGAACTATGATGCGTCACATGGGAAATATGTGTGTCACCTCATTAATGATGATAGAACGGGGTAAGTACATCACCATCATTAGATTGCATGGGACCGAGCTAATTAGCTTATCCTGTAAGCTTGCTCGGCATGCTTTATGGGCTCACAGGTTTGGCGGGACCATTTCGAGTCAAGCTTTCATCTCTATCTGCATTATTGAGCTTGCTAAAATGGGAGGAGATAGAGAAAGAGTTGAGCCAGATAGCTTTGAGATGCACACAAGAAACACTAAAGCGTGGAACAAAGTTAAAAGTGGGGGTTTACTCCCTTTTCTGGAAAAACTCCATGGGTCTAATCAGGAAGCTACAAAGCATTTTGAGAAGAATTGGGACAATGGGGAAATAACCCTTTTGGCAGGAAAGTTAAGCTTGATGAAAATCTCATTGCTGAAGTGACCGGTATGTCCACTGAAGGACACAAATTTTTTCATGACAGGATTTTCTCTGATGAAGCGGTGGTCAAATTTTTGAAGAAAGAAAAGGAAAAATTGAAACTGGTAAAAGTTTCCAATAGTTACTTTGAGGCTGACACCATTAAAGCTCTTTGGAGAAAATTTAATCACGTCATTATGGAGTATATCACCCTGGATGGTCATTTCACTAGAGTCTACGACTATCACTTTTCCTTGCTCAATCATTTTCACTATAAGGTCAGGGTTTCTTTCCCCTACTAGCTACTTTGTTCCTTAAGAAAGAGTATGGAAGACCATAAGAAAAATCCTAAAAGATATCCTATATTACATACTGGTCTGATTAAGTTAATTTTTGAACATTTTCAAAATATGTCGGCCCTTGCTAACTTGGATGCCTCTTCAGTGTCCAAGGAGGATGACATTGAACCTAGCTGTTTGGGGAATAAACCCAATTTGAGTCCGGTAAGGATGGTCCTGAATCCACCCTTTGTCCAAACTAGCAAGAAAACCCAAATCCATAATCCCCAATCTGTTAAAGCATGCCCTGCTTCTAAGCCTGGAAGCTCTACTCCTAAAGCCAAAGGTGCTGGAAAGATCTACCTGTCAAAAACCTTGTTTCATATTCTAAATATTCTCCTGATTCTGAGGATTCTGGCGCTAATAATAATTCTTCCTCTGTTGTCCCATCGACAGACAGAGATGTTAGAACTGGGTCCCCTATAGCCTCTGACCCTGCTCAAAGTTGCTTCAATCTTGATAGGGAACCTTCTACTGATTTTCTGGGCATAGCTAGGAATAATGTTGTGGACCATTTCAAAATGTCAAAATGAGTCTTTCATGAAATTAATGACCTGAAAATAAAAAATTGGGCCCTCCAAAGTAAATTAGAAGAAATGGGAGCTAAGGTTTATGTGTTATGCAAGAAGGATGTAGAGCGTAATGAAAAAATTGCTAGTAAAGAGATCCAGGACAATGCAGGTAAGGACAAAATGATAGAAATTGACTTGGAAAAAATGAAAAATACTGTGAAGATAATTACTGAACAAAATAATAGGATGGCAAGACACAATGCAATCATTATCAACACTATGACTAAAAAATTGGATAAAGCTCAATAGGGGTCCTTGGTTGTTGATTTGGAAGAGGTGAAAGATAAAAGCAAGAAGAGGACATTGGGATTTCAAAGAGAACCAAGGCTAATATGAAAAGGAAGGCACCCCCCACGCCACATATGATTCAAACTTTCAAGAAGGGTGTCCAGGATATGCAGGACCTAGAGGCCAAAACTGAGTCTGTTCTAAAGACTCTAGGTTAGTTGCTACTGGTTTTTTGGCCTATGTTTCGGCTGGTTCTTAGATTGACCTTCTTGGCCTTTTTTGGCTAGCTGCTATTTTTTCTAGTTTTTTCTTTTTCTGTAGCCTATTTATTTTGCTGGACTTTTTTGTCCTTCTCTTTCTTTTGTTGTAAACTTGGTGGTTTCAGGTCCCTATAAAACCCATTTTTTCCTTTATCAAAAACAATACCCAAACTTAGCATCGTAGATTATTGCAATACTGCATTATAGTAAAACAACTCAAATATTTTAAAGAAAAAACTACTTATCAAATCCTCACATCTAACCACATGGACCCATGATTTTATTAGAGCAATTTAAATAATTCCTTGAATTAATGCAAAGACAAAACCATACACTCAACTAAAACATAATTAAAGACCAATCAAAAGATACTTGATCATTTTATTGATAATTTGTATCACAAGATACATAACAAGAGAATCTACTTGAGAATTTGCACTTTCTCATTCAAATTCTAGTACTGTTATAAAACATAATGCCTATTGCAAAACACAAAACCATACTTAAGACCCAACTCTAATTCTATTTATATATGCTTGTATTAAAAAATTTCTTACATGAGATCAAAATCTCTATCAACCAAAGATTCAACTCTAATTCTAAATTAGGTCCCATAGGGATATCATTGTAGGAGTTTTTTTAAGTTGCTCAACAAGATTGTACTCCTTTCTACTTTGTTGAGATAAATGAAGAGAACCTGGTAAGATAGTGTTAAGTTCGATAGGATTAAGCAATGGGAGGGATGTTGACGGTGTCTCTCTTAGTTGTGGATTGTTCCTAGTGTTATATGTATAAGCAACGATATTATGACTCAATTGCTACAAAACATTGTTCTTAGGTGGATAAAGGATAAGTTCAATTTTTTTTTTAGTTTGAGGTTTGTGTGAAGGTGGGTAAAGGATGAGTTGAGGTTGAATATTATTAACACCATTTAGTGAAGGAGAGTCCAATTTTTCCCCATCATTTTCTTCTAAGTACACTATGCTATTGTCAATGTTATCATTTTCTTGGACCATGATATCCTCCCTAGGAGGATATTTTTCAGGAGAACTACAAACCAAATGTTCTTAACATTCAAGGATTGGTTCTCCTGAAATGACTTATGTAGACACATAAAAATTACCTAGGCCCTCGAGCTACATTTTTCTATGTCAAACATCCTCCTCACATAATTAAATTATTTAATTACGTCCTAATGTCATAATTCCTAATTATTCCTCCATGATTATTTAAATAAATAAATTACATTTATTTATTTAAATACATCACTAATCAATCCTTATTCCCTCCAATGATTAAATAAATTTTTAATTACCAACATTACCATTTAACCTTCAATCAAATAAAACTATTCATTTAACCCACTTTCCATCCCACCGAATAAATAATTATTCATTTATTTCCTTTTGTCTCATTCCCATTTATGAATTAAACCATTATCTAATTCATAAGCCAACCTTCCTCCATAAATCAAATATTTTCTATTATTATTTTATTTTCCAAATACCTCTTATTCTATCTCATTTATTTTCCACCATTGATTTAATTGGCTAAATCTCAACCCTTCATTTCAAAGCTTTCCCTAACCGTAATGCTCCTTATCACATTGAATCCTGGCCTTTGATCTTAGGTTTTTGTAAACTTTTAATCATGGCCATCCATTTTCAATTTGGAGTTCTTTAAAAGGCCCTCTTTGAAGTCATTTTGGACACAAAGTTATTCAGATAAATAGATACAATGTTATTTTCAACATGCTTGATAACTTGAGTACTTGAGCTTATAATACTTCAATATCTTGCTCGTCTTAGGCATAGGTGAAATTTTTATTTCAAATCTGAGGGAAATTATACAATTTGTAGCAAGATGGAGAAGGCCAATGGAGGTCAATCAATGGAGACATGAAGACTAGGTGACTTTGTTTCATTATTTTTATTTTTCTTGCTTTCATTGTTCTCCATTGTTGATTAGGGTTTGATTTATTATACTGTTTGTAACTAATCTCAAAATTCTACCTCAATTACATTTGGTGAACCTGATGTTTCAATGGCCTCTTTAGATCTAGATTACTAGTCTCGCAAATCACTTCTTTTTTTGAATGCTACATCTGGTAAATGGAAGTACTTGTATCACTTTTAATTCTTGTTTTGAATGTTGTCACTTCTTGTATCGCTATCTTCTAAGCTACGACATTTTAGATCAGGATAACTTTTCCCTTCTTGTTTTGAACACTGGTTATCATCCCTTGATAGCAGTTTCAATCCACAGTGCGACATAAAAAAAAATTATATGCATTCTTTTTTGTTTTGTACTCATTCAATTTGAATCAAAGTTATTTTATTTCCATGTTTTGGCATGGGATTAACCTATTATTCATTCAACTATCCTTGGATTTGAAACAAGTAAATTAGTATGCAAATTTCTGGTTTCACCAGCATTAATAGGTGTAATGATACAACATGAACAACCCATCTTAGTAAACTCCAGTTGTCATGGGTTTTGCATAGATTGTGTTCAATTTACATATTTTTTGTATACACTACATTCAACCTATTCTTCAATTGAATGTTATTTCATATCAGGTTGAATACTACTCCTGTTAATCGCATAGGACAATTGGTGATTTTGAGATTTGATGCAATCTGATGACACTCCAATAGCCATAGATTGAGTGCCCATTGAAGGGTAACCAATCCACACAGCTTTTACTAGACCGATGTGTTGTGGCTAGGTCCTCAGATTCAAGGAAGTTTGTGGTCATGTTAGGAGAGGTTCAGACCTATAGAAGAGTAGTAATTTTGGAAGGGGCCTCAACATTCTGGTCTTATCAGTAGTTGCTAGGCATGAGAGATTGCAAGGGAAGGTTCCCTACACTTACCGCCAGCTAATTCTATCAGTCATCTAGCACTTGCAAAAGTCTCCATTATCTGGGACCTAAATATCATGGCCTTATCAATCACCTTATATCAAAAAGCTTTGATGCAACTATCTAACTAAATAAGTAGAGGTCACAGATACGTAGGTCACTTTGATATGATTTTGCAATGTATAATTTATCACTTTTAATTTGATGACTTATAGGATAAGATTTTACATATCTTTTAGCCAAGACAATTTGGTGTGCTACGTCCAACTTTTGGCGGCTCTACTACTCCCAACGTTTTCCGGTCTCTCTGAAAAATTAAAGAGAAATTCAAACAAAAGGGGAAGAAATATTAATTTTCAAATAATAAATCCAAGGGTGAACGTAGTAGTAAAACCCCAAAGAATCAAGCTACCACTAGAAATTCCTCCTCTAAATCACCAATGTGGAACACAAGAGTAAAAAAGATAAAGAATAATTCAAGTATGTGGTGCAATATTCATAAAATTTCTTAGCATGATATGAAGGATTGTGTGAATACAAAAAATATGATGATAGAAATATATGAAGTAGAGAAAAAGGTTGACATGTTTCCCATAGACCTCTTTGAACAATAGATTGGTGAAACAATTATTGAAGAAGATCCATACACCAGCATCGTTATTGCAAAAATCATACATTGAGAAGATGACAAAAATTTATTTCATTCATAGATGTGGGTGAATCGAAAGGCTCTATACTGCTTAGTGGATAGTCTAACTCAAAAGAATCTAATCTCTGTTGAAACCATAAAGAGATTAAACCTGAAGACTAAACCTCACCCATAGCCATACTCCATGGGTTGGGTGAGTGATGGAAGGGATTTACATGTAAACAAATAGTGTTGATTATCCTATTTTATCAAACCATTCAAAAATGAAGTCATTTGTGATGTAGCACGCTTGGACATATGTGATGCGTTGTTGGGATAACCATAGGTGTATCAATTTTCCATGGTCCATATGAATCAAATCCACACAATGTTATTGTCAAGGTGGGAAAATGGAAGTATTGAATCCTTGAGGTAAGTCCTACAAAATTTGCTTCTTTAATTAGTGGAAAATAATGTAGGCATTTGATTTCCCATACAAGAATTTTTGTACTACTAATGATATTACCAAAAGAAGGGAATAAATTCATAGGTAATAGTAATGTTGTAGTAGCATCCACCTTTGTTCAACAAAAAAAATTGGATACAATATTGGAAAAATATCACAATGTCAAGTCACTTCACTCACAGGAGTTCCACTACACTATCAGGTGAATCATTCAATTGATATCATTCTAGGGACACTCTTAACAAATGGGCCATTGTATAGGAGATCAATATTGGAAAATGATGATATCAAACAACAGATTGAGGAACTAATTTAGAAGGGCCATATCCGGCCAAGTGCATCCCCATGTGGAATTTTGACTGTTTTGGCTAGAGAAATAAAGATGACACATAGAGACTATGTATTGATCATCATTCCTTGAACAAGATCAACGTGAAGAATAAATATCTAATTCCTTGAATTGAAAATCTTCTAGACCAGCTACGTGGGGTGAAGTTCTTTATAAAAATTGATTTGAAGTCTAGATATCATCAATTGCCAATTAATCCTACAGATGTGTGGAAGATTGCCTTCAAGTCCAAAGAAGGGTTATTTGAATGGTTGGTGATGCCTTTTGGGTTGACAAATCCCCTTGTCACTTTCATGAGTTTGATGAATGATATTCTCAAACCTTTCATTGGCTCATTTATGGTGGTTTGTTTAAATGATATTCACATCTTCAGTAAGACATGGGATGAACATCTACAACATGTTCAATAGGTACTTTCAACATTGCAATAGTACAAACTCTATGCCAATAGAGGAAATTTTTCTTTTGGATTGGAGAGCATCCAATATTTGGGAGACATTATGGATAGCAAGGTTTTTTATGTTTATCCTACAAATATTGTGGTCATCAAGGCTTGGCCTTCTCCTAGGAATGTCACAAAACTTTGAAGGGTCTTGGAATTGGTAAAATTCTACTAGAGGTTTATACTTAGCTTCTCTCATTTGGCATGGCCCATGAATCAAGTACTATGCCTGATGGATCTAAAGCAAAGTTTGTTTGAATAGAGGTGTAGCAATGTGCTTTTAAGGAGTTGAAGAAGAGGCTATGCTCCAATACCAGTCTTGGCACTTCCAAATCTACAAAAACCTTTTGAGATTGAAATAAATGCATTTGATTGTGCCCTAGGAGCATTTTTCATGTAGCATGGTCATCTAATGGCCTATTATAGTGAAACATTTTGAAATATAGTTTGACGATATCCCACATATGACAAAGAAATCTATCCCATTATGCAGGCCTACAAAGCAATGGAAGCACTACATTCTAGGAAAAGAGACTATCATCCATACAGATAATAAGCTCATTCAATTTTTGTAGACACAAGGGAAGCTACATAATGATAGACACCAAAGATTGTCTGCATACTTGCAATAGTTTCACATCAATATTCATCACAAAAAGGGTAGGAATAACAAAGTTGTTGATTACTTGAGTATACCTCCAATTCAAGAACTACTCATGATACTCATGGTACATCAATTTTAATTCATAATTTCAATAAAAAGTCTTGAAATATTATGTATCATTCTCTACAAAAAAATGTCAGCTTTTTGTATATAATAGCTCACTCATCAAAATAAAAAATTTAGAATAATTTTTGGGTTTTATTCCACTCATCTCAAGCTTTTCGAAAAAAATTAAATTTCTCAATTCCATTAAAAAATAAGAAAATTATGAACATTTTACTAAAACTAAATATGTTTTAATTTCACACAAGTAACTCTCCTTATTCTAATACTCAATACAATGCTTGCTTTTATACATCAAAAGGAAGATGATTCGAGCTCAAGATAGACTCATCCAAATATTTTTTTATTTAGAAAAATCAAAACCACTTCTAAAGCAACTCTAACCTCCTAGGTACAAGCTAAAAACAAATAGGTTTAGTTTTATTTGTTGGCTCATTAAAACTATTATTAAAAGGTTTATTTAGAAAAATTAAAACTACTCCTAAACTAACTCAAACCTCCTAGATACAAGCTAAAAACAAATAGGTTTAGTTTTATTCTTTGGCTCATTACAACTATTACTAAAAGGTTATAATAACCAAATTCCTACCTACGTGTATGAGCCTAAAAATATCTAGAAACTATGACAATACATAAAAAACACATATAAATGATGTACCTGCATAAGATTTTCTTGGAACTTGTAATTATTATTAATGATAAAATGTATTTCCTTTTTATAGGTAATAGAAAATTGATGTTTTTGTTTGAGATAATTACACTCTTCACATTAGAGATATATTTAGGACATGAACAAAGGAGGTGTTCATCAAAAATTTGAAGGAAAATAGAGTTAAAATTTTTGAAAAGATTGTTTTAGTAAAACTTAATCCCTATTAAAAAAAAACTTCAATTGTATTTCAATATATTGAAAATAATTAATAACAAGCAGCAAAAAAATAATATCATGAAACTTTACTCTCAACTGCAAGTACTCTAGAAACATAAAGCTGAAAAAAATGATAATAAAATTATCACTGCACTATAGGATATGATGTCACTCCAATTTTTGTTACTCGTCAATCTTTTATCTACCACTTTCTCGAATACTTATTCAAGACAATAGAACTCACGCTCCTAATTGATCGAATAGAAGGAAATCATAACCTTAACTGAAAAACCATTACTTTAAATATATGCGTATCACATCTTCAATATACTTAAGTTGCAACCTTTTTCTTCTAATTTTGACCAAATAAAAAAAAAATTAAGAAAATTATCGACCAATTTTTTCTTTAAAATCTTAGTTCACCCATCACAGTCCTAAAGGTGAAGTGCTAGGGGATTAAAAAAAAGAATTGAAAAACAACGGGATTAAATCAATGATAAACCATACATCTTCTCCGAAGGACTAATCATATTTTACATAGCTTAAAGTGGGATCAATTTTTAATATGGCCATAAGTTCGTAACTATCCTTTCTCATTTCCTAGATTCTTCCTTCAAATGTTTTCAGATCCAGCATGTCCTCGGAAGGGCAGAGGAAGGCCCCGACGTTGCCCATATAGATATTCCAGCTAGTATTAGTTGCACGTACAGCATATCTTCACTACCATAACAGCAATCCTTTCGCCCTCCAAAGTCGTGCTTTAAAAAAATGCCATTTATCTCTTACAGATTTTAAACCAGTTGGCAATGCAATGCAAGTACGTTTGTCGACCCACACGTCTATCCGGGAAAGAGACCCTGCCCTTACTATATTAATATCTACGTAATATAAATCGACGGAAGCTTATTTCCCAGTATTTTCATCAACTTTTGGCTTCAAAGGTGGATCACCATCCATATCGATAATCCCACACCTCTAATTATTTTAATAACTTGTCTCTAATGTCGGAAGAGCTATTGTTGCCTTCAAATTTGATGATCAGAGAAGCCTGTGATATAATAACTTAGTCACTGCCGTGCAGATGTTATTATAGAGGCTGTTCTTTAGACTTACGTATACATTCCTTTTTTTCATTCACTGAATAAGATTAATGTCGGCGGACTTCGTGTTGTAACGCACAAAGCACAAAACAATGTTTGATCTCTAATTGTTTATTTCTTTAAAATTTATATGAACTCTGGTTCGCTCTTTACTCACCTATTTTTTATAAAAAAAATCATATGAATAATTTAAAATTGGACCCAACGTACGATGGCATGAATGAAGATGTTTGAGCTCAAAATACTCTACCCTACTGTCGGCGTGATATGACAGTGGTCCCCAATTCCACCCAAGTACCAGCGTAATATGCGAATCCACTCTACCTTCTTTACAATAATATGCTACAGTGAATTCCCATATATGGCTCAATCATATCACCTAATTCGGATTGGGACGTGAAAGGTTGCGTTAAACAAACTGTTCAGAGAAGGCAGTGTGACTGGGAATTTTATCTATAAATACAAATCTAGCTCTGCCTGTATCCTTCACTACACGCCTCTGCTTCCGAATATAGTCTACTTTTTTAATCGATAATCCTCACTGCCTTGCACAGAGCACCAATGGCAATTGGAAGCTTGCCAATCATGGCAGAAGGGGAATTTAAATCAGCCAGCTCGAATAATGGGATAGTTGTGAATGGCGAAAATAATCTGAGCAAAGTGCTGCACATGAGTTCGGGTAGAGGGGAGTGTAGCTACGCTCGAAACTCGAGCAGGCAGAGCTCCCTCTTCAAATCCATGCAGCCTGCCTTTCATAGCCTAATTCAATCTCTCCCTATTCAAAATCCCAGCGGTTTACTGCGAATCGCAGACTTGGGCTGCGCCACCAGAATGAACACCGTTTCTGAAGTGGATTTTGTGGTGACAACCATTAAAAAGCTGTGCTCTCAGCGGGGTCTGTCGATTCCCCAGCTGCAGGTGTTTTTCAACGACCTACCTTGTAACGGTTTTAATGGGTTGTTCATGCTGTTGAGCTCGTTGAAGCCCGATTACATGGCAGCGGGAGTTCCCGGAACTTTCTATCAAGCCCTGTTTCCCCATGGCAGCATCCACATCTGCTTCTCTATTATGGCATTGCATTGGCTTTCGCAGGTAATTCAAGTGGGAGTAAGTCTCTGTTTGTGATTTCGCTGGGTTTCGATGTTCTGAACCAGTTTTGTGTAATTGCAGGTTCCCGAAGGCGTAGGGAATGAGAGGTCTTGTGTGTACAACAGAGGAAAGGTTTGGATTAATGGGGGCAGAGCACAAGTGGCGAGAGCATACGCAGAGCAGTCGCAGAAGGATCTGCGTGGATTCTTTCAATGGCGAGGACAGGAAATGGCAAGCGGGGGGGTGATGTTCATATGCGCAATGGGGCGTCCCAATGGAGTGAGTGCAGAGCACCAGGTCACATCAGAGGGTGAATACTGTGGACCCGACTTCGAAGTAGCTTGGGACGACCTTATTTCAGAGGTAATCAATACAAATTTATTTATGCATTGGAATCCAAATCAGTGATCAATATGATTTTCAGCATTCAACTGTCTCTGCCTTCTTATATTTATAGTTTGACTCAAACTACAATCAAATCCCTGCATAATTTGATGCACTACATGATTACAGATGTTATTCAAATATAAGTTTAATCTGAACAGTATTGAAATTGCTGCTTCCTTTTATAGGGAATTGTCAAGGCTGAGACGAGAGACAATTTTAATCTGCCATGGTATTTCCCCAGTGCGGACGAAATGAGAGAGGCTGTTGAAGCGTCGGGTGCGTTCGAGATAGTGAAGTTGGAAGTATCCAGTGGAGTGTGTTGTATGGGGGAAACAGAATTTGAGGAATGGGTGAGTGATGTGGAGTCTTTTGGGAAGAAAAAGGCCAGGCTGGTGAGGAGCTTTGTGGGAAGCCTTGTGGAACACGCAATTGGAGTGGAGAATTGCAATGCACTGTTTGAGAGAATGGAAATGAGGTCCAGTGAGTTGTTGGAGAAGGGCCTTCTCCATCCTTCCAGATTTGTTCCTTGCGTTGTAGCTGCTCTCGTTAGAAAATGAATACAACTTGTTCTTACTTCTTAAATTCCTCCCACTTTTGTTCTTGTATTCCATTTGCATCCAGTAAAGTAAGAAAATTCACGATGCTTTGTTCCACTACACTTTTAGTCAAAACGTCCTTTCCCTTTACATAATTCATTTATAAACGAATAGCCCTTTCTTGAGTAGTTCTAGTCTGAAGTAAAAATATCAAATAAAATTTGATTAACACAATTTTTCAATTGATATTATAAACTATCATACATATATTAAATATTAATATTATATAAAATACGTCAATAGTTATCTTTCTTGAGGGGCCTATTTTCTCCAAGTGAAATTTTCAGGTTATTTTATTGGTGCATTCTTTTTCAACCACCTATATGCATGAAACATATCTTGGCTACCACCACTTCCTTAGGTTTAATTTTGAGGTAGTTGACTGCATTATGAGATGAGTAAACAAAAACATTAATTTAAGAAGCAACAGCCTAATGTTTTCAACATTTCTATAAAAATATATTAAAGCTAGACGGTCCTCCTAAACATCTTTATGTTTGCTCATGGTTTAATGAATTTGAACTTACAGGGCCCTCGCTTTTGCTAAATTAACTATGTGGGGAGTGACATATTCGAACTCGGCACCCATGGTGCCTCCACAGAACTCACGGCACACATTGTGCCGCGACATCACGTCCTTCCACACAAGGCCCTTGAGTTGATGTCTACAGCTTGAATTCGAATTCATAGAATTTTTTTATGAAAATGTCAACTGTACTGATTATTCATCACATCCCTCCATGTGCTTCAGCATTTGTTGCTCTCGCTATATCACGTCATCTATGTTTTCTTAAGCATTATTACTAGGACAGAAAACAACATTCAAACTGTTACAAAGCTCTGTGACGAAAGATGACTTTCAGTAATGGCATTTTATATAATATAAATCTCTGTAAATGTCAGTTATATATAATTGTTCTTATTATGTTGACTAAATCAAGTAGAGCTTAAATTCAATTAAAGATTTAAAAACTAAAAACAAAGCTCAGTAACTTTTAAATGAATGAGACAATAAATAGCCACACGTTCTATGACACGCTTCTGTTCATAGAGTAGGTATATGTATAGCTGTAAACATTTAGAATAATGGGTCGTGGGGAACTGAATAATTGAAAAGATATTACGAAAGAGGAAAGGATTTAAATTGGAGTCCACCATGAGAGAATTTATAACGTTGTCTACATAGAGGTCATATTTCTTAGAGAGTAGCCCAATCCCACCTCCACTGAAATTCCCACCCACTCCAATATTCGGACATACTCCAACAGGAAAACCATAGCGTGAAGCCTTGTTAGCGATGGCGGAGTCCAAGAGTTGCATCAGACTTCACCCAAGCTATCTTGGATTTCATATCCACCTCAACCCCTTCCAATTTAATTAGATTGATGATGATGAAATTGGGAGCCTGAGAAGTATATGTTAGACCCTCATAGCTGTTCCCTCCACTACACGCCAGAATCTGACATTCGTGTTGCAGGAAATGGATTTGTTTAAAAGGTTTTAGAAAATTTCATGTAAATGCAATTGGCAGGTGAATAGAATATCAACATCCATCAAAGCATAAAGGATAGAGGGATTTTGTCAAATGTAGTTGCAACTGTCTTGGTAGACCTGCATCCAAAAATATAGTATACGCAAGACATGCGAACTGTCTGATGAAATGCCATTATCTAGAGATATACACCAAAGGCCAAAATTCGTTGAACCTTGCTTCATCAAAGTTTTATTCCACACATACATATTAGGAATAATGTTGAAATGCTTACTTATAATAGATAAGTGCCATGAAAGGACGTTGATGCTCACAAATATGCACAAAAAGAAGAGGGAAAAATGAATAAAAATCTCAGCTTTACATTTCATCTTACTAAAAGTTTCTGCAGAATATAAAAGCCATGGCATATATTGTAGCATTAGATGTAGACCTATGGCCCATATAAATCATCAAAATTCACTTGCTTATGGCGAACCACAATATTCCGAACATAGTAAATTATAGATATATATTGGTATTTGAGGAAGAGAGCTAAAATAATTACAGACGAGGCGAGGAGAGGGGAAGCTCAAGAAAGCTAAAGGAGCGATTCTAATTTAGTAGATATATCTATATTCTATCTAGGAAGAGAGAAGTTGTAGATTATGTTTATGCAGAGACATCTCGGACTTCGAAGAAGGATCTGTTCTTAACGACGATATCGTACATGTGCACAGACTTGAACGTGGAGAAGTTCGTGGGGAGGGAAAGGAGATGTAGAGGAGAGGAGGGCTTGTGAAACTACAGGAGGTGTGGATCTTCATTGGGATATATCTCCCATCCCAAGGCGATGAGCTTTTGCTCGAGATCTGCGTAGGAAGTGATGGTCTGCTCCGTGGGCAGATGGACCAGAACTTTGTGCTTCGACTGACTCACCTCCATTCCCTCCATCGTTTCATTCCTCACGTTTGGCACTAGCCTGGCCACCGCTTTGCCTTCTCATGCTCGGCAACCACCAGGGACGATGTGATGAACGCCAGCCAACACCTCTTCCACTCTCACCAGCCTCTTCATTTTAACATCAAAATAAATGCCACTCTCACCAGCCTCTTCACTCCAACCGATGCCTGATATCTACTGATATCCACTGACCGTCATTTTAACATCAAAATAAATGCAAAGAATAAAAATGTACTTAGATTTTTCATTTCATTATGTGATTGTAGGAAGCCTCTCCGCTTAATTAAATGAATAGTTTTTTTTTTCATACGTATATTTTAGCCTTATTTGAAATTTTCAAATAAGATTAATTAGTCATGTATTACACTAGCACTTGCATCTAAAGGAGGTTCAAGGATTATGCTAATAGAAAAATATATGTATATTAATATGTTAGAGAGTACATATTTGTGCATGGGTGTGTATGGATTCCATGTGCTACAAATTCTAATGGCCAGATTAAACAATTAATAATAAGTGTTAAATAATGAAATGAAATAAACTTAAACAAATTTATAATTTTTCCTAAAAAAATAAGTATTATTTCATTTTGAAATATTTGCATATAGATTTAAAACATAAAGCAATGCAAATGAAAAAGAAAGTTGTCATCAAATTGACAAAAAAACATTACAAATGGAAATAGAATGTTCCTATCTAGCTAGAAAATCAATATTTATTTAGATTTTGTGTGATAAGTGATATTTTGGAGCCTTTCACCTGATATTTTGGAGGCTTTTACAATTAAATGGCAATTGGTTTACCATTAAAAATGTTAGCTTAAACTTGTTTTTCAATGACTCAACAATGGTTTACAGGCATGATACTTGTTTCAGTCTCAAATCTCACACTATATGTAGCCTATCGACTAATTACCATAACTAAATTATCATATTCTCTTAATTAACATGAATTGTCACTCAATTTCTATTATAATTAGATCAATAGTCCTTTATCCATTAATACATCCTATTCTTATATGAAAAATATGAAATAAAATTGATTAGCCATGCATTACATTAACAAAACTAATTCATCATCTAGTTTTAATGATGAGGACCACACCGCCTAAACCCACAAAAATTACAACAACAGATACCAACACAGAAGATGCGAGACAGAAAAATGATTCACTTTCAATTATTTTGGACAATGAAATTACAGATTCAAAGCTTATATGTTATAGCCTCATAGGCTTGATTCATTAAGAAGATCTACTATTTAAAGCCACAATCTGCACTATCAAGGCCACCTTCTACAACCCCCACTTAGCCCTTTTTATTTTCCCTAACAACCGCCCTAAAATGTTCTAGAAAGTTCAATTTTCCCCTTTTTGTTATGGCCAAAAGTCTTGCCATTTGATTTTTGGCTAGGAAGAATTTTAAAAAAATTCACTTTTTAGAGGACCAACCGTGGGGCCATAACTTTTGATCGATGTTTGATTTGCTATTATTGCATATTATCGTTGGAAAGCTCTTGACAAGCTCTACAAGGGAAAACCAATCATAAGGTCGGTTGACCCTTTTTGAGCTGTTTTGGGGCCTCTAAAGTTTTATATCTGAATTTGAAGTTGCATTGAAGAAATTTCTCGGGATGGAAACTTTAATTTCTCCCAAACTGTGCAGGGTATTGAGGTGATTCTTTTGCGACTGGAAATGTTTTTCAGTTGTACTCCTTGAGGTACATTTTTCATGTCATATGAGCGTTTAGTGACATGCCTAAAATAGTAAACACTAGATTTTTGCTATTTTTGATGTCGACAGTCTTATACCCTTAAGTGTCATCATAGGACTCAAAAACTAAAGAAAATAAAGAAAACAATTTTTTGGGTGATGCCAAGATTTCCCTACACCGCTAAATGCTCCTGCATCATTTAATTAGCATGAATTGACATTCAATTCCTAAATTATAAATTGAATGAATAATCATTTGTTCATGAATACATTCTAGTCTTGTCTAAAAATATCAAATAAAATTGATTGACAATGCATTGCATTAACACAGTTAACTTATAACCTAGTTTTAATTAACATAAATTATCGCTCAATTTCTATTATAATTTGAATGAATAGTCTTTTTCCATGGATAAATCCTATTCTTAAGTGGAATATTGAATCAAATTGATTGATCTTGCATTACATTAACACAACTAACTTATCATCTACGCTTAATTAACATGAATTGTCACTTAATTTATATACATTAAATGAATAATCCTTTTTCCATGAATACATCCTATTCTTAGGTGAAAATATAGAATAAAATTGATTGATCATGCATTACATTAACACAACTAACTCATCATCTAGTATTAATTAATATGAACTTTCATTCAATTCATGTTAAATTAAACGAGATATTTTTTCTTAATTATCCTCATTTTCTAAATATAAATGAGAACTTAAGAAAGAAAAGGTACAATATGATACAAATAAAAAATATAATAAAAATTAGAAAATATTAATGTTCTTAGCATTACTTTAAGGTAGCAGTTATTAGATTGTGACATAATATGTATTAATGACTATCACATATGGTTGGTTGAAAAATTAAAATATCATTTACTTTCAACTAAATGTGAGCCACAATGTTGAGTAGCATCATGTCATACAACAAAGTTGGTTGAAACATGTGCTAATAGAATATGGATCATTGCTTTGATTCACAATTGAATTACAAGATGGTGTTTTTTTTTTCAACAAATTGTTGAAAAATATTCTAAGTAATTACCTCACTTGAATTTCATATTGGTATGTTGAAAGACACTAAAATTTTTAACAATTTTTTCTACATTACAAGATAGGTATGATATATATTTATTTTTATTATTGGAAAACACTAAAATTTTCAACATTTTTTTCTATTTGACAAGATAGGCATCATATATATATTTAAAGGACTTATCTTCAAAGTTAAAATATCATTTACTTTCAAATGAATGTCAGTCATAGCATTGAGTAGAATTACTATCCATACAAAAAAGTTGGTTAAAACATGTAATAGAATATAGGTCATTTTTTAATCACAATTGAATTACAAGATGGTGTGTTTTTATATTTTCAACAAGTTCAATGTCATTTTTCAACAAATCAAGTTGAAAAATATTCTAAAGTAATTTCTCACTTGAATTTCATAATGGTATGTTGAAAGATACTAAAATTTTCAACATTTTTTTCTATGTGAAAAGATAGACCGTATAATATATATTTGTTTTTATTGTTGAGAACACTAAATTTTCAACAATTTTTTCTATGTGACAAGATATGCACTATATATATATATATAAAGGATTTATCTTCAAAGTTAAAATATCATTTACTTTCACATAAATGTGAGTCATAGCTTTGAGTAGCATCACCATCCATACAAAAAAGTTGGTTAAAATATGTTAACATAATATAGGTCATTTTTTTAATCACGATTGAATTACAAGATGGTGTGTTTTGGTTTTTTCCAACAAGTTCAATGTCTTTTTAAAAAAATGTTGAAAAATATTCTAAGTATTTAGGGGAGAGGGGCCCATAGTGGAGCAGGGTCCAATAGTGGGGATAGAAGTAGTCCTCAGTGTGCCCCATAGTGGAGCACCTTATTATCCAATTGCAAAACACTTTTTATCCATAAAGTTCACAAACTGACAAATGATGTGATGCCACATCAACACACCAATAAAACATGACTTAGTGCACCACTATCGGTCTCACTTTTGTTTTGGCCTTTTGGGATACCTCAACAAAAAACATGTTGATCTTTGACATCATATTTGATGATGTGGCCCTAAAATGAAATATAGAAGTACGTGAGTTGACAAATAAACTGTTGTACAAAATTGGAAGTGATTTGGAATTTCTATGTAGGATTTTGAGAAACATGAAGTTAGGGTGCTCCACAATGGTCCCCTCTCTCCTATCTCAATTGAATTTCATAATGGTGTGTTGGAAAACACTAAATTTTTCAACATATTTTTCTACGTGACAAGATAGACATGATTTATATATTTTATTTTATTTTGATAAATTATGAATTTTTCAATAATTTTTTCTATGTGACAAGATAGACATGATATATACTAGAAAATATTTGCAATCAAAATTAAAATATCATTTACTTTTAAAACAATTCATAGACCATTACCTCGTTTACTAGATTTTTTCCTTCAAATATTTGAAGATCCAAAATGCTCTCGGAAGGGCACGGGAAGAAAGTGTCAATTATCTTTCAAAAGTGTTGAACCTTCTGCGAACACTATCTAAGTGAGATTTGTGGGTTCAAAAGGCTATCGTCGTTAATAAATAAAGATCTGCATATAATAGAAATAGAATCCGGGTGTCATCTTACTGGCATCGTTGAAAGCTATTTCCTCCACAGATACGGCCAAGTTTCATTTTCATCAAAATTTCGCCTTTAATTACGGAGAAACATCCACCAACTCCTTCCATGACGTCTGCGATACGTTTGAACGCTTGTTTGTAATGTCGGAGGAGTGATCAATTTAAAATATGAAAGCGACGAATAGAATAGATCAATATCAATACTAACAATGCAATTCTACAAGAAATTGGCTGCTGTATTGTAAAATCCCAAGTTATGGGAGGTGAGGGAATCAAAATCCGAAGTACATTATGGTGAAAAAGAGAAATATATATATATATATATTAGAAATTGGATGGTCTATGGTCTTAGGAAATTATCAAAATAGAAAACTGTGTGATTTAAATTTGATGTGCTCCATTACGATCAAAGAATGCCCTTCATAGCACTTGCAATTAAAAGAAAAGGAAAATATATAGTACATTTAGATTTATTAAATGTTAAGTATGATTAGTTAGATTGTAATTAGATATTATTAAAATTAAAATTAAAAAGATTTAGATTTTACATAATTTTGGTGGTTGATAGAATAGTTTATTATTTTATAATAATTTAAAATTGGATGGTTAAAAATAGAATGATGAGATTTGAATTAGTCATCCTTATATTTGATCCTCTTCAAATAAAATGATTTTGATCTTAATCATGAGTCTATCTTGTATAAAAGAAGAGCTTCAATACTAGTATAAAAGAAGAGCTTCAATACTAGTAGAAAATATTTTCCTAGATGATATTTTATATGTAAGTAAAATTGAGTGGTACTAAGGAGCATCATGAAGTTTTTAATGCAAGATTTGGCGGTATTCCCTTAAATGCATTCATTGGTTTCATAACTCAACAAAATAAAGCCAAAATTGAAAATAAAAACACACTACAATATTGCTCTAGAACATGCACCATTTTTTTGAAAAGCAAACCATCTATTTTTACAAAAAAAAATATTGAATTATTTTATTCATTCTCCTATTAAATAATTAACTTGAGAATGTAATTGTCTCCAACCTCTTTGTGGGCCCACCAACCTCCATTTTGACCTACTAGATTGTATCTATCAGATGGGACCTTAATGGTGTTAAAACTATAATCCATATGTTTGAGAATATAACCTTCAAAAATCAAAGCATAAAAATTAGTTATACATTCCATTAATAACAAGAATAAATAGTATACCCTCTTTAAACAAAAACAATTTTAAACAAGAGTGAAATTTGACCATTAATACACCCAAAACAAAAAAAAGTATTTTCACACCATTTTTTAGTAAAATGGCTCAACACTTAATATTAATGTGTTTAAAGGATATAACATCACTTAAATATTTACAACATTTGAGCCTAACATCTATGGAGTGAACTTACTAACAATTTAACCTACTTCTAATCCCACTGTCTACTATTTTAGGTTCTTTAGATCCCAAATTCCTTGATAATTATGATTTAAGAAATATGCAATAGTCAAAACATAAAAAATAAAAGTAGCTTTATCTAATCTAATATGAAGTTACAATATTTAAAGTAAATATAAATTATTCATTCTATTTTATCATTGTGCAACTCACCATTCAGAACAAATAAACATTCTTGTAATCATTGGATTTATAAAAAAAAAATCAATCTTAGGTAGAAATGATGTTTTTCACATCCCTCTTTAGTTAAAAATCACTTCATTATTCCTAAATGTCCTCAAAATCATTTGGTTGTTATAGTTTCCAAACAAAATTTCAAAAAAAAACTTTTGATTACATTTGTTGTTAAAATTTGAGTTTTTTTTAAGGTATACTTGTAGATCTATATGGTGCATCAATGTTCAATCGATATTAGTGCTTATAAAATATTAACAATAAGTTATGTTAGATATTTAACAAAACATACTAATTATATACCCTTTTTCCATTGCCTTTATCCACTTTGATACTATTATAGAATCCAAGATTAAATACAGAGAAAATAATAAAATTTAACATTTCTAATAACATAAATAAACACACATAAATTATTATCATATAGGTTATTGTTGCATAATCAAATATGGGCTTATAAAAGCCATATCTTTTTAATTATTCAAGCAATTACCAAATTTTCATCAATAATTAAACAATTACCAAATTTTCATCAATAATTCAAAATGACCTAAAATTTTAAACACAAACAATTAATCTAACACAACATTATTAAATAATTACAATCTAACAATTTGGATCATAAATATGATAGTTCGAAATATTTTATATACACATCATAACTTTTAGACATAATTTAGTTGATAAGATTGATAAAATATTTTATATAAACATAATTTTTTTAAGATATAAATATATGTAAACAACTGCTATGACCTTTATTATAACCAAAAAGTGAAATAATCCTAAGCTTATCTAGTCAATGTGCATTTATGGGAATTGGTGGCATAATACTATATTTTCTAAGATTTAGACATATGAACAATAGATTTAAAATCATGGTTACCTAATAATATGACTCGTAAAATTATGTTGTTATGGATGGTAATTTTTTAAATCAAAATAAATAATTGTATGGATAGGATTGTATTAATGGTCTATGTGTTAATTTTATAGAAGGAATGTTTTAGATTTTTAATATATATATATATATATATATTTGATAATTTAGTTTGAAATCAATTATTCTTATATATTATTTAATTTAATAGTGAAAATCAAATTACTTTATGATGTTTATAAAGATTTAATTATGTAGTCTATAGTCCACTTAACATTCGTTGTATTTTGGTGATGTTTATAGGGGTGAAGTATAAGAATTTTTGGAAGGTCAACCATCCCAATACTACTCCAACTCAAATATATTTAACTATTATTTTTCTCCAAAATAAATTTTGGTCAATAAAATTAGGATAACCATTTGCTACTTTCTAATATAAATAAATAAAATTATTATTAACTATTTAACCATTATATTAGATGATATTTATGCTAAGAGGTGTAACTACAATGACCATAAGAAATAGAATATAATGATATGAACATGTTAACTAAAACTATTAAAGAGTTGACATACACATATATCTATATAACAAATAAAATATATGATCCATAGTAAAAATAGTAATAAAGTATATCAAATAGTTATGTACTTTAGTAAATAAAGTATAGTAATTTACGATAAAATATCAAATACTTTTTTTTAGATAATTATGTAATTAAATATGTAATTAATAATTTATTTCAATTTTATTTTATTTTAAATTTATAAAATTAAGGTTGAAGGGCCTAACTCGATTGGGTAAAGCATCCTATTGAAGGAAAGAGGTCACAAGGTCTAGTCTCCCCCCCGTCCCCATAGTATCAGAGGGAATGTTGTGCTTATAGAGGAGCCATTGAATTCTTGCAATCTAAAAAAAATAACCTAGAAAATTAGAATATATATTGTTCTTTTAAATAAATAGAAATCAAATAAAATAATATGCAAAATTTTAGATTTAATAGAAATTAAAAATAGTATCTAAAACTTTAGATACTCTAAATATGTTTTAGTACATAATACAATTAGATTATATATAGCCTACCATTCTAAGAAATCCTTATTGAGGCCTAGACAAATAACAACTATCCTTCAGACAGTATAAACATAGGGCATGTTTAATTCCTTTCCAACCATCACCATATGGCAACCACAAATGAAATAGTATTTCTAATGCCACGGGTCAACAATCACCAATGCCTTATGGAAAATAGTGCAAATTGTTACCGCATGCAACACAAAAAAAATGGCCAATAATGGCTTATCGAGAAGAACATGAACTATTTTATTGCTTTGCAACCATTCTCACCACATAGAAACCATACAACAATTAACTACCATTTAATTTCACTCGCTTGCATAACTTAGAATGATAGGATCTAAATTAAGTGCAATGACAAACCCTTTGTAGAGCATTTCAAAAATAGTCTATGTTCTTGCAAAACAACCAACCAAGAACATACATTGTCTATCACTACAATCAATGGTTGCATCAATGTTCCATATAACACTTCAAATACAGCTTATCATTCCAAGAATCTCCCAACAGAATAAACATAGGGATTAATATGTATCAATGTTCTTTTCATCTACTATGACATACATACATATCTGCACATAGGGGAAATCCATTGTCCATCACTCCGATCAATGGTGGAATCACCAAGACTTTTGTATTGCTTTAGCAACCATCACCCCATGCAAAAAACACAAAACAAGTGATTTGTATTTATGTCCCCTCACTCTCAATAATTTCAAAGTTCAATACTTAACCCTCACATCCTTGTTTATTGCAATGGTGCATATCCCTTTTAGTTCTCACCCAACCTTTTATTGCCCATCTGGTACCTATTGTCTACATGTAATTCCACATACATACATTTTCACACATTGTTTTTGTGTCTATATATATCCGAGCAATAGATCCCTACAAATGCATCCAAGGCATGTAATGCCTATATATTTGCTTGCAAAAAAAAACCGATATATATGTATCTGAAGTTAAATGCACCTTTTTAGCTTTTGATAAAGGGTAAAACGGGTTTTATAGGGACCCAAAACCACCAAGTTTACAACAAAAGAGAAAGGACAAAAAGTCCAACAAAAAAAATAGGCTACTCAAAAGGAAAAAACCAAAAAAAGCAGCAGCCACCTGCAAAAGACCAGGAGGGTCAGACAAAAGACCAGCCGAAAAGCCAACAAAAATACTAGCCGCAACTAACCTAGAGTCTTCAGAATAGACTCGATTTCAGCCTCCAAGTTCTACATGTCCTGAACACCCTTCTTGAAGGTTTGAATCATCTGTGGCGTTGGAGGAGCCTTCCTCTTCAAATTAGCCCTGGTCCTCTTTGAAATACCAACATCCTCATCCTGGTTTTTATCATTGACCTCTTCCAGATCAACCACCAAAGACCGATGTTGAGCTTTGTCCAATTTTTCTGTCATGGCATTGATGATGATGGCATTGTGTCTTGCCATCCTATTGTTCTGCTTGACTATAGTTTTAACAGTATTTTTCATTTTATCCAGCTCAATTTCAACCCTTATGTCCATGCCCGCTTGGTTCTGGGTTTCTTTACTGACACCATGATCTTTTCGCTCCATGTCATTCTTGCTAAGCGCAGTAACCTTGACACCCATTTCTTCCAATTTACTTTGAAGGGCCCAGTTTTTTATTTTTAGCTCATTGATTTCATGAAAGATCCATTTCAAAATTCTGAAATGGTCAACAGCATTGTTCCTAGCTAAACCCAAGACATCCACAGAGGGTTCCCTTTCAAGGTTGAAGCAATTTTTAGCAGGGTCGTGGGTAACAGGCGAACCAATTCTAGCATCTTTGTCAAACGATGGGGCAACAAAGGATGAAGTATTGTTAGCACTAGAGTCCTCAGACTCAGGAGAGTCTTCAGAGTATGACACAATGTTTTTACCTGGTAGATTCTTTCCAACACTTCTGGTTTTAAAGGTAGAACTTCCTGGCTTAGGCATAGAGCAAGCTTTCACAGAATTAAGGCTTTTCTTACCAATTTGGACAGAGGAAGGACTAAGGACCATCCTAACCGGGCTCAGATTAGGAAAATTCCCCAAGCAGCTGGGTTTAGTATCATCCTCCTCAGAATCAGGAAGGGCAACCAAATTAGCAGGGGCTGGCATATTTTGGTAATGTTCAACAATTAACCTAATCAAACCAATATGCAAAATAGGAAATATTTTTAGGTTTTTTTTGTGATCATCTAGACTTTTTCTCAAAAAATAGAGAAGATAGTAGGGAAAAGAAACCCTAACCTTGTAGCAGAAATGGTTGAGGAGGGAAAAGTGATAACCGTAGACCCTGGTGAAGCGACCATCCACAGTAATGTACTCCATGATGACACAAAGAACTTTCCTCTAGAGAGATTTTATGGTGTCAACTTCAAAGTAGCTATTAGAAATTTTCACTAGTTTCATTCTTTCCTTCTCTTTCTTCGGAAATCTGATGACAACTTCATCAAAGAAAACCCTGTCCCTAAAAAATTTGTGTCCATCAGTGGACATTCCAGTCACTTCAGCTATAAGGTTTTCATCGAGCTCCACTTTTCTACCAAAAAGGGTAAGTTCCTTGTTATTCCAATTCTTCTCAAAATGCTCAATGGCCTCCTGATTCAACCCATGGAGTTTTTCTAGAAAAGGGAGTAAACCCCCACTTTTTACTTTGTTCCACGCTTTAGTATTTCTACTATGAATCTCAAAGCTGTCTAACTCAACTCTTTTCCTATCTCCACCCATTTTGGAAAGCACAGTGGGGCAGACAACGATGAAATATTTACTTGAAATGGTCCCGCCAAATCTAAGAGCCCACAAAGCATGCCAGGCAACCTTACAGATTAAACAACTAAGCTCGGTCCCATACAATCTGATGATTGTGATGTAATTACCCCATCCTATCATCATTAATGAGGTGACATGCTTCTTGCCCATGTGACGCATCATAGTTCAGTAGGGCCTGGACATTAACGCTTAATTCACTAATATTTAGCCAAGTGCACTGTCCTTTGCTCCTAACCCCTTCATTCGTAAAATTTTTTTCCATGGCATTGGCTTCTCTATAGGCATGTGAAATCTTTATATTATCAAACTTGGCTAAAGTCAAGATAGCATCATCAATCCAAGACTTAATAGTCCACGAGGGGGGGGACCTACCTAAAAGACAATCAATAATATTTTTGGAATCCCCTTCAAGCCAAAGGTTTTTGAAATTTATACTATGGGCCAAATTTATAATATGAAAAGCTCCAGCAGCCTTAGCCAGGTGATTGGTTTGAGATCCAAGAGGGGTGGCAGTCGCACCTAGAAAGTTTCCAAAGGAATCCCTTATGACTCTGCCGCAACCCACCGCCCCAGGATTACCTTTAGCCGCTCCATCAAAGTTGGCTTTGACCCATCCATTAGGTGGAAAAGACCAGCAAACACCCTCTCTATTCTTCTTAGCTTGATTAGGGACACTGGGAAAATCAAGACTTATATTCCATTCCTTAGAAACCTTAATATCATAGGACGAGTGAGCCACTTTCTCGAAGTTGCTAACCTTCTAGGAAATAGCGTTGATATTTTCTTTTAGAAATTTGATTATTTTATCAAAAACAATATCCACCGGTGCTTCTTTATCTCTATAAATTCTGTTGTTTCATTCTTTCCAAAGACCCCAAGCAACATGAGGGAAAGAGAAGTCCCACAAGTGTCGAAGAACAGGATTGGGAGTCGGGGCTTTCCATTGAGAGAAAAAATATTCAATACACAAGGGAAAAACCCAAGAAAGTTGCTAGAAACAGATGATTTTTTCCCAAATTGAGGCAGCAAAAGGACAGTGAATAAACAGATGACTCATTGACTCTGCCTCCATCTTGCAAAGAAAACATCTATTTGGTATTTGAAAGCCACGCTTGCAGAGGTTATCAACTATGAGCAACTTATTTTGGAGAAGGATCCAGAAAAAGATGTTGATTTTAGGGACCAAATGTTTGAACCAAGCCTTCGACCAAAAGGGGGAGAAGCCTAGAAAGAAGTAAGCATAGAAAAAGTAGACGAAACAGAATAATTGCCTGAGGGATCATCACTCCAAACAAGACAATCTTCCTTCTAATTAGGGCAGAGTCTGACAGGCAGCAAAGAAGACTGAATAGGAGCAAGAGCCTGACTGATAAGGCACAGATCCACTCATTTTCCATCCACATGATAGTCTTTCACATATGAACCAAAAAGAGCTTTGCAATTCTCAGCCCATCCACTAAAGGAGTCAATTTTTATAAGGGGCTCATTAAACAGCCATCTATCCTCCCAGAATCTTGTTTGGTTTCCGCTTCTAACCTGCCAACCCACTCCAGATTCAATAACTTTTCTTCCATTAATCAAATTATTCCAGCAGGTTGAGCCTCTGGGAAGAAGATGGGATTCCTTCATAATTATAAAGGATCTATTACCCTCCAAATATTTTCTTGCAAGGATATCAGTCCATTCCCCTGAGGACAAAAATATTCTCCAAATTTGTTTAGCTAGAAGAATCTTGTTAACCATTCTGATTTTTCTAAGACCTAAACCTCCAGCCTTTTTCGGTCTGCACACCAGATCCCATCCTATTAGAGGCAGACTTTTTTTTTCTTCAACACCTGACCAAAGAAATATTTTTTGAATCTTTTCAATAGCATCCGCAAACTTAGCAGGGATTTTGAAGAGGCTCAGAGCATAAATCAAAAAATTCTGAAGAGTAGCTTTGAGGAGTTGAAGTTTGCCCGCTTGGCTTAACAAAGCTCCTTTCTAGCCAGCAAGTTTCTTACTGAACCTCTCAACCAACGAAATCCAAAAGGATTCCAGGGGTTTAAGGCTTAAGGGTAAGCCAAGATAGGTGGCAGGCAAGGACTCTACCCTACAACCAAGGATTCTGGCAATTTTATTCTATCTATGAACAGGAGTGTTGAAGAAGAAAAGAGAGATTTTATGTTTATTAATCATCTATCCTAATGCCCTCCCATACTCATCTAGTAGAGATTTTAAAGTTTTTCCTTCCGAGATAGAATATTTTCCCAAGAGCATGGTATCATCAACAAATTGTTGATGAGAATGATAGAATGATAGGTTGTATATTAAGTGTAATAAGAAACATTGAATTCACCATTGATCAAAGTGGTGGACAATGTATGTTCTTACTTGGGGGTTTAGTGAGAGCCCATGAGGCTCTATGACCCAATATGGTAGGGTGGAGAGTAGACCTCATTTTGTTGTGTTTCATTTTAGATTTCCTATGTGTAGACCTGTATGTTTCTGACATTAGATGTAGAAAACATTCATATGTTTGATAGGTTGTATATTAAGTGTAATAATAAACATTGATCTCAACATTGATTACATTGAAACAACATGCTCTATTTTTTAATCTATCACCAAAAAAGTTTATGTGGAGATGTTTGTATGTCAAATTACTTACAATCAACATTCAAAGTGAACAACCCAGTTCAAGTGAAATCATGTATAGATTTCAGTTTACAGCATATTCATACTTACCTGAAATTCTATCAATGTCTAAACAAGGTGTAACACTAATTTCTTCATTTGAACTGGGTTCTTCAGCAATACGCATAGATCCACCTTTCTCTTTTGCTAGATACTCCAGATTACATGCCAACAAATATAGTGCACTGTGAATCAAAGAAGAGGATCACCTCCAACAATTGTGTGCATTGTCATCATGATGAAATGTTTCTATTCTTTACAATAACTATAGTGCTTCTCCTTTCCCTCTTCATTTCCATGCATATACAATTTCCACCATTTCTAATTTCACTTCCTTGTCATTTTTATATGCGAGATCTGATCGTAGGCATACTTCATCCTGCTCTATGCACAAGGTATGCCTATATCTTCTTTATTTGATCTCTTCTATTGCAGATGTATTGCATATTATTTGTTATAAATTATAGAAATGTTTATATTTCCTAATTTAGATATTGTCTACAAATGAAACATGTTCACCGCACTAAACTTCACATTTTCCTTGTGTGTAACTATATCTAAGTCAAACCATTTTAGATTGCAAACATTCTCAGTTGTAACTACAAATCTCCACAATGCTAAATATCTTTATGATCACATGTTTGACATGGTGTACAAGTTACAACTACATTCTATTTATATACAAGGTAAGGCTATATGTCCTTTATTCCATCTCTTGTTTCACAACTGCATCTCAATTTATTTGTGCTAAATGATACAACTGTATACACTTTTAAAAATGTCTAACATTGATTTCAGCTCAAGAAAATTCTCAGGTGTCGAAACATTGCTTTCGCCATTGATCAAAGTGGTGGACAATTTATGTTCTTGCTCAGGGGTTTAGTGAGATCCCATGAGGCTCCATGACCAAATATGGTAGGGTGGAGAGCAGACCTTCTTTTGTTGTGTTCATACTGCATCTTGTTGCGTGCACAAGGTATGCCTACATCTTATTTATTTAATCCCTTCTATTGCAGGTGCATTGCATATTATTTGTTATAAATTATATAACTCTTTATATTTCCTAATTTAGATATTGTATATCAATGACACATGTTCATCGCACTAAACTTCACATTTTCCTTTCATTTTTGTAGAACATACTGAAGCCAAACAATCTTGTTTCGCATAAGATATTAATGTCTTAGTCAATGATCTTTTATCTCAGCTTATTTTTCATGAGTTATGTGGATGTTTTCATGCCATTAGATCTTCTATGAAGTCAGCCTTTCCAGAAGGCTTTCACCTAGGCTTTATCAACTACTCTAATTTTTGGTTTTGAGAAGTTTGAACGATTAAAAGATTTGACCATTAAGGAATGCATTGGTAATGGTTGCACTTTCTGTTATGATCCTGAAATTGTTGAGTTTTGAAATAGCATAATGGGGATTTTGAGGAAGTAATGTGTTATAAATGACCTTTGAGAATAATCATAGTGACTGCAAAATCAGTCACAATGCTGAAATAAAAAATTATATGCAATAGTAATCTCTCAAGATATATTTTGATCACAAGTAAAGGAAGATTTAGAAATAAAATAAAATAAATATAGTTTAATTTATTTTTATCAATCTACTTTTTGATTAACATCAACAGAATACTGTGGATGCAATTATCTCTTTATTTTTATGGTTGTGCATGACTTATGTAAATATACTTATTTGAAATTTGTATGTCCTATTTCGAACCAATAATATTCTAAGCTTTTAGATAATTCTATTATCCTTTTGACATAATGTACATGTATCATAAGCTTATCTATGCCCTATTGTCTTAGTGTAATGGTATCATAAAACTATTACTAATGATGCCATGAGGATTTTTATATGTGGTCACTTGATCTCTCTCAGGCGTTACTATACCTGGCTATTGCATACCTTCTTCTGCTTGCATGTAGACTAACTTCCATTAGCTTACACTCTGTGTTCTTGCAAAACAACCAACCAAGAACGTACATTGTCCATCACTACGAGCAATGGTAGCATTAATGTTCCATATAACACTTAAAATACGGCTTACCATTCCAAGAATGTCCCATTAGAATAAACATAGGGATCAATATGTATGAATGTTGTTTGCATCTACTATGACATACATACATATCTACACATAGGGGAAGTATATTGTCCATCACTACGAACAATGGTGGTATCAATGTTCCATTTAACACTTACAATACGACAAGTATCATTCTAAGAATGTCTCGGTATGTATCAATGTTGTTTGAATCTACTATGACATACATATATGCACATAGGGGAAATAAAATGAAACACAACAAAATCAATGTTCCATATAACACTTAAAATACAGGTTATCATTCCCCATGTGCAAATATGTAAGTATCATGTGCTCTATCTAAAAAAATTTTTAGCATCCCCTCTCTAATTCCTCCTATGTCTGTACACATCCTTGGCATTTGAACTTCCCCTCCACCTATTGACTCATTGTTGCATGTCACTACACGCAATTGGTAGTTTACATAGCTTAAAGTGGGATTATTTTTTAATATGGTCATATGTTCGTAAACTCTCCTCATTTCCTATATGTTTTTCCTTCAAATGTTTTCAAAGCCAGCATGTCCTCGGAAGGGCATAGGAAGGCCCCGAAGTTACGCATATAGATATTCCAACTAGTATTAGTTGCACGTACGGCAGATCTTCACTGCCATAAAAACAATCCTTTTGCCCTCCAAAGTTGTGCTTTAAAAGAATGCCATTTATCTTGTACAGATTTTAAACCAGTTGGCAATGCAATACAAGTACGTTTGTCGACCCACACGGCTATCCGGGAAGGAGACCCTGCCATTACTATATTAATATCTAAGTAATATAAATCCACGGAAGCTTATTTCCCAGTATTTTCATGAACTTTTGGCTTCAATGGTCGATTATCATCCATGTCGACAAACCAATGCCTCTCATTATTTTAATAGCTTGTCTCTAATGTCGGAAGAGCTATTGTCGCCTTCAAATTTGGTGATCAGAGAAGCCTGTAATATTATATCGTAGTCACTACCGTGCAGATATTATTATAGAGGCTGTTCTTTAGACATACGTATACCTTCCGTTTTTTTCATTCACTGAATGAGGTCAATGTCGGCGGACTTCGTGTTGTAACGCACAAAACACAAAACAATGTTTGATATTTAATTGTTTATTTCTATAAAATTTATATGAACTCTGGTTCGATCTTTGTTTGTTTAAAAATCATATGAACTCTGATTTAAAATTGGCCTCAACATCCGATGGCACGAATGAAGATGTTTTGAGCTCAAAAAACTCTACCCCACTGTCGGCGTGATCTCATCCCTTGCCAACTAGTAATTGGATTTTTAATAATATTTAATGACAGTGGCCCCCAATTCCACCCAGATACCAGTGTGATATGCGGATCCACTCTACCGTCTTTACAATAATTTGCTACAGTGAATTCCCATATATGGCTCAATCATATCACCTAATTTGGATTGGGACTTGAAAGGCTGCGTTAAACAAACCATTCAGAGAAGGCAGTGGGACTGGGAATTTTACCTATAAATACAAATCTAGCTCTGCCTGTATCCTTCACTACACGCCTCTGCTTTCGAATATAGTCTACTTGTATAATCGATAATCCTCATTGCCTTGCACAGAGCAGAATGGCAATTGGAAGCTTGCCCAGCATGGCCAAAGGGGAATTTAAACCAGCCAACTCGAATAATGGGATAGTTGTGAATGGCCAAAATAATCTGAGCAAAGTGCTGCACATGAGTTCGGGTAGCGGGGAGAGTAGCTACGCTCAAAACTCGAGCAGGCGGAGCTCCGTCTTTAAATCCATGCAGCCTGCCTTCCACAGCCTAATTCAATCTCTCCCCATTCAAAATCTCAGCGGTTTACTGCGAATTGCAGACTTGGGCTGCGCCACCGGGATGAACACCGTTTCTGAAGTGGATTTTGTGGTGACGACCATAAAAAAGCTGTGCTCTAAGCGGGGCCTGTCGATTCCCGAGCTGCAGGTGTTTTTCAATGACCTACCTTGTAACGATTTTAATGGGTTGTTCATGCTGTTGAAGTCGTTGAAGCCCGATTACATGGCAGCGGGAGTGCCCGGAACCTTCCACCAAGCCCTGTTTCCCCAAGGCAGCATCCACATATGCTTCTCTATTATGGCATTGCATTGGCTTTCGCAGGTAATTCAAGTGGGAGAAAGTCTCTGTTTGTGATTTCTCTGGGTTTCGATGTTCTGAACCAGTTTGGTGTAATTGCAGGTTCCCGAAGGCGTAGGGAATGAGGGATCGTGTGTGTACAACAGAGGAAAGGTTTGGATAAATGGGGGCAGAGCACAAGTGGCGAGAGCATACGCAGAGCAGTCGCAGAAGGATCTGCGTGGACTCTTTCAATGGCGAGGACAGGAAATGGCAAGCGGGGGCGTGATGTTCATATGCGCAATGGGGCGTCCCAATGGAGTGAGTGCAGAGCACCAGGTCACATCAGAGGGTGAATACTGTGGACCCGACTTCGAAGCAGCTTGGGACGACCTTATTTCAGAGGTAATCAATCAAATTTATTTATGCATTGGAATCCAAATCAGTGATCAATGTGATTTTCAGCATTCAACTGTCTCTGCCTTCTTATATTTATAGTTTTACTCAAACTACAAATAAATCCCTGCATAATTACAGATGTTATTCAAATATAAATTTAAACTGAACAGTATTGAAATTGCTGCTTCTTTTAATAGGGAATTGTCAAGGCTGAGACGAGAGACAGTTTCAATCTGCCATGGTATTTCCCGAGCGCGGACGAAATGAGAGAGGCTGTTGAAGCGTCGGGTGCGTTCGAGATTGTGAAGTTGGACGTGTCCAGTGGAGTGTGTTGTATGGGGGAAACAGAATTTGAGGAATGGGTGAGTGATGTGGAGTCTTTTGGAAAGAAGAAGGCGACGCTGGTGAAGAGCTTTGTGGGAAGCCTTGTGGAACACGCAATTGGAGTGGAGAATTGCAATGCACTGTTTGAGAGAATGGAAAGGAGGTCCAGTGAGTTGTTGGAGAAGGGCCTTCTCCATCCTTCCAGATTTTATCCTTGCGTTGTAGCTGCTCTCGTTAGAAAATGAATACAATGTGTTCTCCATTCTTAAATTCCTCCCACTTTTGTTCTTGTATTCCATCTGCATCCAGTAAAGTCAGAACATTCACGATGCTTTGTTCCTATATACATTTTTAGATATGTTAGCAAAACGTCCTTTCCCTTAATACATAATTCATTTATAAATGAATATTCCCTTTTCAATGAGTAGTTCTAGTCCTATGTAAAAATATCAAAATAAAATTTGATTAACACAATTAAATATTAATTAATAGTCTTTTTTTCGTAAGTATATCTTAAGCTTATGTGAAATTTTTTGAATAAGATTAATTAATCATGTATTACATTACTACTAAGTTATCATATATTCTTAATTAACAAAAATTGTCACTTCATTGATATTATAAATTAGATGAATAGTACTTTGTCCATGAATACATCCTAATCCTATATGAAAATATTAAATAAAATTGATTAGCCATGCATTACATTAACACAACTAACTTATCATCTAACCTTAATTAGCATGAATTGTCATTTAATTCCTAAATTATAAATTAAATGAATAATCATTTTTTCATGAATACTTTCCAGTCTTGTTTGAAAATATCAAATAAAATTTATTGACAATGCATTACATTAACACAACTAAATTATAACTTAGTCTTAATTAACATGAATTATCACTCAAATTCTATTATAAATTGAATGAGTGGTCTTTTTTCCATGGGTAAATCCTATTCTTAAGTGGAAATATCAAATAAAATTGATTGACCATGCATTACATCAACACAAATACTTATCATCTAGACTTGATTAACATGAATTGTCACCCAATTTTTATAAATTAAATGAATAATATTTTTTCCATGAATACATCATATTCTTAAGTGAAAATACAAAATAAAATTGATTGATCATGCATTACATTAACACAACTAACTCATCATCTAGTCTTGACTAATATGAATTGTCATCCAATTCATGTTATAAATTAAATGATATTTTTTTTCTTAACAATCTTCTTTCTCTAAATATAAATGAGAATTTAAGAAAGAAAAAGTAAAATATGATACAAATTATAAAATATAATAAAAATTGAAAATATTAATGTTCTTGGCATTACTTTAAGGTAGTAGTTATTCTTGTGACATAATATGTACTAATGGCTATCATATATGGTTGGTTTAACAATAAAATATCATTTACTTTTAAATTAATGTGAGCCATGGTATTGAATAGCATCATGTCTTGGTTGAGACATGTACTAATAGAATATAGGTCATTGCTTTGATTCACAATCGAATTACAAGATAGTGTGTCTTTGTTTTCTCCAACAAGTTCAATGTGTTTTTTTAACAAATTGTTTAAAAATATTCAAAGAATTATCTCACTTGAATTTCCTAATAGTATGTTGAAAAAAACTAAAATTTTCAATGATTTTTTCTATGTGACAAGATAGGTATGATATATATTTGTTTTTATTGTTGGAGAGAATTCAAATTTTTAGCAATCCTTTCTATGTGACAAGATAGGCATCATATATATATATATATAAAGGATTTATCTCCAAAGTTAGATAGGCATCATATATATATATATATATATATATATAAAGGATTTATCTCCAAAGTTAAAATATCATTTACTTCCAAATAAATGTGAGTCATAGCATTGAGTAGCATCACTGTCCATACAACAAAGTTGGTTAAAACGTGCTAAGAGAATATAGGTCATTTTTTAATCACAATTGATTTAAAAGATGGTGTGTTTATCTTTTTTCCAACAAGTTCAATGTCCTTTTTAAAAAATTGTTAAATAATATTCTAAGTATTTATCTCAATTGAATTTCATGGTGGTGTGTTGGAAAACGCTAAAATTTTCAACAATTTTTTTAAGTGACAAGATAGACATGATGTGTGTGTGTGTGTGTGTTTGAAAAAACTTGAACTTTTCAACAAGTTTTTCTATATGACAAGATAGACATGGTTAAAATGTGCTAAGAGAATATTTGTCATTTTTTAATCACAATTGAATTAAAAGATGGTGTATTTCTATTTTTTCCAACAAGTTCAATGTCTTTTTAAAAAAATTGTTAAAGAATATTCTAAATATTTATCTCAATTGAATTTCATGGTGGTGTGTTGGAAAACGCTAAAATTTTCAACATTTTTTTTAAGTGACAAGATAGACATGATGTGTGTGTGTGTGTGTGTGTGTGTGTGTTTTTGAAAAAACCCAAACTTTTCAACAAGTTTTTCTATATGACAAGATAGACATGATATATACTTTAAAATATTTCCCATCAAAATTAAATATCATTTACTTTTAAATAAATGTGAACCATAACATTGAATAGCATCACTACCCATACAACAAAATACAATTCATAGACCATTACCTCATTAGATTTTTTCCTTGGTGTGTTGGAAAACACTAAAATTTTGAACATATTTTTCTACATGACATGATAGACATGATTTATATATTTATCCTTTTTTTAAAAAAAATCTGAAACTTTTCAACAAGTTTTTCTATGTGACAAGATAGAAATGATATATACTTCAAAATATTTCCAATCAAAATTAAAATATCATTTACTTTTAAATAAATGGGAACCATAACATTGAATAACATCACTACTCATACAAAAAAATACAATAAATAGACCATTACCTCATTTACTAGATTTCTTCCTTGGTGTGTTGGAAAACACTAAAATTTTCAATATATTTTTCTATGTGACATGATAGACATGATTTATATATTTTTTATTTTTTTTGGTTGAAAAATTTTGAACTTTTCAACAAGTTTTTCTATGTGACAAGATAGACATGATATATACTTTAAAAGATTTCTAATCAAAATTAAATATCATTGACTTTTAAATACATGTGAACCATAACATTGAATAACATCACTACCCATACAATAAAATACAATTCATAGATCATTACCTCATTTACTAGACTTTTTTCTTGGTGTGTTGGAAAACACTAAAAAATTTAACATATTTTTCCACATAACAAGATAGACATGATTTATATATTTGTCTTTTCTGTTGAAAAATTCTGAACTTTTCAATAAATTCTTCTATATGACAAAGTAGACATGATCTATACTTTAAAAGATTTCAGAACAAAATTAAAATATCACTTGCTTTTAAATAAATGTAAACATCACTACCCATACAACAAAATACAATTCATAGATCATTACCTCGTTTGCTAGATTTTTTCCTCCAAATATTTGAAGATCCAAAATGCTCTCGAAAGGGCACGGGAACAAAGTGTCATTTATCTTTCGAAAGTGTTGAACCTTCTGCGAACACTATCTAAGTGAGATTTGTGGGTCCAAAAGGCTATCGTCGTTAATATATAAAGATCTGCATATAATAGAAATAAAATCCGGGTGTCATCTTACTGGCATCGTTGAAAGCTATTTCCTCCACAGATACGGCCAAGTTTCATTTTCATCAAACTTTCGCCTTTAATTACGGAGATACGTTTAAACGCTTGTTTGTAATGTCGGAGGAATGATCCATTTAAAATATGAAAGCGACGAATAGAATCGATCAATATCAATGGTAACAATGTAATTCTATATGATATTCACTGCTGTATTGTAAACCCAAATTATGGGAGGTGAGGGAATCAAAATCCGAAGTATATTATGGTGAAAAAGAGAAAAAAAAGAAGCAAAAGACCATCATAATTAGCAATTGGATGGTCTATGGTCTTAGAAAATTATCAAAATAGAGAACTGTGTGATTTAAATTCGATGTTCCTCATGATGATCAAAGAATGCCCTTCATGATACTTGCAATGATACTTGCAATTAAAAGAAAGGAAAATATATCTTTAAAGGAATTAGGATTAGTAAATCTAGATTTATTAAATGTTAAGTATGATTAGTTATATTGTAATTATATATTATTAAAATTAAAATGAAAAAAATTAGAATTTATATAATTTTGGTGGTTGATAGAATAGTCTATTATTTTATAATAATTTAAAATTGGATGGTTAAAAATAGAATGATGAGATTTGAATTAGTCATATTTATATTTTAATGGGGAATGTGATCCTCTTCAAATAAAATGATCTTAATTATGGTTAAAAATAAAATGATGAGATTTGAATTAGTCATACTTATATTTTAATGGGGAATGTGATCCTCTTCAAATAAAATGATTTTGATCTTAATTATGAGTCCATCTTGTATAAAAGAAGAGCTTCAATACTAGTAGAAAATATTTTCCTAGATAATATCTTATGTAAGTAAAATTGAGTGGTACTAAGGAGCATCATGAAGTTTTCAATGCAAGATTTGGTGGTATTCCCTTAAATGCATGCATTGGTTTCATAACTCAACAAAAGAAAGTCAAATTGAAAATAAAAACACACTACAATATTGATCTAGAACATGCACCATTTTTTTGAAAAGCAAACCATCTATTTTTACAAAAAATTCTATTCAATTATTTTATTCATTCTCCTATTAAATAATTAACTTGAGAATGGAATGGTCCTCCAACCTCTTTATGGGTCCACCAACCTCCATTTTGACCTACTATATTGTATCTATCAGATGAAACCTTGATGGTGCTAAAACTATAATCCATATGTTTGAGCATATAACCTTCAAAAATCCAGGCATAAAAATAAGTAGTTATACATTCCATTAGTAACAAGAATAAATAGTATGCCCTCTTTAAACAAAAACAATTTTAAACAAGAGTGAAATTTGACCAGTAATACACCCAAAACAAAAAGAAGTATTTTCACACCATTCTTTAGTAAAATGGCTCAACACTTCATTTATATGTGTTTAAAGGATATAAAATTACTCAAATATTTACAACATTTAAGCCTAACATCTATGGAGTGAACGCACTAACAATTTAACCTACTACTAATCCCACTGTTTAGTATTTTAGGTTCTTTAAATCCCAAATTCCTTTATAATTATGAAAGAAATGTGTAATAGTCAAAACATAAAAATACAAGTAGCTTTATCTAAAAACATGATTGGGCTAATTCAAGAAGTTGGGTCCACAAAAAGCTCAAAAAGTGGAAGTGTTTTTGCTATTTTTCAGAATTTTTTGCACTTGGACTGAAAATTTGAGGCACTTACACAATGAATCTTAAAAAAAGTCAGCAATATGAAATTTAGCATTTTGAATCTAGTTTCCAAACATGTAATTTATTTAAATACCCAGATGATAGAAAATAAATTTTGATAGGGATGTATAAAAACCATTTTCTAAGTCATTTTTTTTATCATACTATGCATGTGTACGAACACCACTTTTTTACCCAAATAAAATTATTTTTCTACTTCCTTTTGGGGAAAGAGAACTAACAACATGAAGATTGATGAGAATATTTTTTTGTAATTTTTATTTTAATATTTTTTTTATTGAATTTTTATTGGCCTTAATTGTTGTTTTTAAAAATCAATGTGTACAGACAGCATAATTGGACCTAAACTAAACATTTTTTAAATATTTTTTTTCATTGTGTAGAGAATTTTTTGCAGATTGATGCCATATAATTTTTTACAGGAAACTTAACCAGAAAAAAGTTATTAAAATTTTTTTAAAGTCTGATATTTCAAGTTTATGGACTAGTTTGCTTAGAAATTAATTAAAAAATAACAAATATAATCTAATATTAGTAAAAAGTATATATTTAGAAACTAGACATCGTGTTCTTAACTAGGTTTTAATTTCATAGATTGATTCAGAAAAATTTCATCAGCCATATTGCTAAAGTTGGGCATTCCTCTTGAATTTGTCTTAGTTTTTTCGTTATAGGTCAAAGGCTAAGGGTTGGGTTGCCAAGCCTTTCCTGAGTTTAAAACCGAGGTTTTGTGTGGGTTGGAAATTCAAATTTTTAATAATGTGTACGCGTTACAAAATGCATGTGTTCTTTATTTGCTTGATTATTTAAAAAATTAAATACTTTTTAGAAATGCATACGCTTTTTGTGTTACAAAACGTGTACGCGTTTCTAAAAGTCATTTAATTTTTTTAATAAATGAATTGAACGTGTTATAAAATGCGTACACATTTTTTAGTGTGTACACATTTTATTAGGCTCAGGTACTCGAAGCATAACGCATACGCATTTTTTTAATAACATGTGTTTTTCCTGTGGAATTTTTTTCTTGCTGATACTTCCCCTCTTCGTGGACCCAACTTCTTGCTTTTACCCAACTACAAGATTTAAAATAGATATAAATTTATCATTCTATTTTATCATTGTTGCAACTCACCATTGAACAAAATAAATAACATTTTTGTAATCATTGGATTTATAAAAAGAATCAATTTTAGGTAGAAAGGATGTTTTTCGCATCCCTCTTTAGTTAAAAATCACTTCATTATTCCTAAATGTCCTCAAGATCATTTGGTTGTTATAGTTTCCAAATAAAAAAAAAATTAAAAACTTTTGATTACAATTTTTGTTAAAATTTGAGTTTTTTTAAAGATATACTTGTAGATCTATATGGTGCATCAATGTTCAATTGATATTAGGGGAGAGGGGCCTATAGTGGAGCACCCTAACTTCGGGTTTCTAAAAATCCTATGTGGAAATTTCAAATCACTTCCAATTCTGTACAACAGTTTATTTGGCAACTCATGTGCTTCTATATTTCGATTTAGGGCCACATGAGCATGCTTTTTGTTGAGGTATCCAAAAAGGCCCCAAAAAAAAGTGAGACCCATAGTGGTGCACTAAGTCATGTTTTATTAGTGAGCTGATGTGGCATCACATGATTTGTCACTTTGCATATTTTATGGATAAAAAATGTTTTGCAGTTGGATATTAAAGTACTCCACTATGGGGCCCACTGAGGACTACTTCTATCCCCTCTATTGGACCCTGCTCTATTATGGGCCCCTCTACCCTAGTACTTATAAAATATTAACAATAAGTTATGTTAGATATTTATCAAAACATACTAATTATATACCCTTTTTCCATTGTCTTTATCCACTTTGATACTACTATAGAATCCAAGATTAAATACATAGAAAATAATAAAATTTAACATTTCTAATGACATAAATAAACACACATAAATTATTATCATATAGGTTAATGTTGCATAATCAAATATGGGCTTATAAAAGCCATATCTTTTAAATTATTCAAGTAATTACCAAATTTTCATCAATAACTAAAAGTGACCTAAAATTTTAAACAAAAACAATTAATCTAATACAACATTATTAAATAATTACAATCTAACACTTTGGATCATAAATCTAATGGTTTGAAATTTTTTATATACACATCATAACTTTTAGACATAATTTAGTTGATACTTAGATTGATAAAATATTTTATGTAAACATTTTTTTTTAAGATATAAATATATGTAAACAATTTCTATGACCTATATTATAAAAAAAAAATAAAAAAAATTGAAATAATCCTAAGTTTATCTAATCAACGTGCATTTGTGGGAATTGATGGCATAATACTATATTTTCTAAGATTTAGGCATATGAATGATTTAAAATCATGGTTACCTAGTAATATGACTCGTAAAATTATGATGTTATGGATGGTAATTTTTAAAATCAAAATAAATAATTGTATGGATAGGATTGTATTAATGGTCTTAGAAACATTTTTACATAAGTAATTGTAGATGTGCTAATTTTATAGAAGGAATTTTTTAAATTTTTAATAAAAAAATTTATTTATATTTGATAATTTAATTTGAAATCAATTATTTTATGATGTTTATAAAGATCTAATTATGTAGTCTATTGATCTATGTTTCATGAGTAGTGGCTCATATGAACTCATCTCTCATAAGAATGAATAGTCCACTTAACACTCGTTGTATTTAGGTGATGTTTATAGGGGTGAAGTATAATACTTTTTGGAAGGTCAACCATCCCAATACTACTCCAACTCAAATATATTTAACTGTTATTTTTCCACAAAATAAATTTTGGTTAATGAAATTAGGATAACCATTTGCTATTTTCTAATATAAATAAATAAAATTATTATTAATTACTTGACCATTAAATTAGATGATATTTATGCTAAGAGGTCTAACTACAATGACCATAAGAAATAGATTATAATGATATGAACATGTTAACTAAAACTATTAAAGAGTTGACATACAAATATATTTATATAACAAATAAAATATATGATCTATAATAAAAATAATAATAAAGTATATCAAATAGACTAAAGTATAGTAATCTACCATAAAATATTGGATACTATTTTTTTAAATAATTATGTAATTAAATATGTAATTAATAATTTATTTCAAAATTTAGAAAATTAGGGTTGAGGGAACTAACTCGATTGGGTAAAGCATCATGTTGTAGGAAAGAGGTCACGAGGTCTAGTCTCCCCCGTCCCCATGGTATCAGAGGGTGTTTCATGCCAACTTTATCAATCACATAAAGAAAGTTAAAGTTTACCAAGTGTGTTGCAATTTATAGGGGAGCCATTGGATTCTTACAAGCTAAAAAATCTAAACTTAGAAAATTAGAATATATATTACTCATTTAAATAAATAGAAATCAAATAAAATAATATGTAAAATTTTAGATTCAATAGAAATTAAAAATAGTATATAAAACTTTATATACTCTGAATATGTTTTAGTACATAATACAATTAGATTTTATATACTTCATAAATAAATAAAATAACTTACATATAAATATATTATATTTTTATAAATCAAAAGAGAAATAAAATAATAATAAAAAGTAAAAAAAGAAATTATTAAAAATATTATGTAATTTCAAGTGTTTGCTCTATTATATAATAAAATAATTCTTAAATTGTGTCTAAAATATTGTCCATCAAGTATTTTTTCCACTACATAATAAAGTAAGTAATGTAAGTAAAATAGAATATTTTTTAAATAATTATAAAATGCATATAAGATTGAAACATTATTTATAATGTGCATTAAATTTTTGAAATTTTTAAATCTATAACTTCTATAGTTTGATATACCACTAGTACTTCAAAAAGTATAATAATTTAAACATTGGTTTACTTTTGTAAGCGTTTCTTAATAAAGTAGAAACTCTATTACTTGATGAATCTTGACTAAATTTGTTGTTGCCATCATTGTTATAATAGTCATTTTTTTTGTCCTTGCAACAATCTCTTTGAGTAGTAAGATTTCAATTAGAAAATCTAATACTCACCAAACTAAAATTATATTGATGTTTCCTATGACTTTAAGATAAATGTACTATGATATTTATAATAGAAGACATACTTTTTAAAAGTTATATAAAAGATATTAAAATATAATTTTTGAGAAGCCTATTTTTAATTGAAAAATAATTAAAATAAAGTAGATGATTTTGAATCTATCAACCTTTTTTACATACATTTTCTTAAAAATAAATATAGCAGTTAAAACATGTAAGACGTAAGAGGTGGAATCTTCCATCTTTTGCATTGATTTATACGATTCAACGTCATTTTTTCATTGTTCTTAGTAAAAGACTAACTCTGACTGGTAGGGAAAGGCTCACAGCTAACCCAGATTAAGACCACACAATGCGAAATATTGCATTAAACAATTCATTCAAAGAAGTGGGACCTGGATAATTATCTATAAAACACAATCCAGCTCCACCTGGTACAACTCTGCTTTCACAACCGACTATCCTCATTGCTTTGACTTTGCAGAGACAGGAATGGCATTTGGAGGCTTTCCAAACACGGCCAAAGGAGAACTATAAATCAGCCAGCTCGAATGATGGGTTAATTGTGACCAAGAAAAGTGTTGCACAATAATTTGGAGTAGTGGGGACTATTTAACTTAAATATCATTTAGTACGGTAACATTAAGGTAACTTAAATAACATATTTTAAGTTTTGATTTATATATGTTATTTAAAATCATAGTAATAAGTGGATCTTATTGATCATCTAAATAAATTAAAACTTAGAGTGTGATGTTTAAATTTGTCCAATGTGATATAGTTATAGATTTCTGAAGATGTGGAGGTGAAAGGTTATATCTGTATAATAGAGAAAATGCTTGGATTGATGGCAACTAAACATAAGTGGGAGGATGTATGTAGAGCAGTAATAGAAGGATTTGTGCAATTTCTTCCATGGCAAGAGCAGGAAATTGCAAACACATGCGTCATATTCATATGTGTAGTGTGGTCTCCCAATGGAGTGAATGTAGAGGAACAAGTGCCACCTGGATTGGCTTAACCAACACACTCTAAGTGTTGAACACTGATGTGGCATGTGGATCTCTCTCAATCTCCCTATTTCATTCACTTTTAACACCACCTAATATTTATTTAACCTCCTCTCCCCTGCACAGTCACTATTACCCTTGTAGTTAAAGGATCATCACTTTGGATATGCTAACAATTGCACTCAATGTGCAATGAGTACGTGAATGGTGTTCATAAGTCAAATTAATTTTCAATTAGTTTGAAATATATTAATAAATAAAAATAAGTTTTGAAAGAAGGATAGTTATTTTGAATATAATAAAAAAATTATTTAAATCCTATTACATTGTGAGTGTGTAATTTATACTTAATTGAAAATATCAAATATGATATGATGGGAATGTTCTTGAAATTTGTCTCTTACAATGATAAAATATATATTACTTAATCTAGTCTAATCTAATCTAATATAAAAAGTACAATTAATCTAAATTAATTTAGAGTTAGATACATAACCATAAATAAAAAAATTAAATGTGATAAATTGGGATATTTGTCTATATGAACAACAATGATAGAATGAAGTTAATGGTGTGCATAATTGATTTTACTTAGTACATAGTTTTATTTCCCTTGGAATGATTAGTGATGTATATTCTATGCAAACCTAAAAAATCATGGTTCAAACCTAAGTGTTATGGGTTTGACTTCAATTTCCAAGGATTTGACTTATCATGCATGGATCTAATCTATTCAAAAGAAAACTCTAGCCACAAGATGGTGTATTCAAGCTCTTGCAAGTCAAGCTCTTGAATGGATCTACTTTATGACTTTGAGTGAATATTCAAAGACATGCATAAACAATCATGTGGTCTATTTGATTTTGATGTGTAATGGAACAATAAATGTTCTTAACTATAAAATCATAGCAATAAGTGGCATAAAATTGTACCAAGTCCACTCGTAATTTCTATTACAAGGGGGAAAGTAAATTCAAATCTGAATTTTAAAGTTTGAATAATTAGGGCTCTATTGATGCAAAGAATCTTCCTATCAAACTATCTAGATATAAAGATGTAAATAATTGGAACCATTAATTGTCATATTTGTAATACAAGAATTGTCTTGTTGTTTGACCCCATTATTTATGCAATACACACAAGAGAAGAGGTTTCTCTAGGGAGTCATTCATAGATGTCACTTTATCAATCCACTAAAGAAAAATAAGCATGGCCAATCATTAGTATTCAAGGACTTAATGTGCTCCTTTAAAATTATTTATCTAGGATCCCTACAATAAACCACAAATGGCAATCTATCAATTTGAAAAAAAATAATAATAATTAGCAAATATATCACTACAAACTCCATGAAAAAATAACCAAACTACTGTATATTATATAAATAATTATTTTTTGGGCTAATTATTTGTTTTCCACAGGCGACAATGCAATTTTTTGTGGGGTCGATGATATAAAAGACTCTGGAAAACCCTTTTTCGTTTGTTGGTGCCGACTTTTATTCTTTACTGTCAACTTAGCTATTCCTACAATGCTTCACATCGTCGGTCGGCTTTGGTGACTGGTAATGGCAACCTTTGTGATTCATGATGTTGACCTTTTTATTTGCCCCGACCACTGGCAATCTTCATGAACGATTGTTTTTTTTCAATTTGGGTTGTCATGGACTATTTAGTTTTTCTGGTGTGCCTTAGGCATTTTTGAAACCTCTGCAACGTTAAAGTATTTTGTCAAAGCTTTTTGTAGCACCATTACTGGTTTCGGCGCCAAAAGCTGGGAATATTTCAGTTATCTTTTGTTAATTTTCCCAAACCTGGCATTAAATTTTTTTTGGAACTGTCAAAAACTTTGACGGACTTTTTACCCAGTGATCGACGGCGAGCTTTTTTCACATGTAGTGGATTTTCCCCATTATTCGGCCAGTTTGAAATTGTCGCATGTTTCCATCAACATCCTTTTTCAACCACTTCAACAGACATTTTCTGCCATGGTAGGGTTTACTGGCACATGAGTTTTATTTTCTAGTAGTTTTTTAATGAAGCGGCCACCTTTTTTTGGTCAGCAGACTTTATTTTCATCTTTCCTAATGTGGCTAGTTTTACTTGCTGAATTCTTTTTATGTTTGCAAATTTTTCGCACTAGATAACTTCTGACCTTTTTGGTGAGACTGGCTATCTTTACATGCACGATGACTTTTTCTAGGCTTTTCTCATGTTTCCATCGCTTATTGTCATTTGTTCAGGCTATTCGACAATTTTTTTGTGCTCAGTTTTGTCAATTAATCTTACTAACCGATCGAGTCAATGGGCAACTGATACACCATATTCCAGGGACACAATTGGTGAAAGGCGAGATCGTCCTGGACCAGCTACTTTGATTCCTAAGTCACCCATCAGCATTGATTCAACAAGATATCTATCAACGATTCATTAGCCTTACACCCTATATTATATATAATATATATTAATATTAATATTATATGTATATTTTATAAATTAAATATGTCAATTTTTAAAAATATAATAATTCAAAGTAAAACAAATTTATTTTTTAAAGAGTAAAAATTTATTCTATATTTTTAAGAATTTAAATATATACAACATTTTTTCAGAATTTTAAAAAGTAGAGAATAATTTTTTTAAAGAACAAAAAATTATATTTGGCATACAATGCACAGCTAACAAGAGGAGATAAATAAGTACGCAATAATTAATTAATGAAATGCACATCTTACAGAACGAAAACCAATCACATCAAAAATAATGGCCATCCAATTGCTACAGATTAATCATGTAAACCGTTAGCAACACGCGTACAACGTACATCAACTGACAAAATGTTAATGATAGCGCTTAAGGCATAAGCCATGTGGATGCCCATGCCTTTTTGATGGCTATATAGCCAACCATTTTCTCAGCATTTCCAACCTTTTCCATTGACCGAGATTCTTTATTCTTTTGTGGCATTGAAGTTTGTGTTGGTGGATAATTCTACTCTACAACAAATCTCCACATGCACGACACCTTTTGTTTGGCATCCCTAACTCCAAGGTATTTTTTGGTGATACCATCCATTTTCCTAGTGATTCATGTTTACTGATTATTTTTCAGATGATTGACATTTTTTCTATAACAATTTCTTTTCCAAAAACTAGGTTATTTTTTCTAGCCATTTTAGGAATATATTTCCATTAATAGTACAAACGACCACAACTGTCTCCTTTGTAAACTTAGTTTTTCTTTAAAAGAGCATTTTTTTACTTTTAGTATAAGATGAGTGTACACTATTTGATTTTTGCAAATTAGAAAAGTGGTTTCGAATACTTTTCAATAATGTGGGTAATTTTCTCAAATTTTGTTGTTGATCCATTCTATCACCTATCAAAATCAGATGTGATATTTTCACTCCAAAGCTCACAACTTTTGACTAGTTTTTTCCCTTTTCACAATTTTTGTGACATTGAAAAAGCTTTTATAAGCTCTTCATAGTTATCTATGCATTTTTTTCATATTTTAACCTTGTATATTTTATTCATTTTTTTTGTGTTATCACTTTTTGGTTAATTACTTGGACATTTTGGCTCTTAAAAACTTTTATTTGCATGGGATGATTTCATTTGGGGTGCTCTACATGTATTTCTAGCAGTTTGTCTTATTTGGACATTGTAGACATCTTTTCTATGCATTTTTAATTGTAGATGCACTAAAATAAATGGTCACTCTGGTGCATCTTTTTTGGGGATTTCACCCATCATACATAGTATTTTTTTGTATTTGCACTATATTATTAAATGTCATGGATGATTGTGTACATTTCCTTTAATTTTCCAATGCACCTTTATTAACTAAGTGTCCCTCCATGATGATGTTGAATCTTAGTGATTCTTGCCTCATGCATGTGTGTTCTAGTTTACACACCTTTTTCTTCATTGTGGGTATATTATTGTGCACACTTAGATGTTTATTCTCCATGCACTACATTATGACATAGTTTTAGTGGACCTTTATTGCCTCTCCCCTGTCAGTATTATGGGGGAGAGAGGCAAGGATGAGGATAGGGGTTGGGGCAAGGAGAAGTTTACTATTGGTGCTAATGCTTTTCTAGTTTCACTTTGGAGTTATGTATCTAGTTTTTGTTCCTATGTACTAGACAGATGCAGTGACTGACTACCCATGCATTTTTAATCAAATGAAGCACTTACCATATGGACACTCTTGTATTCTTGTTTTGTGGAGGTAAACTTCCATTTTTGCTTGATCATTTTTTTCATACTATTAGCACCTGTATTTTTTACTTTCTTATTGTATGGTTGAGTAGTGTTATTGGGATCACTCATATAGATTCATGTGTCATCTATATCTTTTGCTAACAGATGTTTTATCTTTGTCTACCATCTTATCATTATTCGAGTAGTGTACTTGGGGGCACTCATGTAGATTGTTTTCTTCTTGATCCTCATCATCGTCTATTTCAAAGAAGGTTATGTATTCTGGCATTATAACAATCATCATTTAATAGTTATCTATAGTTTCTTCATGTGGTACAACAATGCTATTCATGTTCCTACACCTTTTGGGAAATTGGTTTGGAGGCTCCTTAATATTTCATTTGCGTTGAACTCTCTTCTTTATAAAATCTAACATGTAACTATTTTCAATTATTTTTATAGCCATCCAATCTCAATTCCTTTTGTGCCCTCATGTCATTGGCTAGAAATATTTTGTTTTAGTCTTCATCTTATATATACATGCATTTTATTTTTGTGTATGTTTCCTAGTTACTCTCCCTATTGATCCCCTTTTTCATTCTAATGTTCTCTTTGATATGTTTCTAGATTCTTGGTGTGCCTACTAGAGGCACATATCCCCAACTATAGTTAGTGTTGGCACACACCCTAAAAATACATGTTTTTAATCATTTAACCTACTTGTTGTCTCGACCCCACTTTGTCCATTGATTGATATTCTATTAGAGAATTCTTTCAATGGACCCCTTGGTCAATCAATGCTTTAGTGTTGTGTTTTTCCTTCCCTTATATCCTTTTCCTATGCAAAAATATTAAAAGTGAGGGTCTTTGGGTTAGTTTCTAGGATTGGGTAGGGTTTCATGCTTTTGGAATTTCTCTTCCCAACATGTCTTTCCTACTAGTCCACATTCCCCATGTTTCCCTAAGCTTCAATTTCAAACTTTGAGGATTTCCCTTCTTGGCATGCCTTTCCCTCAAGTCTCCATTCCTCAAGCTCAATTGAGTTCTAGTTTTGAACTCTTCAGATTTTCCTTCCCAACATGTCTTTCCCTCAAGTTCTCATTCCCTAAAGTCCCTCAAATCTTGATTTCAAAATTTCATACTTTAAATCATGTCGGCATGAGCTTCTTCAAAATTCATTCCCCTCACATGTGTTCCTTCAAGCCCTTGATTCCCCACACCCATGTGCTTCCACTTATTTTCCTCTTGTAGGATTTGGATTTTTACCTAGACCTATCTACATCTTTCATTGAATCTTGTTCTCCACTATGCTACTTTGTCACTCCTTTGTTTCATATGGGTTTTTAAATTTTCCCTTTCCTCTTTATATTTCCTACAAAGAACCGTCTAGGTTCCACCCTTCAACAATCCTTGATTTTGTAAACCTTCAAGGCTTTCCATAGCAATCTACCTCTTGAAAAATTGCTTACAAGGTTTTGAATTCCCTAATGTTCCACCATTCTAACTTCTTGAGCCTATGAACCTTTATTTTCTCATGTTCCTCACATCCCTATATCCCAACCTCCTTTTATCTACCCATGCATTCTTCTTGCAAACTTCAATGTACCCTCTTGCACTTAAGTGCCCTCCATGCATGCAAATCATCAAAGGCCTCTCATTCAAACATAAATCCACACTTACTTTCCTACAGCTTCTAGGATGTTATTAATTCCTAAAATTGATCATGATGGATATGTACAATCACTCAAATCTAGCCAAAATTCCATTTGACCCCTCAACGGAATAAAGCCATGTTGGATGTCCTAGGATGAACATGATAAAGGTAGGTAAGCACACTTGAATACCATCAATGAAAATTTTAGCATTTACAAATGTATAAGCAAGTATTGAGATAAATCTCTTAGCATGGGAAGAATATTTTAATGATAAAAGATATCCAACAATAGATCCAAGGTGATTTTTTTGCATGGGTGTGGTGTTGTTTCTTTGAATTATTTGACCCATATACAACCCTTGTTTTCCCACATAGGTGACTTGAGGATGTCATGATACTATATATGTAGTCTTTGGTTTGTATAAGGGTTGATCACTAAGCCAATATCCTAGTTGCCTTATATCTCAAGATTTTTTGGGGTATCAAACTTGATGCAAATCTAGTTTTTAAGGAGAAGGGATATATTTCATATACCATAAGAAAGTTATTCAAATAATACAATATATATTTAAATGGATATCTCCATGGAAGTGTGTAATTATTTAAGTAGGTGCTTGAACTAAGTTGTTGATCATCTCTTGCCACATTTGTTGGTGTAAATGTAACACAAGTTAGATGAATGCATGAAAACTTATAAAGCATTCAAAGCTCTTCATAATGGTATTTCCTTTGTTTCATATGAGCAGTTATAGTTTTGAGATGAATTACTAAGTGTATCAAGTTGCATTTATTTTATCTCTAATTTGTATATGTATGTGGATATCTTTTTCCACTTATGTTTTGTAGGTGTACCTATTGTTTCTTGCAAGTCATGACTTTATTGCCCAATGGAGTATGCACCAATATAGGAGGTGAAGGACCAAACACTTCTCAAATTGATCATTTATATCCTTAGTAGTTTAGAATTATACTAGAGTTCCACATGCTTTCATGATTTAGTATTATAACCCAAGGATTACTCTAAGTGATTACAAATAACTAAATATTATTACTAAATAGTATCATGCATGCCTATATCTTACAATTATGTATAAAAATTTTATGGGGATATTGTGACATTGTCATCTTTCTAAGGTGCATGTGCAAGGATGAAGTTATTAGCTTAATAAGAGGTTTTATGAGTAGCTATTTAGTTTTTGTCTTAGTGATAAATCCTAGGGTCAAGCATACATTAGGTATATTTGTTGTGAGCTTAGTTATGTTCATCACCATTTGATGGATGTTCTATTAAGGATGCCTCTAGGAATACCTCCCAATTTTAGTTGAGCCCAAAGTTGAAGGTGAGTTTACCCATCCATAATCATTGGTCTACTCATGTTGCAATCTGATTATAGTCATGCCCATCACCTATGTTGGCACTCCCTATCCTTAGGTATTGAACAATTCTTTATAATTTTTGGGGTTACATGTCTAAGAGGTAATAATCATATGCCAATCCCTCATCAATACTTGTGGTGAAGTTGCTCTAAGTCCTCTTGGCACCACCCACATAACTATTAGTGAGCTTCCACTCCATCGCCACCATCAACTAGGTAGCACTCTAGTTGGACCTTGCTACCATTTCTATCATTCAACCACTAGGGTGGATGGTCTCCAACTCTATACCACTTTTTTGCATCCTCTCAATAGCATACATGGACCCCTTCAAATCAAGAGAGATCCCCGTGTTCATCTATTGTGATATCTTTGTCCAGGACTATATGTAACCAATTATAAGAGGATCTTAAGGAAGGAAAAGATGCTAGTCTTATTGGATGAGAACCCAAGGAGGATGGCATGGATCTACCAAGTAGATATTGACATAACTTTGATAGGCAAGATCACCCTCCCTCTCCCCAACACTAGAATCACCCTTGCTATATAATTATACTGGTTTCTTTTTATTTTTTTGTTGAACTGTTTTTTAAGCTACATATTACTATAATTTCCTAACTTTGAGCATACATTAACTTATAATTTTAATATATAATCTTTTTGAAATAATAAGTAGGAACACACTATATCTACTCTTGTAAAGAACATTGGAGCTGGGAATTAAGAGCCAACAACGCCTGTTTTTTTCTAATATTGAATTTATAAATGGTTAGCCTTCGAGCCATTATCATCATGGAGCATGTAGGTAGTTGTGCAATACACAAACTTAACATCATTGTAAATATGTGAAGATGACTTTACTGCCACTTCGTCTTATGACCTGAAACTACAACAAGATGGAGGCTAAGATTTTTGCCGTTATTGTTGCCTCTGACGAAGAATCCTCGAACGCTCTGGTCCGAAAGGGTTTTAAATTTAATTCATGGAGAAATTTAGAAGAAACAGAAGCTAAAGAGACAGTAAAGCCAGAAAAAGAAACAGAAATGCCGGCATAATCAGTAACATTGAATAATTGAGAAGCGAAAACAGAAGAAGTCCAGCGGCAAAGGATTTGAGGATGTAAAGGAAAATATTAACCAGATACTGCTGAAGAAAATGTAAAGCATGAAAATAACGAACCTATTCGCAATGCATATTCACCTAGCATGAAGCCTTCAAATGAACCGCCAGTGGTGACAGCTATAACAGTTAATTCGAGGAATCGTCAGAGCTGAGTGTTTATTATTCAGATAAGCAAGGTAAGATGCCCGTACTAAGCCACGAGAATCAATTTTTATCTAAAATTTGGTAGATTTTAAGGCTTTCTTTTATTTTTATACTGCCATTAGTGGAAGAAAAAACATATCATCAGTGAGACTGGAACCGGTGACCTTTGCAAGTTCCTACATTCAGTAGTAGATAAAAATATTATCTATGCACACTTTGAATTAGTAGAATATAAAAATATTATCCTTGAGACTGGAACAAGTGACCTTTGCACATTAAGCGAGCCAGAAAATCCGAATACCTTTTGACTGAATCTGGATAAGGGTGGGAAATCTGTGGTGTGTTCATGTTCAAGTAGTCTTGTTTAGTAGTCTTGTTTATCAGGAAGGAGAAATGTTAAAGTTTTATTATGATATCATCTTTCAATTAGTCTTTTTGTGCTTGCAATTGCAGGGGTACCAAAGGAAAATGTTCGGATCAGCAATCATTTGGACAAGGTAAAGTTACAGTTGCTGCAGTTACATGACAAGGATTCCTTATGCTCAAAACAACTTCAAAGCATGGTTAATTCAGAATTTAAGACATTGTATTGTGTTGTATGAGGTATACCCTGATTGTCATGTAGTTTTGTAGATTTGTAATTGTGTTTACTTGTGTGGCAGCCTGTTAACTGCCCTTTTATTATTATTTTTTGTAATTTTCTTCATTGATTCAATTAAAAAAAAAGCTGTCTTGCTTATCCGTGAGAAACTTCGATGCATTTATTTGAAGTAGTTGGCTTGGCTGGTACAATATTGAGAGGAAATGGCATTAACTGCCTCTTAATTTCAAAGTACTTGTTGTGTTTATTTTCACCGGTTGATTTGTCTCCTGCAATATTGGTAGTAAATGGCATTAATTTCTCTCTTAATTGCGAAGTAATTGATTGTAATGGTTTACATTTATTTGTCGAAGTTACCGAAAAATGGAACTTAGTTTGCATTACTTGCCTAATAGACATACAGGGATTGGTCTATATGTTAGCCCCTTCCAATGATTAAATATAGAGAGGGAGAGGATGGCCTTCTATGTATGGTTAGTCCATTCTCGTGATCGGTGATGGATATAGGCCAATCATTTGGTTTGAAGGTTGATATCCTAGATATCATGGGCATGGGTTATTCTCTCTACAAAATGGCATGTCTTAGACATCATAACATTATGTCACATCTTTCATACAATGGCATGATGATTGGAGCGGACAAACGATGATCATGTGATCTCATAGGTCGGAAGTTTTCAAAAACAATGGATGATGAAATGATGCAGCCCTAAACGTCGACATTTTTAAAATGATGGTTTGAAAAGCATCGTGTTTTCATTTACACATTTGATGTTTTGAAAATACACCTTCACTTCATAAGGAAGGGGGAACTTGCATACCATGTTGTAGACATTTGGAAGAGACAAACAAAAGGCGAGTATAGTAGCTTGGTTTTTATTTATGGGTATGGTGAAACTAGTTTAATTTATTGTTATTGATAGTGTTCTCAACTATGTTTTATTTATGCCAATAACAAATTATCACAAAAATTTTGATTTCCCACCATGAACCCTAAACAAGTTGAGCAATAGTGTTTACTAGGTACGTATATCTACCATAAATGTTTGACGTTTTTTCATTCTGCTTAAAAACTATGAAGACGGTAAATGGAGGGGTTATGAAAAAGGGCTTTATTTTATATTCAATGAATTTTCAATATTTATTCGAAAATGTCATTTTGTTGCCTTACGCATGTCATTTTGTAACACGAACAACCACTATTATACCAAGTGTAAAGTTTCACACATTTTCTTGTGCTTTTCGTTTTTGGTTTTTAAATTTTATGAATTTTAGTTTCACATATTTTCTTGTGCTTTTTTTTTTTTGGTTTTTTAAATTTTATGAATTTTACGTTCTCCCCATCTATGTACAGGTGATATGAAAATTTAGCACATACTATTGAAATTGATACATTGGTGTTTTGCTTTATGTGGTAGATTGTGAATGATTCAGCTTACATTCTACTTTATAATATCATGCTCTTTGTTTACGACTATCGTGAAACTTCTTTGATGCTTTATTCATAGTTTTCTCATATTTGCTAATTATATGTTAACCCCATATTTTGGGGCATGATATGAAAATTTAGCGCAAATTAATAAAATCGGTAAAGAGGGGTTTTTTTCTCTACGATAAAATGTGAATAATTTAGCTTCTAAAAGTCCTTCCTTAAATGTAATTCATAGCTTTCTCAACTTCGTTTTGCATATGCAAAGAATAAATCTTGAGAATTGTGAGAATACATGGCCACTATAGTGTCGTAAATTGTCACCCTTGACAATTTCGCAATAGGTTCAACTCCCCCTATGTAGCTAGACCTAATTATGCTCTTAAATTGCTTCTAGCTCAAGAAATCATTTTTGGGAAATCAGAATAAAATTGGGAAATAAAACTAATTATTGATTTAACATCTAAATCTCCAAAATAGGTCTAGACCATGTGGGTATTGCAATTATCTAGCCTATTTTGGCCCAATTTTAAATATGTTATTGTTGGTATTTTGACATTTATAAATCCAATTTTATTTTTTGGCTTTTAATAATTAATTCACGAAAAATGAATAAATACATATAAATACATATTTTTCACCATTTGAAAATCAATTGAGCATCCTAAAAAGTAGTAGAAAATATAACACTTATTATCAGTCAAGATTCATGTTTGTAATGCATCAATTTTATATGTGAGTTTTTTCATGTTTAATGTTTGTTTATTTTGTGAGTACTAACACTTGCAAGACCTTCAATCAAGCAACCAATTCTCCTTGCAAGAGATGAATACAATTATTTTGATCCATCAAGGAAAATAGATATGAGTGATAAGTTGTAGCACTTGTCATTTATCACTTGTTTTATCCATTTTGCATATGTTTGATTGAGGGTAAGCACTCTTTACACCATCATAGTCATTGTGGAGATGGAAACATCAAAGCAAGGTTTGACTTAGGCAAGCCCCTATATGTCACAACCCTTTCTCCCCTCTCTTGTGTGAAAGTGGCATATTTGAAGTGGATTTGAGAAAATATTGAAGACCTAATTGCAAGATCAAGCATTTAAGCTTCCTAATTCAATGAATTAGAGAAATTAGAATTAATCATCAATAGATGAAGTTCTGAACCTAAGTCTAGGAAGGAAGGAGCTACAGACCAGGACCCTCTGAGATCTATTCATTGATTCCTAAGATCTACATTCTCTAGACTATGGTGGTAGCACCCTTGTCCAAGCAATTTGAACCCTAATTTACATGGCAGGTTCCTATATCTCTGCACTCGATTGTTTTGTGGTTCATTTATGTGTTCCAATTCTACAATTTTTTATATTCATATTCGTTTTTTGTGGCTTCATAGTTGACCTAGGTATACATTTGCATAATCAAATCAAGTTAATCCTTTATCAAAATCAAACCCTCATTTCCAAAAGAAAGGACCAAAAAGACCCAATTGATACACCATTTTTGCTCTTCCATTGAGGTTAGTAGTTAGGTGTATATATGCACGATCAATTGTGGTTCATTCCCCAATGTAATGTACGAGAAAGTATTATGTACATATTAGATCCCTTTTTCCCACATCACATTTTGGTGAAGTTCACGTATCCTACAGTTGAAATTTTTTCTAATTTATATTTCCTTATGTGGACACAAAAAAAGTAACCCTTCTAGATACTTTTTCTCATGTTTAGCCCCTCCTGGTGATTTTGGCTTGATTTTTCCTTGATTTAATGTTGTAATGTGGTCAACACATTCACATTAGGTCTTGGACCCTTGAGAATCATTAAGAATTCTATGATATCTTGTAAAAGTGTTGTGAAGTGTTGTAACCCACTTTCACACTTTTCTAGGACCTTTTCATTATAATTCACCTAAATAACTTATTTTTAACACTTACCAAGTCTTATTTCAAAGTGTTGTCAAGAGTTGTAACAAACTTTCATGCTTTTCTAGGCTTGTCATCAATAATTTGACCCTTTCTTATGTTTAAATGACCCCTTAATACACTTTCTAACCCTACTTAAGTGTGTTTTATAGAATAATCCCATTAAACATCACTAAATACAATTTAATTCTTGAAACCCATTAAAATTGCCCTAGTGGGACCAAGTCGCTTGGGGCGACTTAGTTCCACAGGGCACAAAAATCAAAATTATTTTAAATTTCTGGCAGGATATTATTCTCTTAACCTTGAGATAGGCTTGTGATGTGTTATTTTTGGGAAATTTTGTAAAATCAAGTATAAATAAAGGGTTTTCCCCTCATTTTGCATATTCTAATCTCCTAATTTTCTTAATGCATTTACTTAATCATTCTCAAGCATTCTAGGCATTATCAAGTCTTCATTGGAGCATCTAATTTCATATACTCATATTTCTACATCAAGGGTTTGATGATTTGTAGCATTGCATGTTGTTCATTCATCATTCTCTTTCTATTTCATTTCATTTTCAAGGGTTTGATTACCAAATCAGGGTTTGACTGAGGAAAACCCCTATTCTCTAACCCTTAACCCTTTCTCCCCTCTTTGCATGTGTGTTTTGCAAATCTTATATGTAGATTTTCCAAAGAGAAAGGTATTAAAAGGTGTCATCATTTCATCAAAATCATTCAAGTCAAAAATGCCCTAAAAGAAGCTTGGAGATCACTTATAGCCCAATATCTGCAGATTCAAATTCAGACACCTGTCAAGAATAGGAGTAGAGATTGAAGGCTACAAATTCTTTCCCTAAAACTTTTGAGATTCACATGTGGACTAAGTTTCCATCTATGGTGAATTAGTCCCACTTCCAAGCCTAAAAAGTGGTTTCTATATTTTTGGATACCCTTTTGGCTGAAACCTATTCCGACAGAATTTCCCCAAAACATAACTAAGTCGCCCAGCTTGGAATGAGTGTCCCAATTGGCTTCAACAGTAAATTTTGTAGGATTCCAGAGCCTCTCTGCATCACATTCCAGTTTCTAGGTGCACTCCTCCAGTTTCTTTCATTTTTGTTAGTGTTTGTTTTCATTCTTAGGTCATTTTGCATACAACATTGTGTTTTCAAATAACTTGCATTTCATTAGTTTTAAATTAGTAATCAACATCTTTTATTAGTTTATATTGCATTTAGACATTACATTTAGGCATATTTCATTCATATTTGCATTAGTTTTGAGTGGGGACATTGTCTATTTTGGCCTACCTCTCTCCTTTTAAGTGATAAACCCTAGAAGTGTTAAAGAATTGTGGGTGCCAAAATATTTGTCCACATTTTGGTGAACCCAACTTTAGAATGTTTTACTTTTTATTTCAAGTGCATTTACATCCTAGGAATAACTTGCATCAACATTGCATTAGGTTTTGCATTTTTTAAATTGCATCCTAGGGTTTGAAAATTTGCATTAATGAAAAGCTCATATAGCTTGCATTATTGCATTGCATTTCATTGAAAATAAAAAAAAATCTGCATTTTCATATTATATCTGCATCTAAAAACCTAAAAAGCATAAAATTCCATTTAAAAATCCTGAAAATTCTTTAAAAAATCACTACCTGGACTAATTTACCACACTGGGCAACTTAGTCTACTTGCACATTTTTCACTGTAATTTCTATCATTTCTAGATCATCTTCTGCATTTATGTTTTTTGTTATTGCATTTTTTGTGTTGCTTTCTAGAATTTAGTTATCAACATTTTATTGCTCTTGTTTTACATTGCATCTGCATTCACCCGCATTTAGAAACCTTTGCATGAGTGTTTGGTGTCTTATTGCTAATACCTTAGTGAGAAGAAGTTCAATACTCATGTTATCCCACGTTAATACACTCGTTGTGGATCTTGGGTTATTTAAAGCTTTCACTTCTAGTATCGCAACTAGTTCACTAGCCATGGATACTACCTTTAGTAACTCTTTGCCTTCCAATAACATGCAAGTTGACACACAGAATGATCACATCCCACAGGACAAAATCATTAACATCCATGAGGACTTAACACATCTCTAACATCAAGTGTGTCCTGAAAGCATTTCAACCACTACAATTCCTACCATAGAAAACATCCATCGCATGCTTGAAAGTGAAGATGTCCTAAACGTTATGAAACAAATAGTTGATAGATACCAAAAACATGTTCCTTCCACCTCTAGTGTCTCTCAACCAGCAAACATTGTGGTTATACGAGGACCTCAAACTCCTCCTCCCTCAATAGTGGCCTACATTCCTACCTATACCACTCCTCATGTCACAACAACAATGCAATAAGTTATTAATGTGATTCCTTACTTGACTACTCCTGTTAGCATTCTTAATTCCTATGTGGCATCACATGTTTTATCCTCTTCTGCCACCATATATAAGCATTCCATTCACTTTCCCTACCACTGCATATACTCCATCACCACTTTCACTTCCACCTCATACCACTTACAATGATCCTCTCATAACACAATTTTTTCAAACAGTTTCATCCATGCAAAAACAAATATCCACCATAAACCAAAATCATAATGGACCACCCACCTATCTTCGAAGCAGCCCACTATTTTTGGAAATATTGTGAACAATGATGCCATGTATGCCTAGATTTGAGAAATATGGAGGGAAGGGAGATCCTTCTAACGATGTTAATGCTTACACTGCCTTATGTAGTGACTTTGTCCTTGATGATAAATTGTTAGCAAAACTATTTCCTAGGACTTTAAAAGACACTGCCTTGGAATGGTTCTCATCTTTACCAAATAATACAATTCATTCATTCAATGAACTAGTTGATGCATTTATATATCATTTCCAAGTGCATATGACTCCAAATAAGACCTTGGCTGATTTGATGAGATGTAAGCAACGCGAAGAAGAATAGATAAATAATTTTATTTCACACTATCAATCGCTTTATTCTCAAATCGATGTCAAGATTCTTGACCCCCGCCTTCAAAATATGTTTATAGAAAACTTGCAAACTTAACTTTAGGAAAAACTCACCATGATGAAATTCCCCTCCTTTATGCACTTGTGTACCGCCCTTTGCAATTATCACAATTGGATTAGTAGTCGCAATGCAAATTCCACTTCTAGTCGAGCTAAGAAGTCTGAATATGCCAACCCAAACAATTCCCAACCATTCTGAAAACAAAACAAAGGGTTCTTATAGTTCAACCCCCCTCAGCAACCAACTCAACCTGTCAACAACCAAGTAGCAGCTATTGAAACTGTGGTTCCCTATAGTTATGGAGATCTAAAAAGATAATTCACACCTTTACCAAATACCCTTCATAACACAATGTCCCAACTTTTACAACAACAAATGATTACCTTTCCTGTCGTTAAAGCACCTGATCCTACTAAGCCTTTACCTCTAAAGTTTAAATCCAATGCTTATTGCCATTATCATAGACAAAATGGACATGACACGGAACATTGTAAGTGTCTTAAACACCTTGTACAAGACCTCATTGATTCTAGTTACAGTCTATCCATTGCGGGTGTTAATGATCAAGGGAATAAGTTTGTTGCCCCCCAAATCAAAACTTACAAATTTTCACTAATCCCATGCCCAAACATAATGTTTCATTTGTCAAAGCTAGTGAAACTCCAAAGAATGATGTGATGAATGTTCATACAGAACTTTCTAATCCCATTCCACATATCACCACTATTAATCCTATGGATGAAATGGTAGGTGTGATAGACATTATCCCTCATAAGGTTCAACCTAAGAAATCTCTTGATATTACTTTCTCCTCTAAGGATATACTTACAAATCTCCTTGATGGTCCTCTTTACATAGTCGGTTGTATCTATGACAAGCCCACTAATGGGATATTCATAGATCTTTCCTGTGGAGAGAGTGTGATCACCATGGAATTTTTGGTATTACATGATCTTTATCAAGATGATTATGATAAACTGAAAGCATGGATCAAAACAAACAATGGTTTTGCTTTCCCTACGATAGGATCGATCATCCTTCCATTACAAATAGGACCAAAAACATTGGATATTACATTCTCCACCATCCTGCAGTCGAACCAGTGTCATTTGTAGCTAGGCCATCCATGGCTTCATTCAATGAAAGTTGTCCCTTCAGTCGTACACAAATTCTTAAAGTTTCCACTTGACAATGAAATATTCACCACCCACCATAGCGGATTTAACCTATTTTCTTCCAAAGGAAACTTTTCATTAGAAGCCTTTTGGCTCAAGCCCATGGAACTTATAACACCTTGCAAAGATTTTTTTTCCATTTCTTACCAAAAACTTAAAGCAAAGAAAATAGCCAAATTGTCTCTTTGCAACATGTCTAAATCCTCTTCCGACATTCCTATCCTAGATGAAACAATGGCACTTCAACCCAAACAAGAACCACCCAACCAAGCTCAACTAACACCCGAAACCTCCCCGACATCATCTAAAATACCACGAGACAATGATAACAGCTTTGTCATTCCTCCTCATATAAAACAAGTTTACAAAGCAAAAGAGAAAGTGGTTGACCAACCTTCTATGGTTGCTTCCGTTCCTCCCCCTAGGGTAGAAAAATAACCTATGGTTGATCAACCTGCTCTTTCACAAACACAACTCCATAATAAAACCAAAAGAAACAAAGGAGCTAGGGAGCGTAGGCGTAGACATCTTTCCCTTGATCACAAGTTACAAGAAGAAGAAAATAAAAATCCACACTTGAAAAAAGCAAAGCATGATGACCCTCTTCCCCAACCACAACAAAATGACCTAATACAACAACCACAACAAGAGGTACACCCTTCATTGGACATTATCATTCGTCCTCCTATTTTGATTAATCTGGATGATGATGATGAGATCACTAAAATAGACAAAGAGGTGCACAATGATTTGAATACGTTGTTCTCCTCTTCCATGAGCTTAAATGAAAAATCTCCTACAAAGAGTGTAGAACTAGGTGCTTCCCCTAGTTTGGCACTTTCTCTTGTCCCTTTGGCTAGTTGTCTACCCTTGGCATATCATGAACATGACTGGGAGGTGGATGACATGCTTGATGGTTGACTCTCATTTTCCTTACTAGTCTTTTGCACTTTCTTTTTCTTTTTCTTTTGTGATTGCATGTGCATAATGTGTTCCCTCATGATGTGATGTTTGATGTTCTCTCTCTTTGTGGCATTCCTCTATCTGTACCTTCATTCTTCTCTATGTCGTACATCGCTTTTTCCTTTTCTTTTGTCTTTTTCTTGTGATTTGCTTTTGGGGATGATGCAAGGCATTGGACATTCCATGTCTCTTTCATGTTGACCCAAAAGGTCATTTTCTTTTTCTTTTCGTTTTCTTGTGTTTTCCTTTTGGGGATGACGTAAGGCATTGAGACATTTCATTTCTCTTTCATGTTGACCCAAAAGGTCCTTTTCCTTTTCTTTTGTCTTTTCCTTTCATTTTCCTTTTGGGGATGATGCAAGGCATTGAGACATTCCATGTCCCTCTCATGTTGACCCAAAACATTTTTCATTTCTTTTGGCCTTTTCTTTTTCATTTCTCTTGTGTTTTCCTTTTGGGGATGACACAAGGCATCGAGACACCCTATGTCTCTTCCATGTTGACCCAAAAGGTTTTTCTTTATTTTCACTCTCTTTGTGTCATTCTTCCAGTTCTATGTATTTGGGGAATGATGACAGTTTTGAGCTCTCTAACACAACATTGTAGCAAAGAACATATTGACCCCAAATCCATAGATCCCTTATGTGTTTGGTGTTTTCATTTTGGGGGAAACCTCTTTCTTTTCTTTTTTTTTCTTCTTTCCTTCACATGATGTAGCTTTACTAGGAAACATATGACTTGGCATAGGGGATTTCCAAGTTGGATCTCATGTCTTTATTCTTTGCATTTTTCATTTGCTACTTTAAAGTAATTACTCACAGAACAATGTGTAGCATTTCCTTTAAAGTGGGGGCATACATTGGCATTATCATTTTGCATTTTTTTTCCTTTTGTTAGTTCTTAGTGCAACCTTGTTACTTCATATGATGCATTTTTTTTCTTTATGGATGACATTGGGTGTGATTTCCTTCATGAGCATGATCTATCTTAGCATATTGCATTCCTCTTGGTGGCTTGATGTGATGTATTGCATCCCCTAAGTTGTGGATTTTCTATTTTTTGATTGGTCCTCTCTTGGAGACAATAGACACAATGTTCCCTAAGTTAAAGACCTCACATGAACTAAGCAAGACTCCTCTGAACATTATTTGCATGTTTCATTTTGCATTTTTTATATGACCACCTTGCATAACACAACTTGCATGCCTGTGGTTCCATCGCGCTTGTTCATGAGCTCCAAGCATACGAATTTTTGCTTGTCACATGAAGCTCGAAATGTCATTTTCTTTTGTGGCACCTTATTAAATTTATGAGCAGGTATAACTTTGGTATGGTTGAGCGGGAAGCCCATTTTGAGGCATGACTTTCCCCATAGCCACCTACATGTGTTTGAGTGCATACCATCCATGAGTGTATGTTTCTCACCTTTTGGGCTTTCTCACCTAGTGGACAGTCATGAGTTTTGTCACCTCAAAGTGAGTATACATTTCTTTTTCCAGACAAACAACCTAGATATGATCCACAACGGGATGGAAAAACAATTGAAGCTTGATCTAACTCTCTCTCTCTTTCCTTCTCTCCCTCTTCATTTACATCATAATCATGTGTGTTTCTTTGTGCGCATGTTTATTTTTCCGTGTGATCTTCATCCTGGGGGCTTGATCATCCCTCTTGATCGTTGTTGTCTCATCTTGCTAGAGTTAGTTCATTGGAACCCCTCTTGATTGCATGGTCAGCTACTTTAGTTTGAGTTTGAAGCAGGTTCATCCTCTCACTAAAGTGGCAGCTAAATATGGACATGAAAAAATTAACCCTTCTACTTTTTCTCATGTTTAGGCCCTCCTGGTGATTTTGGCTTGATTTTTCCTTGATTTAATGTTGTAATGTGCTCAACACATTCACATTAGGTCTTGGACCCTTGAGAATCATTAAGAATTCTAGGATGTCTCATAAAAGTGTTGTGAAGTGTTGTAACCCACTTTCACCCTTTTCTAGGACCTTTTCATTATAATTCACCTAAATAACTTCCTTTTATCACTTACCAAGTCTTATTTCAAAGTGTTGTAAAGAGTTGTAACTAACTTTCATGCTTTTCTAGGCTTGTCATCAATAATTTGACCCTTCCTTATGTTTATATGGCCCCTTAATACACTTCTTGGCCCTACTTAAGTGTGTTTCAAAGAATAATATTGTTAAACATCATTAAATACACTCTAATTCCTGACACCCATTAAAATTGCCCTAGTGGGACCAAGTCGCCACCTGGGGCGACTTAGTCCCACTGGGCACAAAAATCAAAATTATTTTAAATTTTTGGTAGAATATTATTCTCTTCACCTTGAGGTCAGCCTCTGATGTGTTATTTTCAGGAAATTTTGTAAAATCAAGTATAAATAAAGGTTTTTCCCCTCATTTTCTGTCTTCTAATCTCCTATTTTCCTTAATGCATTTGCTTAATCATTCTCAAGCACTCTAGGCATTATCAAGTCTTCATTGGAGCATCTACTTGCATATCTTCAGATTTCTACATCAAGGGTTTGGTGAGTTTTAGCATTGCATGTTTTTCATTCATCATTCGCTTTCTATTTCATTCCATTTTCAAGGGTTTGATTACCAAATCAGGGTTTGACCAAGGCAATCCCCTATTCTCTAACCCTTAACCCTTTTTCCCCTCTTTGCATGTGTGTTTTGCAGGTCTTATATGCATATTTTCCAAAGAGAAAGGTGTTAAAAGGTGTCATCATTTCATCATAATCATTCAAGTCAACAAAGCCCTAAAAGAAGCTTGGAGATCACTTACAACCTAATTTTTGCAAATTCAGATCCGAACACCTATCAAGAACAGAAGTATAGATTGAAGGCTACAAATTCCTGCCCTGAATTTCTCAAGATTCACAGGTGGACTAAGTTTGCATATGTAGCGAATTAGTCCCA